>CM053599.1:41197567-41267924 GCA_028646575.1 Pseudocheirus occidentalis | reverse complement strand
AGTAGGGGGGAAGGGAATGAAAGGGAGGATTATGGAGGGGAGGGCAAGTTGGGGGGCAGGATTGAAGCACACACTTAGAAGCACACACTTCTGTAAAGGGACAGGGACAAAGTAGAGAATAGAACTAGGGGGGGCGGGATAGGAAGGAGGGAAATATAGTCATTCTCTCACAATATGTCCATTGTGGAGATGTTCTTCGTAAGTACACATGTATGGCCTGTATTGAATTGCTTGTCTTTCCAGTGGGGGTGGGTGATGAGGGAGGAAGGGAAAGAATCTAGAACTTTAAGTTCTGAAAGCAAATGTTAATATATATGTATGTATGTATATTATTATTATTATTATTATTATTATTATTATTATTATTTACAGGCAATTGGGTAATAGATATACAAGCACTAGGGCAGGAAGATCCATCCTGCCCTATCAGAAAGTCAGGGGGGTGATGGGGGAGGATATAGGAGATAACAGATTGGGGGAGGGGATATACAGTGGGATCACTGTTTTGGGGTGGGGGTAGGGGAAGACGGGGAGAAAATTTGTAACTCAAAATCTGGTGGAAATGAATGATGTAAATAAAAAATAAACTAAAGTTAATAACAAAAAAAATCATTATTCTGAGAAAGGGATCACAGGTGTCACATCCATGACATATGTTCTAATTATATAAAACTAAAAAGGTATTTCACAAACAAAATCAATACAAAGAAAATTAGAAGGAAAGCAAAACACTGGGGGGAAAAAGTTGCAGCAAGTATCTGATAAAAGGTCTCATTTCTCAACTACATGAAGAACTGAGTAAAATGTATAAGAAAACAAGTCATTCCCAATTGATAAATGGCCAAAGGATATGAATAAGCAGGTTTCAGACAAAGAAATCAAAACTATCTATAGACATATGAAAAAATGCTCTAAATCACTATTGATTAAAGAAATGCAAATTAACTCTGAGGTACCACCTTACACCTATCAGAGTGGCTAATGTGATTAAAAAAAAGGAAAATGATAAATGTTGGAGGGGATGTGGGGAAAATGAGACACTAATGCATTGTTGATAGAGTTGTGAACTGATCCACCTTTCTCAAGAGCAATTGGGAACTATGCCCAAAGAGCTATAAAACTCTGCATATCCTTCGATCCGGCAACACCACTGCTGGATCTATAACCCAAAAAGATTAAAAGGCGGAGGCGGGGAAGGACCTACTTGTGCAAAAAAATTATAGCAGCTCTTTTTGTTATGGCTAAGAATTGGACATTGAGGGGATACGCACAAACTAGGGAATGACCAAACAAGTTATGGTATATGATTATGATGGAATATTATTGTGCTACAAGAAATGACAAGCAAGGTGATTTCCAAAAAAACTGGAAAGACTTACATGAACTGATGAAAAATAAGTGAGTAGAACGTTGTACATAATAACAGCAGTATTGTACAATAAAGAACATGAATGACTTAGCTGTTCTCAGCAATACAATGATCCAAGACAATCCCAAAGGACTCATGACGAAAAATGTTATCGACCTCTAGAAAAAAAAAACTTATATTGTCTGAATACAGACTGAAACATACTATTTTTCTCTTTCTCTTTCTTTTTCTCTTTCTTTTTTGGCTCTTTTATACAAAATGATTGATATGGAAATGTGTTACATGATTGTACATGCATAACCTATATCAGATTGTTTCCTATCTCTGGGAGGGCAGAGAAAAAAGAGAGAGGGAGGGAAAGAATTCAAAACACAATTTTTTTTTAAAAACCCAAATGTTTGAAATTGTTTAAGCAATTAATTAGGGAAAATAAAATATATTTAATAATAATAATAACAACCATAACAACAAGATCAAGAACCTCTGAATTAGAAGAACTTTTACACCAGATGGTTTGATTTCTTACCTGAAGGTGAGAGCTAATCTTGGCCAATCCCATGTTCCCATGTCCTTTGGGGAGATCCCTATGCTCTCCAAATGAGATAATATTTGTAAAAGTACTTAGCACAATACCTTAGCACACACCTGGCACACATATATACTATAAAAAGCCTTATTCCCTTCCTTTTCTCCATGTGCTCAAGAAGTCAGACTTTGCCCAAGAAAGCAGTTTTTCTTTTCCTTTTTCTTTATGTTTTTAAAAATATTTTAATTGTTTGCTTTTATCTTCACTTTTTTTCTTTTCTTATTATTTTTGTGTTGGGATAGAACTTTACATGCACCAAGGCAAACGATAACCTACAAATATTTGTAAAGTGTTGGATTTTTAGTTGGATTTGTACAACCATGCATTTGTGAGCCCTTTTCTTCTCCCTCTATCTTATCTTGATGAACTCACCATCTCCCATGGTTTCAATTTTCGTTTCTTTTTTTTTTTTTGGAGGGGAGAAGGCAAGGTAATTGGGGCTAAGTGACTTGCCCAAGGTCACACAGTAAGTATGTCAAGTGTTAAGCATCTGAGGTCACATTTGAACTCAGGTCCTCCTGACTCCAGGACTGGTTCTCTATTCACTGTGCCACCTAGCTGCCCCTCAATTATCATTTCTATGCAGATAATTTCCAGATTTACACATCCAGCTCTAGTCTCTCTCCTGAACTATAGTCAAGCACCTGCCTTTTGGACATCTTGAATTGTATGTCACACAGCAATCTCAAATTCAACATGTCCAAAACAGAACTCATTATCTTTTCTTTAAGACTTGCCCATCTTCACAAACTGCCTCTTACTCTTGAGGGTACCACCATCTTTGCAGTTGAGAGCATGACCTTTCTTCCAGTCACCCAGGCTTTTCATCTGGCATCATCCTCAGCTCCGTCACTCCCATTCACCCCATATATCCAACCTGTTGCCAAGTCTTGTCATTTCAACTTCCACATTTCCCACAGACAACTCCTTCTCTCTATTCATAAGACTTTTATTCGGGTCCTTGTCACCTCTCACCTTGATCACTGTGTTCACATGCTGTTGATCTTCCTGCCTGGCTGTGCTTGAGCTGATGTTTTCTGGTACAGCCACAATGACAGGAATGATTCAAGCCTCCGTCTGCTGTAACCAGAGATACAAAAGACATCTTTTGCTGAGATACAAAGCAAAGATGCAAGATGCCTATTGTGGCTTACAGGAGTCAGGGCTGGGATTCAGATCTTAAACAGAGACAGTTTCTGAGGCACTCAGTCAGACAAGAGCTTTGAAGTGGCTGGTGAAATAAACTCCTTTTCCCCACGGTTTCCTTAGCTCAGTTTATTGAGGTCCCTGATCCCTGAAAAGAAACCTCAGATGAATAAATCCTCTCCTACTCTTTACATCATGCAGGAGAAGCAAGAAAAATGACAGGAGGAAGTTCCTACTTTGGGAAAGGGTCTGGAGCCTCCATAGGAAGAGGGATTAGGCTAAGCACTCCTTGAAGTGGCTCTCAGCAAATATTGTATTTATTTTCTTTGTACAAGGAAATTGTGTGTGGCTAAGGTATATGTATTGTTCATGACATGACCTGAGGCAGAGAAAGGCAGATTGAAAGATCTAATTATGGGGGCAGCTAGGAAGCATAGAGCACCAACCACGGAGTCAGGAGGACCTCAGTATAAATCCAGCCTCAGATGCTTACTAGCTGTGTGACCCTGGACAAGTCACTTAAACCTGATTGTCTCCAGAGAGGGGAGTAAGGCAGGAGAGAGAGAGATCCAATTCCCAAACTGGAAGTAAAGTCACAGAATCCTATAAAAGTTTCTATAATTTTCATGTTTTAGAACGGAATTTCATTTTCTTTCTTTTTTTAGCTCTTTTTTATTTTCTAAAAAGGGAAGAGAGCAGAGTTTCAAACTATAGGCCAGTGAGCTTGACTTTGATTCTTGGAAAAATTGTAGAAGAGGTCATTAAAAAGAACTTTCGCAAATATCTACAAAAGGAAGGAGTGATTTCAAAGAGCTAGCAAGGATTCATCAAGAACAGTTAATTTGGGGTGAATTTCATTTCCTTTAGTCAACCAGTAGATGAGGGGGATTTTAATAAAGTATCTCATTCTATTCTTGTGGAGAATATGGAGAAATTAAGATGAGACAATCATAGTTGGATGGATTCCAAACTGATCATATGACCTGACTCAGAGAGTGATTGTTGATGGCTTAATATCACCATGGCAGGAGGTCTCCAGTAGAGTGCTTCAGGGATTTGCGCTTGACCCTGTGCCATTTAACATTTATATCCGTGATTTAGGGGTACTTGGCTCCAAGTGACCCCTCCTGTGGGGGAAGGAAAGATTGGGTCCCTGGGACCTGGGTCACCAATTTGTAAGTCATGCAGGGCTAGAAGAGAAAGTTAATATGCTAGAAGATAGGGTCAAGATCCAAAGAAATCCTGACCATTTAGAACACTGGGCCAAATCTATTAAGATAAAATTCAATAGGGATTAATGTAAAGTTTTGCACTTGGGTAGTAAAAAAAATCACCTTTACCATACATAATGGGAGAGGCATAGTGAGCAGTTGTTCTGAAAAAGATCTGGGGTTTTTAATGGCCTGAAAGCTCCCTATGAGTCAGCAGTATGATGTGGCAACAGCAACAAATGCTAATGCAATCTTGAGTTATGTTAATAGAGGCAGAGCTTCCAGGAATAGGGACTTGATAGTCCCATTTGACTCTGACCTTGTCAGACATAATCTGTGATACTGCGTTCAGTTCTGGACACCACGGTTTAACAACGATGATAAGCTGGAGAGTGTTCAAGAAATGGCAGCCAGGATAAGGAAAGCCTGAAAGAACTGGGAGTTTTTAAAATGGACAAGAGAAGCCTTGACTGGGAGGGGGGGAAGGGATGGATGTACATCTTTGCATGTCTGGAATGAACTCCATCCTCATATCCACCTGAGCATGGATTCTCTAATGTCCTTCAAAGTCCAGTTCAGGCACCGTATGATACCTAAGTTCATACATATATATTCAATATTCAGTATTCAATATAATACCTCATATTCCCTGAGTCTTCCAACTGGTAGAATGTGCTCCATCTTGAAAGTACTTTGTATTACTTTATGTTAATGTTATAGTTACTTGCTTTGTACAAGTTGTAACAGTAGGTAGACAGGTAGGGATAGATAGAGAAATATTTAGATAGGTATTTAGATGATAAATAGATGGATAGATATTTAAATAGATATAAGAGAGGGAATTAGAAGTAGCTAGGTAGGTAGAGTATTTATTAAACACTGTATGATAAGCACTAGGATATTGATGCAAGCATGCAAGATACTGCCTATACTCAAGGAGCTTACGTTCTAACAGAAGAAGACAGCACAGAAAGGGGAGGGGTACCTGTTTTGGGGCAATATGGTAGGCAGTACCCTAGACCCCCACCCCATCACCTTCCCACTTCCCTCTTTAATACCCTGGACCTCTTCCCATTCCATTCTTCTTGGGCTGCATTCCATGCTCCTCAGTCTTAGAAATGGTCCTAAGAATTACAGTTCCTCCCCTGCCCATTTATTCCTCAGCCTGCAGAGAGTTCTAAGGGAAGTATCCTCCTTCCTGCCACTGTCCTTCCTAAGGGCCACCACCTGGTGACAAGCTGACAGTGGGGCCCAGGGTCCAGCTCCTGCCCCCCCCACCCTGTTATTGAGTGTACTCAGTGGTTGGGAGGAGATTAAATGGAACACTCCACTTGGCTTGGGGGGATAAGCTGGAAGGGACTAGGGGGGAAGGAGACGGCAGAGGCAGCTGAATCCACTCAATGAAATACCCCAACATAAGCATCCAGCTTCCACCCAAGGTCTCAAGGGAGGGAGAGCCTACTACTTTCACAGACAATCTATTCTACTTTGGGATGGCCCTAATTATCAAGAAGTTCCTCTTAACGGCTGATGTAAATGAGCCTCTTCACAATTTTCACTCCAGTTCTGCTTTCTGCAGCCAAGTCAGATCCTTCTTCTATATGGTAGCCCTTGACATTCTTAATGAGAGAGCTGTCTTCCCTGCTCCGGGCTGGACACCTCTCGTTGTTTTAATGCATCCTCTGGCAGCATGAATTCCATCGCCTTCACCATTGGGTGAAAGGTTTCCTTTGCATGCTCAGTCATTTATCAATGTCTTTCCTAAAATGTGTTGCCCAGAACTGAAGGCAATACTCTAGATACACTTGGACATGTTGTGTCTTAGCACAGCCTAAGATCTCACTACCTTCCTTGTTTGCCACATCACACCATAGACATACACTGAGCTTGCAATTGACCAAAGAATCCAAATTGTTTTTATGACAACCTGCTGCCCCCTTGGGCTTGGAAAATGGATTTCTGAAGCCACGTGTAAGAGTTAGCTAGCATGTATGTAGCACTTTTAGGTTTGAAAAGCACTTTACATCCCTTATCCCATTTGTTACTTGTGACAACCCTGAAAAGTAGGTGCTATCCATTTACAGATGAGGAAACTGAGAGTGAAGGAGGTTAAGTGACTTGCCCAGGGTAACACAGCTTTCATGTAAATGAGGCAGGCTTTGAACTCAGATCTTCCCGACCCCAAATCCAACTCTATCCACTGTGCCATTGAACTGCCAAGACTATGCAAGTCTTTGTGTAAGACTTCACATTTATTCCTATTCAGTGTTATCACATTAAATTCGACCCCATGTTTTAAAAAAAACCTATCAAGATCTTTTTTTAAAAGCAGACTCTGTTATCCATTATTCTCATCCCGTCTATTCCAAGCAGTGGTTCTATCTCTTCTTTGAATTTCTTTATTAATACTAGTTCACATTTAAACACCAAACACAATAGCTAGGTAGCACAGTGCATAGAACAGTCAGCCTAGAATCACAAACACTTGAGTTCAAATCCAGCCTCAGATATTTACTAGCTGTGTGACCCTGGGCAAGTCACTGAAACTCTGTCTGCCTCAGTTACTCCACCTATAAAATTCAGATAATAATAGCACCTATCTCCCCAGGTTGTTGTGAGGAATAAAAGAGATCATATTTGTAGACCATTTTACAAACCTTGAACCATGATATAAATGCTACCTGCTATAACTTTTTCCCTTATAATAGCACAATCCTGGGAAGCAGGCAGTGCCAGGATGCTTATCTCTATTATGCTGCAGCTTAAAGTGGTGAAGTTACTTACCCATGGTCACACATCTAACAAGTGAAAGAGTCAGCACTCGAACTCAGGGCCCTCAGCTTCAAGTCCAGTGCTCTTCCCCAGAATACCTTGCAGCCAAATCTTCAGTTGCTCTGGTGTTTCAAGAGAGGCAAAGCCCCAGTGTTGGCTGTGCATGACATGAAACTTCAGCAACCTCCTCTTTTATTATTTTTTAATCAGCTCATTTATTCTACACTTACAAAAAAAGAGCAGGATAATGAATTATGCATGTTTTCGAGCACATGGAAACTTCGAGAACAGAAAAGTAAAATTCAACATTTATAAATATGCATGAAAATAAAACATTGACTAACCTTGCTGACCTTTTAAAAAAGCATTCTCTGGTTCACAAAGCTTACATTTCAACTAAAAAAAAACCCATGTGTTATGTAACATTTGAACTGGCAGAAATTCTCAGATCTGTCTTGATTGTGCTCATGGTGTCGGTGTCACACTGCTAGTTAAAAATAATGGTAAAGAGACTAAAGCCAGAAAGGAAGGGAAGGATGAGGGATGTTGCTTAAATTCTCTTCTGCAACCATTTGGGTTTTTTTCTCTTAGTGTGAACCTGTGACTTGTTGGTACAGTGAACTCTCCATGCAGAAATGTCCCCCACCAGCATGGAATTTCAACTAACCTATCCCTAACTTATAATCTTAGAGCATGATCCATGGCACTGAGAGGTTAATTGGTTTGTCTGGCCACTGCCCATTATGACTCCCTGCCTCTTGGATGGACAACAGACAGCAATTTAGTTACCTTTGAAGGGAATCAGAGCTATCCTTTTCTATTTCTTGCCCACACCATAGCCAACAATTAGCTATAGATTCCTGTTTTCTCCAATGAAGTCTTGAATTGTTTTAGGTGCTATCAGCCCTTCCTCACTCAAATCCAAGTCAACAGCAAGTCATGCACCATTCCTTGATGTCATGGTCCTCTTCAAGAACAAAGGACAAACAAACACACAATGTAAGCACAGACTTCCCAGTGGGGTCAAGCCATCCAATACTTACTAAGCACTAGGATAAAATGAGATCATATTTGAAAATCACAGTGCCTAGCACATAGTAGGTCCTTAACAGATACTTTTTCCTCCCTCTCACCAAGCACCTAATGGAAGCCAAGTTCTGTGATGCCCATAGTGGCAAAACAGAAGACCCAGTCCCTGGCACCAAGGAACACACCACTTTGCAGAAAGGGGTAGTACTAAGACTGAAATATATGAAACAATTCAAGAACAATATAAGACTACAAGAGCACATTACTGTATATTCCCATATACTGTAACTTGGCAAGTTACAAAGAGATGCATCCCCACAACAAACCTGGGATGTAAGAATAGTGCAGGGACTATTATCATTTAAATATATTGTTTAAATACATTATTATATTATGTTGCATATTATATTCTAATATAAGAGCCTTACAGGTAGGAATTATTTGATTTTTTTCTTTTTGTCTTCCCAGCTCCTAGGCACAGTGTTGGCATACAGTAGGCACTTAATTAAAAGCTGGTTGATGAATTGATACAAAAATTCTTCCTTACCTTGAAGCTATATCTACTCTGCAGTAGTTGTGCCCTCTGGGACCAAGCAAAGAAAATACTTTAAAACTGTAGCATGTTCCCCGTAAGTCTTCTTCTGCAGCCTACACCTCACCAATTCCCTCCAACCATCCTTGTATGGCATGATGGCAGAGCTGTTCATCAACCTGTTACCTTTCTCTGGACATTCTCCAACTTACCAATTCATTCATCTCCAAACATTCAACTCCTGCTATATTCAAAGCACTGTGTGGGGTATATGAAGACAAGAATAAGACAGTCTCTGCCCTCAAAGAGCCTACATTTTACTGACTGAATACAGCATATGCACAGATAAGTAAATAGAGGAAACATGCAAAATAAATACAATGTGATTTCAGTGGTGGTTCAAAGGGAAAGACCTTAATTACTTGGAGAATCATGAAAGGTCCCTTGAAGGAGATGGCACTTGAGCCATCTTGAGAGGAGATAGGCATTCCAAGAGGTGAAGGCGAGGATGGAGAGCATTCCAGGCATAGGAACAATCTCTGCAAAGGCACAAAGGCAAGACGTGAAGTTCCATGTATGGAGAACAGCAAATAGGCTAGGGTATGGAACATGAGAGTGAAGAATGTGCAATCAGCCTATGAACAGAGGCTGGAAATAGAATGTGTAGGGTTTAAAATACCAAACAAATGAATGTTTTATCTTAGAAGCAGAGGGGAGCCATTGAAGCTTCTGGAGCCCAGAAGTGACATGATCAGACCTATGCTATAGGACTATCAGTTCGGTAGTTGTGTGGAAGATGGAGGGAGAAAGAAAACAACCAGAGATAAGAAGACCAATGTGGAAGCTACTGTGACCATTGCAGCAAGAGGTAATGAGGGCATGAACTATAATGGTTGTGGCTATGAGTGGAGAGGAGATGGTTGTGGGAGATGCTGAAGAGGCAGAATCAACAAGACTTGTCAACCAAGTGGATGTAGGGGTTAAGGGAGGGAAGTTCAGGGAGAAATGTTGAGGATGGTCCCTGAGTTGTGAACTTGGGTGACTGGAAGAATGGCAGTATCCAGAATCTGAACACAATATTCAAATTATCATCTACTAATGTAGAGTGCAACAGGACCATCTCCTCTCTAGTCAAAGATAGTATGTCTCTCTTAATGTAGCCTCAGATTACATTCTTTTTTGTTATCATATTATTAATACATATTGAGCTGGTAGTCCACTAAAACCCTACTTCATGTGAATTGCTTTCTCACCTTGTTCTACCCCTTCCTCTTCCATGTTCAGAAGATGAAAACAAGGACAAATAATACAGGATGGAGGCAGAAATGTGTCATGGTCTTGTATAAGTAAACACTGTATCAAGAGTGCTCAATCTCAGAATGAACTGAATTTGAAGAAGGGCTGGGATTAAAGGTGATAATAGAGGGAAGGAAAATGAATTCCATTCAGGGCATGTTGAGTTGGATATGTCCAAGTGATATCTAGACAGAGACTTCCAACAGGTAATATTGGACTGAATTTCAGGAAAGAGACTGTGTCTGGGAATACAGATATAGGAATCATCTGTATCAAGAGGGCCTATGGGGGCTGATAAGATTCCTAAGGTAAAGGATACAGAGGGAGACAAAGGGCTGACCCTTGGAGGGGAAAGTATTGAATCTGGAGTCAGAGTTCCTTGGTTCAAAGTCTGACTCTGTCATTTACTGTCTATGTGACCCTAGACAAATCACTTCATTTCTTTGCAAAATGACTTAGTTCTATTTAGTCCAATTCAACAAATATTTATTAAGTAAATAAGGCTCTGTACCAAGCCAGGGAAACAATTCTCAAACAAAGCTTTAGGGGATAAGGGGATAAAGAATAAAAAAAATTTAGGTGGGGGAAGAGGTGAGGGTAGAGATCAAGAAAGACTATATTGGGACCCAAAAACTAAGTTCTGGAAAGAAATGAGCAACAATAGAACACAAGAACAAGGGACTTATTTGAGAGTAAAGAGCAGCAAGTAGGTGAACTGGTTAACAAAAGAGTCATGACTGTGAAGGAAGTCATGTGAGACAAGAGCAGAAGAGGTGGACTACAAGACAAGGAAGAATGGAGTGAGTACAAGTCATGGTGAGGGTAAATAGGTTTAGGAATGAAGCAGAACCAGGCACAACTGCGATGGAAAATATCTGTAATCTCCACTATTCAGGGAAGCGGAGACTGATGGATAGCTTGAATTTGGGAGTTCCAAGCTGGAGTAACATTCCTGTTGCTCCCCTGAATCTGACACGCCCAGGAATAGAGAGTCATTAGGTTGCTTAAGGAGAGACTGAACTGGCCCAGGGCAGAAAAATAGAGTAGGTAAAAGCTTCCATACTAATCAGCATTGGGAGTAGGTCTGCGAGTAGCTGTTGGACTTCCAACCTGGATGCAATAAACTCATCTAATCTCAAAAAAAGGGGAGGCAAGTACTTGGGGAGGAGATTGAGGGAGAAATGGAAGGATTGGCCATGGTCAGAGGAATTTCAGGGTTCTGGATCAAAATGGTTGAGTACTTATGAGTGATAGTGAGGTCAAGGGCATGTCTATCCCTTCATAAGACTTGAAAGAAAGAGAAGGCCATAGGTTAGGGAGCTAGAAAGCTCACAGACAGAGGGAACCATCCAGAGCCTCCAACATACACACATATACAATCAGTAAAGAACTTTTCTCTCCACTATTGCCATGAGTTATTTAAGCAATAGAAGTCCAATAGGAAGAGGGTTACCTTTCTAGCTCCAGAGTATAGGTGTGTCTAAGCTCTTAGAGGATTTTGTGGGATGGCATAAGGGGATATTGGGGTATAAGAGGATATTGGGATAAGAGTGGTGCTGTAAATCCTGGGAAGGATAGATACGGTAGGACTGTATAGGAAAGGAGGATCCACTAGAGAGGGGAGAGAATTGTGTTTGGGTATTGTGTCCCTTTATGTATTTTCTAGAATTTTTAATGAGCTTCTTCATATTTTAGGAATTTTCTATGGGGTGAAAGGAAGGCTGTCCTGTACTCTAAAACTGTATTTATTACCATGATTTCTTGTACAGGAGCTAGGGATCCCTTTGATTCACACCAGTCTCATCTTGGATATGAACTATGGTCAGAGGTTTCCCAGAATAAACTAGGGTGAGGGGAAGAAAAGGAGACTATAATGAGTCCATGAAATTATATTTGATGGTGCCTTTTGACACTCAATAAAATCAACTCTACCAGCTCCTCTAGCTATCACACAGGTTGGTTAGGATTCAAGTCCCAAGGAGTTACATTGGTAGCAGCAGCCAACTGGGACTAATGTTAATTTGTAGAATGGGGCCACTAAACACCTCACATATTTTACCAATCAAAATGTACCTTTTTCTTGACTTGAATAGAATGGGCATGATCATACAAAGAAGATAATTTTTCTATCTCAGATTGGTGACTTTTGGAAGTTTACCAACTTGTCTTTGTCTGTTCCTCATTATAAAATGCCATTTGCACTAAGTGCTCCAGGCCACGTATTTCCAGCTGAAAGATCTGGAAAGGAATGGCTTCTCTTGGACATGTGCTCTCATCCTTCCTAATACCAGGACAGAAAAAATAAAATAAAAGCCAGGCAGGACCAATATATCCTTTGTCTATCAGGTCTATTTGTATCCAATCAATATATTATAATGTTTAGACGAGCCAAATGTGGGGACTCAGGATCTTTCTTGATTGGATTACAATGTAATTTGCTTATTCATTCTTCCATTAGGTACAACTGCCTTATACCTCCTGATTCCATTTATGGCAAGAATGCTAATATTGATATGATTCATATCTTCCATAGTATGCCAACTCATTCGTCACTGAAGAAGCTCCCATTGAAAATGCCAAGAGTTAATGTATATAGTCTAAAAACAATATACTCTTTAGCACCCTCCCTCCCTTTTCTCTTACTACATACAGAAGAGGGACACACAGAATTAAGGGATATTTGTTTTCATCCAACAGTTACCAGAGTCAATGATTCATCAACTGGTTCTCAGCTTATTCATGGCAAACCTCTATGTACTTAGCTAAGCCCCCTTCAGACACAATTTCAAACTACTGTACTCAAATTCAAATTCAGGCAGATTCTATCAACCTAGAAAGGCTTTCACCAGAATACTCTTCAAGAAACCAGGATCACCTCCATGTCATGAGGCAACATCAGAATTGTGCTTATGGATGATTCTACTACTGGGCAGGGGAAAATACAAGAATCCCTGGATCCATAGCTGGACTTGGTGTAATTTGTAATTTGATATAATTTGACTTCCAGGGTTTACAACCCTAGAGACAGCTGAGATTGGACCTTCCAGAGTGACACCTTTCTCTTTCTTCTGGTTTGGCCTGAGATTTTATCTTATTCCCATGTGAGGAGCTCATGGCAGGGGGGATATATATTCTAATATGTAGAACTTCTCTAAATTCTATTTCAGGTTTGTTTGGATAAATGAGTTTACTTGCTGTTGCTAGTCATGATAACCTTTTGTGTAACCAGCCTTTGGTTGGGAGGTGCTAAACTGGTAAGGGTAAACTAGGGGTTACTCTTCCCCTTAAAGAGCAATCAAGGAAGAAACTTTTGTTCTGAATCACTAAACTCCGTTCCCCCTAGAGACTTTTGAAAACTAGCAGATAGATTCGGTTCTAGCCAGAAACACTTCTTAGAGACAGAAAGGATCCCTCCCTCAGGCTCTAGAGTTCCTAGGTCCTAGCTTCTACCTCCTCCTCTCTTCTCTCCCCTTCCATCAGAGTTGCTGGTAGTATATGCACAGTCCTCTTCCCACTTTGCAAAGGTGGGTCAGACTCTAGGTCATATCTATCCATGCCATCTGCACCTATATATTCAGAGAGCCCCACATACACATATTACACCTATGAGAGGAATGCAGCCCCTCAATCCATTTAAGAGTCATCTCCACTGATTGGAACTAGCTAGAGAGGGGCAAGTGTCAAATCTCCCCTCCTTCATAAGACCTGTCCTTATCCTTCCAGCTGCTGATACCCACCAAGAAAATTATCTTATCCATACTCAAATCTATACATACCACTTTCTTTTAATAAATTATTAGCACCTGGATTGTAGGGACTGTTCTATATTTGTCATCATATCCCCAGAAGCTAGAACAGTGGATAGGAATAAATACTGGACCCATGATTTCATTGATATTGGGAATTCCCAGATGAAGAAGTTCTACCAATGAAAATGAGCACCATTTCTACATACCCATGGTTTTAGAGAGTTCTTTAGAACACTGTGACTTAAGTGATGTGCCCGGGGTCAGTCTGTGTCAAAGGCAAGACTTGAACTTAGGTCTGTCTGGCCCCAAGGCCAGTCCTTGATCTACTATGCCGTGCTGACTCTCATAAATGTACTTAATAAATCCTCATTAATTGATTGATCCATTTAAACAACTCAAAGAAATTAACTAAACTGTATTACCAAAGAAAAAGGGGATCTGGAAACACCTTACAATGGAACCTTCCCCAATTGCCCTTTCTGCTCTGGGAGGTCATTCTCCAGCCTGTCCCACTGCCATGCAAGCTGTGGTCCTTATCTTTTTCCCTTTCAGATTATTCTAGGATGTCACTCTGACAGCCAGAAGTCACTTTATTTGGTAAGTTCATAAGATTCAGAATTAGAAGAGATCTTTCGAAACATTTCTGTATGTGGCCAATATAGGAATTGAGGGTTTTCATTCTCTTTTTTTAAATTATTGTACATGGATGAGCGTGCAAGGGGACAATGAAATGGAGAGATAATACATGCTTGTAAAATAAATGCTTTTTTTTTAAGTAAAGCCTATAGAGACACGAAAAAGAAAACAAAGAAACATGGAGCTTCCGTCCTTCATTTACAAAGGCAGAAACTGAGGCCCAAAGAGAAGGGCCTTGCCCAAGATCACAGTGCTAATGAGTAGGCAGAGCCAAAATTCACAACCAGATCCAACTCCAGTGACCACACAGCCTCAGGTAAACAATTCAAAGGACAGATTTTTTATTTCGGTTTTTAGGGGGATGGGGCATGTAATGTCAGTGCATTAGTGTGGCTCATTTTTCCACTGAATTAACCAAATCAACCAGTTGCTTTAAGATTGTAGAAAGACAGCTCAAACTGGGTCCTTTTCTTCCATCTGACAGCCTGAACAATAAACTACCTTATCAGCTGTAGGTCCTGCAAGATAACAAGATAGGCTCTAAGGACCAGGTTGCTGGTGGTGAAATAGGGCAAGGAGTGGCCAAAACGGACACCTTCCCAAGTGTCAGGTTGGGTCCAGAAATCTAAGAGCAAATATAAAAGGAAGAAAGTTGGACTTGATCTCCAGATCCCTTTCAGCTCCAACATTCTGCATCTCAGACAATCTAGTCAGACATTGAACCCTGGTCAGAAGGAGAAATGGCCTTTGGACTAGATCCAACACAGTCAATTGTGTGGGATCCTGGAAAGATTCCAGGGCATAAGGAGAAGAAAGAACATCACTCATAGATCTAAATGGTGGAAACCTAGCAATGGTAAAGAATGAACTAAACCAAAGGGAAGAGGGATGGCAGAGGTTATTAGCTTTCTTCTGCCTCCTCAGGGACATCATTTCTCAAAGTTTTCCCTTTCCCCAAAGTTCTCTCTGGAGTATGGACTCCAGGGGGAGAAGTCTAGAAGGGTCCTTTTCCCTTCTGGACTGTAAGCTTCCTGCAGGCAGCAGTGAAGTTTTCACCCAGCATCTAACACAACACTCTGCATCTAACTTCAATAGGTCTGTGATCTCCCCAGGGGCACCCCCTCTGGCTGTGCAGATCTCAGCCTATCCACCCTTCTTCCCCCCATGCAACTCTCCCCTGTGTCTTCCGCACAGATCTCCACCCACCATGTTGGGGCCTGCTTCCAAATTTCTCAGTGGTGTGTGGATACAGTGGAGTACCTGCTGTCCATCATTTATTCTTCCCTCAACACGTGGCTGACCCACCTTTTTTTCTTTTCCAGTCCTAGGACCCTCCATATGAATTGATGTATGTATGTATTGTATACAATAAGCACTTAATAAATATTGTTTAACTGAACTGAAACTCATCTCAGCATTGCTTACCTACTACTTTGCTATGAAATGCATTCTCCTCAGTTTCATGGGGGCTTCCAAAACTTTAGGCCCACTTTTTTGGAAAGCTCTTTCCCATTTTCTGTCTACCTTTTGAATTTATTTTCTTCCTGGACTCTTATGTTGACTCATTCCAGCTTTCTCTTTACTCTCTCAGATCATGACTTGGCCTATTTTCTTTTTCCATCCCCTTCCCCCATTCTTTCCCTAGGCCCTTAAGTTAATTTGCCTTTAATTACCTCCTCCCTAGGGGCTACACATTCAACTAGATGCAGCATGAGACATCAACTTTTGGACATTTCCAATGTGGACATTTGTTTTCTTCAACTATGTAAAAATTAATTTTTCTTTTTTTCCCAATGGTGGAGGGAAGTGGAAGGGAGAGAAAAGCAACCAGGTCTCTTCCTAGTTTGGTTATTATATGGTTGTGACCTGACACAGGTGATAGCAAATCTATGGGAACACGGGGAGGGGAATGTGCCCAAACTACCCAAGGAAGGAAATTTTTTAAAACCCAAGAAAAATGCTTGTTAATTGAAAAATAATAGTGCAGACCCAAAGGGACTAGAAAGGGGGCTAGATCTTTGATGAGGGGCATATGGAAAATGCAGCCTTCCTGCAAAAGATCATAACTGCTGAATCATTTAGTGCAGATAGAACTCTAGAGGCCAAGTTCACACTTGCTTATAGACTCCTAGACCACCTATGACATTTTGTCCTTTCCTGCTAGGACTCAGAAACTTCCAAACTCTCGATTCAGCTCAATACAGCATGTGACCAGGTTCCACAGAGCAGCTTCCCAACACTGCTGCCATTGGACAGGAGTGGGGATGGATCAGGACAACGCACAGTTCCCCAACACCAAACCCACGCTCACGCCAAATCTGCTGCACCCGCTGGGACTGCCCAACCTCAGCTTTCACACACTCCTTCTGAATTCATATGGCTCTTTCTCTCTGCCATGCAACTCACTCCTCCTACTCTATAACCTTTACTGAACCTTCCCAAGAGTCAAACCAATTCATTTTTCCCGAATCATGCCCACCTTACATAACTCATGAGGCATTCTACCACAACAACCTTTCTGTACCCAGGCTGGAAGCTCCTGTTTCTCCTCCTCCTGCCACACTTCTATCCCCTCAATCTCCTCCAGTGCCACCCCAAACCACCCTCACCCCCCAATCCTCCAGCCCCTGCCATCCCTTCTATCCCCCCAGTACCAATGGGCCAATACCTCTTAAGTGGGACCAGGTAATAAGCAGCCAATATGCCCCACAACCTTAGATATGCAGCTGTTTCCCCTTTTCCAACATGCTTAGGGTCTACTGCATCAACATCTAGGGCAGGAGCTGCTGACTTTTTAAGTTTCCTGTACCTTTGGGTTTTTAGTAAACCTTCAGCAGGCATGCCTACTATGAACTAAGCACAGGGGCAACAAGAAAAGGTAGAAGACAGTCCCTACTTTCAAGGAGTTCAGTCCAAGGGGGGAGACAACATGCAGATATCTACATATAAGCTAAATTGAAGATAATCTCAAAGGAAAGTTATTAAGATTTAATAGGACTGGAAAAGACTTTTTGCCTTTAGATATGAAAGATAATCAGTTCTAGAGTTTATCATGCATATGCACATAAGAAATAAAATAGATTAATTTCAATAGGATAATATATTTATTTATCGAATTGTCCACATGACTAACTCCTATCATATGCCCCCAAGGGGTTCATGCCCCCCAGGGAGCCCCTGACCTAGGAACTCAAGCCAAACCAGAAGGAATAGACAAGGTGTGGAGCACTAACAAACACAGGGAGACATATGACATGACGCTAAGTAGAAAAAATAGAATGAGAACAATTTATCAAGTTTCCAGAACATGTAAATAGTGATAATTATAATAGCATATTTATGTGTTTGTATAATTTAACATATTAGTATAATATATTTTGTTACTATACTGCACTATAATGATAAAAGCAGCAACAAAATATGGAAACAAACACAGAGGGAAAGGGCTTGAGAAGGGAACACGGGATCAAATAGAATCAACCAATAAGCATTTATTAAGGGTCTACTAAGTACCAGGCTATAGTTCTAGGCCCTGGAAATGTTTTTGTTCCTCTCTTGTGGGCATGGAGGGAATGGGACACAAAAAGGCAGGAGAGGGGCACTGAAAGGGGGATAGAAGTTTTGTAGACATTCTAAACAAATTGCAGTTTTGTGCAGGGTCAGCCCTGCTGTCCATCTTCCTTCTATCCAGGGCAGCTCTTAAACCCTGACGGCTTTGCCATATCAGTATGAACACCCAGGGTTCTGTAATGCTTGCTTCCTTGTTAGGCTCACTCACCTTGGAGACAAGCAGAAAAGCTCACCAGGCAAGGGCTCCACCTCTCTGAGCCTCCAGCCATCAATCACAAAATGAGTCCTCCCCATCTCAGCCCTTTTACTCTTGGAACTTAACCAAGCCGTTGATCCAATCCAGACATCTGGGGCAGGAAGCCATCCAAACGATCCTGCCTACAAAAGGAGCTAGGTGGTAGAGTAGAAAGAGCATTGGTCAAGACATTAGGAGAGCAGGATTCAAAACCTGGTTCTGCTGATAAATCATTGTGTGACCTTGAACAAGTCACTTCCCTTTCCTGAGCCTCTGTTGTCTCCTCCTGGTACAATGGGTAGGGTGCTGGACTCGGGTCATCCTGACTCCTGGCTATGCCCCTTTACTACCTTAGTGACCTCAGACAAATCATTTAACTTTTGTGGGCCTCAGTTTCCTCATCTGTAAAATGATAATAATAATACTACAGGCAGATGGGTAGAATGGCGGACAGAGACACTGGGGCCTGGAGTTCAAATCCTGCTTTAGAAACTCGCTAGCTATGTAACCCATGGTAACTCATTCTGCCTCAGTTTCCTCATCTGTAAAATGAAGACAATAATAACACCCCCCGAGGATTGTTGTAGAGATAAAATGAAACGGTTGTAAAGCACTTTGTTAATCTCAGAGCACTATATAAATGCTTTATATTATTATTATCTGTAAAAAGAGGCAAGTTGGACTATCGTGCTACAGCTCTAAGCCTAGCCACTGGCAATGGGGAAGCGATCTTAGCCTCTCTGAAATTACAGATGAAATTCTTCATCTGTAAAATGGGAGCATAATTCTCATGGTTGAGAAAATCAGGTGAAACACTCTATGCATAGTGTCTCCCAAAGCTTAAAGACCTCTACAAATGCCAATCCTTGGAGGTTGGATGAGACTCAAGAGTTCCTTACCTGGGGTCCACAAACTTTTTATTATTATTATTATTATTATTATTATTATTATTATTATTCTGATAAGTTTGTCTCAATGTAATTGATTTCCTTTGTAATGATACCTATTTTATTTTCTCCCTTCAATAACACTGTGTTAATAAGGGTCCATAAGCTTCAGCAGATTGTCAGAAGGGTCCCTGACCCATAAAAAGTTAAGAACCTCCAGACTAGACGATCCCCAAGATCTTCTGGGTCTCCTATTCTAAGATTCTCATTTACCAGTTTCCTTCTTCCTTGAAAGGAGAAACAAGGGCAGCTTTGAAATCCTGAGAAGCTGGGAAGAAAGACCACTCTAAGGAGTGTAAGGGCAGGGGAAGGGCACAGAAAGAGGAGGCAGGGACCCCAAAGACATATGTTTCAGCCTTCACATTCTTACCAAGGGCTGGTTCTCTCTTACATTCCTGCTGTCTGCCAATTGAGGTCATCTCAGGACAATTCACTTTCCCTCTGGGATCAGTGATGCTATTTCCTAACTTTGGGAAATTTTAGCATCTGAAAGGCCTATTTTTTTTTCTAGCAGTAAGACTGAAGTATCTCTATTCAAAAACTCTTCCAGGGTATTACCTAATTCAAATTGAGGACAGATCTAGCTTTCTGGTAGGTTTGTGAAATAAACACAAAGGTATAGACCACTTACCTGAAGTGAGTAGAAAGCCCGCCTGAGCAGATCCAAGTCCCAGCTGGGACACCCCCATATTCTAACCTGGGAACCTGCCTTTGAGGTGAAACATGGTGAATTTGACATTGGACATTCCCCCAGGAAGGAGTGCAGTGAGGCTACTGTTAGGCAATGCAAAGCAAGAAGGGTCTGTTAAGCAGTTACTGCACTACCCAGTGGACATACATGTAAAGGTAAAAAGAAAGACAGTCTGGCCACAGGGAACTTCTATTCTAATGAGGAAAGAGACCACATAAAAGAGAGATGAAATACAAGCAAAGGAGAGAGAGTTCTCTTAGGGGAGGGGTCCAGAATGGTGTGAACTCCACCCAGAGAGTCAGAAGCACATTCAGGAAGGGGAGGGAAGGGTTTGGGAGGGGAGGGAAGGGGAAAGAGGGGAAGGGAGGAGAGGTGAGAAGGAGCTGAGATTTCCAAGCACTCTTATACTCTCCTGCTTAGAAGGAAATGGCAAACCATTCCAGTATCCTTGCCAAGAAAACTCTAAATGGGGTGGCGAAGAGTCTGAACTGACTGGACAACAGCAACAACAAAAGGTCTTAGAATGAACTGAAAAGTGAAAGATGGAAATAAATTGTGTTGTCTTGGAAAAATGGAAAAACATTTGCACTAGCCTTCAAAGGATCACAGATGTAGAGCTGGAAGAGACCTTAGAAGTTATCAAGACCAATTCTTTTATCTTACAGATAAGGAAACTGAGGCCCAAGGAGATGAAGTGACTTGTGAAAAGACACAAAGGTAGTAAATGGCAGACGCAGGATTTGAACCCAAGTTCTCTGATCCAAAGCCAGTTAGTGTTGTTTCCAATGTTTTCAAGTCCTTGGTTCTCCCAAGTAAAAAAAAAAAAGGGGGGGACACACACAAAGACATAGAGAGAAAGAGAGAGAGAGAGAGAGAGAGAGAAAGAAAGAGAGAGAGAGAGAGAGATGGAAGGATGGATGGATGGATGGACAGATAATAGCACGTAAATGACAGACAACAGAAACATTCAAATGAATAATAAAGGAGAAATAGATAAAAATAAAGGATAAACAGATTGATGATGGATGATAAAAGACAGATAAACAGATGACAGATAGATGGATAGATATAGCATTTATAAAGTGCCTATTGTGTGCTACAATAGTGTGTCCACAAGAGGAGATTACATTGTAATTGGAGAAGACAACGTTAAAGGGAAGGTGGTAAACTGGGAGGGAAAGCATGTATTGTCTATCTCTGAAATTGTGGCATTCTGTGCTTCTTTTTCTTGGGGACTGAATGATCTGGTCTCTTACTATTCTGGGGATTACATGGCTACACACTGATGCAGGTGATGGCAGATCTGTAATTGGGGCAGAAATGTGCCCAAATAAACCAGGGAAGAAAAAAGAAGCTCATCTCTGAGGTCAGAGCTAACAGAGCCTCACCTAAGGCAACAGAAAACCCCAGTGGAGTTAGGGTTTAATTTGGAAATATGGCCTCAGTGATTATCTACCGAGTGTGGGCTGAGTTCCCTTAGTCTGGCCACAGCCTTCTCACCCTGGAACATCCATCGGCTCCTTCAGATCTACTGGTGAGTTCCTCCTGGAGTCTCCATTTAAAGGTCAGCCATCCTTTATTCCTTCTACTGACTGTTGCTGCTACTGACTCTGGATTTTGCCAACATGCCTCAGCTACCTTCTCCCCCTGAAAGAATCTTCCTCCCCTGTGACCTTAGAACATTCCCCCACCCCTGAGGACTTCTTCTAATGAGGAGCTCCTCCAGAAGCTCCATCCTTCTCCTGGCTCTGTTTCTGACTTTCCACCATCACACCAGTACCTTCCCCTCCTGCCCATGGCTTTTCAGCTCCCTTTATGTACTGTCTTCCCCTACAGCCATTTCCACAACCCCACCCCCCAACCTTTGATAGCAGAGTCTATTGTTCTTGTATGTGTGTATAAATATATGTTTGTGTGTACACATGTGTATGTATGTGCATATATGTATGTGTGTATTGTGTGTATATACATGTGTATACATACATATTTCTTCCCAGTGCCTGTACATAGTGAGCACTTATCAAATGCTTGTTGACTTGACTTGAGGGGAATGCTAAGAGGGAGGGGAGGGACTGGCCCTGGACTAGCCATGACAGCTCAGTTTCTATGCAGGTAGCTGGAATGCCTAGAGTTGAAAGCAGGGTCCTGGGATTTACAGCTGGAAGGTTCCTGAGAAATCATCCTTTCATTTTGCAGAGGAGGAAATAGGCCTGGAGAGATTCAGCAAATTACCCAAGATCTCCCAGGTAATAAATACCATAACCTGGACCTGAACGCAGGTTCTGACTCCAGATCCAGGGCTTAGGACGAAGGTCTGAGCCATGAGACTGGGCTCTCCTCTAGATCTCAGAAGCTCTCCAACACAGCTGCTACTCCACTATGGCCCTCTCTCTACTTTGCCAGGGTTTCCACTAGGGAAGGGATGGCAGTGGGCATGCTCTCCTCTCCCTGGCCCCAACTCAGGGACATTCCCAGGCAGCAACCTCAGCCCTATACTGCTAATATCAAGGCTTTTAAGGAAAGGAAAACCATCTTTCCTCTCTCAGAAAGAAAAGGTGACCCTTGGTTCAAGACAACAGCTAAGTGTTCCAATTGTCCTCCTGTTGATGGAGGTATCTTAGCTTACGGCTGTTCCTCTATTTGTGTCATGTTCATAACTCCTGCTTTAATAGCTCTCACTGTGAAATCCAGATCCACTCTGGGAGCCCCTACTCCCAGGTTCCTCTGATGTACAAAAGAGGCAGTATAGGGCCATGGATTCTGCATCATTAGACCTGGGTTGGAATCTCAGCTCTGAACTTACCTCCATGACCTTAGCAAGTCACTCTGAAGTCCCCTTCTTCTCCCCAGCCTCTAAGGTCCATTCCAGTTCTAACATTTCATGGTTCTATTGCATATATCTTCAATGGCAATGGGGAGCCACTGAAAATTATTGAATAGGGGAGTGACATGGTCAGATCTATATTTTAGGAAGATAATTTTGGCAATTTTAAAAGAATGGATTAGAGAGACTGAAAGCAGGGAAAGCAACTAAGATATTATTATTGCAATAGCCCAGGTGAGTGCAGATGAGGGCCTGAACTAAAACAGAGGTTTCACATGTAGAAAGAAAGGGATAGATGTTAAAGATTTGGAAGTAGAATTGACAAGACTTGATGACTGATATGCTCTAATAGGTGAGGGAAAGGAAGGAATTGAGGATAACTCTGAAGTTGAGAACCCAGGTGACTGAAATAGGTAAGGGTTTGGGGAAAGGAGCTGGAGTTTTGTTTTAGACACGTTTCATTTGAGATGGGCAACTAGGTATTGCAGTGGATAGAGGGCCAGCCCTGGACTCAGAAGGACCTGGGTTCAAATCCAGCTTCAGACACTTACTAGCTGTGTAACCCTGAGTAATGTGCTTAATCCTGTTTGCCTCCGTTTCCTTATCTGTAGGATGAGGTCTGAGAAAAAGCTATAGGATTTGGCAATTAAGGGATCACTGGTCAAAAGCTATTCCCTAAGAGGTAAGTGATGTAAACAAAAAGGTTCTCAGGAAAATGGCAAGGTATTATAAACATAGGAAAGAATGTTACAGATCAAGAATAACAAGAGAAATAAAATCCAAACAACTCTGACATTTCACCCCCACATCTTAGACAAAGATGACTAAAAATGGGAACAGTCATTGTTGGAGGGGTTGTGGAAAGACTGGCTCTCTGACCCACTGTTGGTAAAGCCATACATTGTTCCAACTGTTTTGTAAGGCAATTTGGAATTATGCAAATTAAATCACTAAAATGCCCATAACCTTTGATCCAAAGATTCCACTGCTACCCCAAAAAGGTCAGTGATGAAAAGGCCTCAAATACACAAAAGTATTTATAGCAGCACTTTTGATGGTAGTAAAGGACTGGAAACAAAGCAGACGCCCATTGACTAAGGAATAGCTAAAGAGTTGAGGTGCATGAATGTAATGGAATATTACTGCGCTGTAAGGAATGATTAATACTAAGAATTCAGAGGAGCGTGAGAAGCCTTACTTGAACTTACGAAGAAATAAACAGAACCAGGACAATAAGCTATGTGACTACAGCAATGTAAGGAACAATTAACAACAGTAAAAGATCTGAAACTAAATACTGTGAAAGGATGATGACCGAGCTCGGCCCCGAGCTGCAGGGAACCAAAGGAAGGGACCGAGGCAGGGAATGTCAGGCTTTTCCAACGTGTTCGTTGGTTTTGCTGGACAGTTTTTCTCTCTCTCTTTTTTCCTTCTTTGTTGTAGAGGATGTAAGTTCCCTTTTCAGTTCTAATGACACTAAGAAGGCTTTCTCAGAGGCAGAGGGCACTGGGAGCATTTTAGGGGAAAATGCAAGTGACATAAAAGCAAAAGATGGAAATACACATATTTTGGCTGTTCAGTCATCTTCCAGTCATGTCTGACTCTTCATGACCCCATCCATCTGGGGGTTTCTTGGCAAAGATACTGGAGTAGTTTACCTGTTCTTTCTCCAGCTCATTTTACAGGTAAAGAAAATGGTAAACAGAGCTGTGACTTGCCCAGGGTCATACAGTTAGTAGGTGCCTGAAGCCAGATTTGATTTCAGGAAGATGAATCCTCCTGAGTTTCGGCCCGGTACTCTATCCACTTTGCCACTGAGCTGACCAAAAAAATTTTTAAAGAACAACAAAAGGGGGGACTAGGTGGTGCAGTGAATAGAACACCAGCCCTGGAGTCAGGAGGACCTGAGTTCAAATCCAGCCTCAGACACTTAACACTTACTAGCTGTGTGACCTTGGGCAAGTCACTTAACCCCAATGGCCCTGCCTTCCCCCCTCCAAAAAAAAAAAAGGAAAGAAAAAGAAATCATTGGTAACATTGGAGAGAGTAGTTTCAATCAAGTAGTGCCAGAAATCAGACTCAAAGGGCTTGAGAAATGGAAGGTGAGAAAATGGAGGCAATAAGTATAACTAACTCTTTAACTGATTTAATGTATAGTCTATATTTGTAATAAGATTTTTTTTCTTTTGCAAGGAAAAGGAGAGAGATATGGTTAATTAAAGGTTAATTTAAAATAATAAAATTTAATTTTAAAAAATATGAATATTGGGGTGGCTAGGTGGCACAATGAATAGAGCACCAGCCCTGGAGTCAGGAGGACCTGAGTTCAAATACAGCCTCAGACACTTAACACAAAACTAGCCATGTGACCTTGGGCAAGTCACTTAACCTCAATTGCCCTATCATCCCCCCACAAAAAAAAATAATATTTAAGCAAAACAAATTCCCACATTGTCCATGCCCAAAAAATATGCATCTCAATCTGCACTCACAAAGACTGTTCTTTCTGGGAATGTGGCTGTAAAAAGGAAGAGACAATGGTCTGAGGGGATAGCAGGAATTAGCGATGATTCTTTAAGACTGGGATGTAATTTACGGGATGTGTTTATAAGTAGTAGGGAAAGAACCAGTGAATAAAGAAATATTAAAGAATAGAGGGAAATGATCATTGAAAAGACAAGTTTCCAGAAGAGATGAGAGAGGAGGGGATCAAAGGCAAAAGAAGAGGGATTACTGTTGGCAAGAGATGAGCCACCTTTCCATAAGAGAGGAGGAAAAAGTAGAGGGTTGTTTTGAAGTGATTTAAAGTATATAACTCTAAATCACCTATGTGGCAGTATATGGAGCATTGCTCCTGGAGTTAAGAGGACTCATCTTCCTGAGTTCAAATCTGACCTCAAACCCCAAATGGAGTTACAAAGTGTTGGACATTACTGGAAAAAAATGACTCCACAACAACAAAGTATAAAACTGAAGAGATGGACCTCATAACAGATGACCATAATTTTTCAGTGAAGAGTGAGTGGGTCAAGATCCTTTGCTACAAAGAGGTATTGAGGGTTGGCAGATTAGATATAGATGGCTTGAAGAGAGGAGAAAAACAAAACCTTGAAGTCTACACAGTGTTTTATGTGTATTTTCTCTTTTGAATCTCATAACAGAAGTGTTAAAAGTGGGATTTAAACTCAAGTCTTGCTGACCCCAAGACCTGCAGTCTATTCACTGCATCTCACTGTGCAGCTAAGGCAGGAGGCAGTCCATCCAGCTGTATGTTATAATATAAACTGTGCAATATACATTTCTCAATCATTTGATGTCTCCCCTATGGATAAATAGGCCGGTCTCTTTCAAATGGCCCTGGGTTCCTTTGAAAAGGCCCTGCCAAGACATTTGAAAATGTCTGCAAATGTCTGGAGGGCTTCACTGTGAATGAATGAATGAAAGGAAAAGCATTTATTAAGCCCTTACCATATGCAAAGCGCCATGCTGCCCTGGCGATAGAAAAGCAGGGCAGTCCCTTTTCTCAAAGGGCTCACATTCTAATAGAGCAGTGGTTCTCAACCTTCCTAATGCTGCAACCCTTTAATACACATTAAGAGAATAGATGAGTGGTGTCTCGGTTACTAAGATCATGAGAAATATGTGTTTTCCAATGGTCTTAGGCTACCCCTGTGACCCCTGTGAAAGGGTTGTGCAATCCCCAAAGGTCATTCAACCCACAGGTTGAGAACCACTGTAATATAGGGAGAAAACCCATAGAGGAGGCTTAGACTTTGTGGTAATACATCTTTCATAATGTTGACATTGCTAACACCATCACACTGTCTGATGTTGAACCCGTGGTTAGTGCCAAGGCCTTTCAGTGGCGGGAACATTCTTTTCCACAGCTCTGATAGCCTTGGCTGCTGAGGAGGCAGGGGAAATGCCAGGTGTCATCTCCACAAGGGATTCCCTGGATTATTACTCAGAGGCCAAGCTGGAAGCAGGATCCATAGCCTGGGCGGTGCTGCTGTTTCCAAGGGCTCTTGTATTTACCTGCCCATAGATGGCAGTTGGTGGTGACGGTTGTGGTAACAAGGTTGCTGGGCCCCTTTTCCTCTAGGACTGCCCCGTAGATAGTGGCCGCAGGTGACAGGTTGGAAGCAGGTCTGGTAGCGTGGTGGGGATCTTGAGTTTGCCCATCAATGGTATTATCTGTAGGGAATCCCTTTTCCATGTGGATTCTGTACAGGACATGCCATAGCGGCAGTAAAAACCTTCATCAAGCAGACATGCCCCCCAACATCAATAACCGGATGGTTGCTGGTGAACAAAACTGTATCTGGGGTGGCCTTGATCAAGGAGTCTTGTATGACCTTAACATATGCAAAAAAGACTCTATTGGAGGAAGGCCTCCAGGTCTGCTTTTTGCTCTATAAATCAGGTCTTGTTGAAAGTATGAAGGCACCAGTCCTTATTAGGCCTTAGTCTGATGCAATGGAAAGTATACTGAACTCGGAGACACAAAATGTGTTAGAATCTTGCCTCCATTACTCACTTCCCTTTGACCTTGAAAAGGGTCTGAGTTATCTTCTCTGTAAAATGAGAGATTTGGACTCAAAGCCCCTTCCAGCTCTAGATCTAGGCACTAATACAGCTGTAACTACCTTGATCCTCACCCCAATCTAGAAAATTTCTATAGAATGAACATACAGCCTAATTCACAAACTCCTCCGGTCAGGAACCCGTTATGTGAGTTCTTGTTAATCAAGAGATGCTTGTACCTTGTGAATGAGCACAAATGTGCTTTGGGCCCCTTTTCCCTTTGCAAATCTGAGGCTTGCTAAGGAAAATTAATTATCTGACCTTCAAATGTACCAGAGATGATGTTCTATGGGAAGGCCTCTGCTTGTCACAGTGAAACCAATGATAAATATAGGACCTGGAGCAATTTCTCAGTAAGATTTCATGTCAGTATTTTAATAATCGTCGAGGAGAGCCCTGGGAACCAATTACAAAACTAGGCCAATTTCCCTAAAACTACCTGATCTCCAACCCAGGAAACTTGTAGGCTGCAGCCTGCTGTGCATGCGGCACCTCACAGAAAGGTGTGGATGATAATAAACATGGGCCAGGCAGAAAATGCAAGCAAGTTGCAAGGAAATTCATTCATTCATCGGAGGGTCAGGAATTATACAGGCAAAGCATACATTGTTTTATGGCCACTCCCATGGGACATTTCCCAATACCTTAAGTGAGTACGTGACTCCTAGCATTGTGGTCAAAGTTCAGAAGGAAGGGGGATCTGAATTCTATAGATAAACACAAACCAATGCAAGATCCATATCTTAATCAAGGAATGCACACAGAATCAGATGGGAAGTCAACAATCCGGAGCCCAGAAAGAAGGAATAGACCATGAGAAAAACTCTAGTCTGGATTTTCTTAAATTGACTCTCCCAGTGCTGACACTCGACGGTCGGTGCTAATGTGACCAAGTAGTTTCTAACAGGTTTACCCAACCATAAGATGGGGCAATTTACAGTTTCTTAAATAATAATACTAGGGACGGCTAGGTGGCGCAGTGAATAGAGCACCTGCCCTGGTGTCAGGAGGACCTGAGTTCAAATTTGACCTCAGACACTTGACATACTTACTAACTGTGTGACCTTGGGCAAGTCACTTAACCCCAATTGCCCTGCCTTTCTCTCTTCAAAAAGGCAAATAATAATAATAATAATAATAATAATAGCTCAGCTCATACAACACTTTACAGTCATAATAACTCATGCTTATGCTTTAGAGCAGCGGTTCTCAACCTGTGGGTTATGCTCAGTTTATAACAATGAAAATACATCCTGCATATCAGGTATTTACATTTACAATTCATAACAGTAGCAAAATTACAGTTACGAAGTAGCAACAAAAATAATTTTATGGTTGGGGATCACCACAACATGAGGAACTGTATTAAAGGGTCGCAGCATTAGGAAGGTTGAGAACCACTGGTTTAGAGTCTCCAACAAGTTTTTTTACAACCGTCCTATAAAACTGAAATAAAAGTATTATCCCCATTTTACAGATGAGTAAATTGGAACTCATAGAGATGACATGACTTGACCACCATGACACCACCAGTGATGGCAGAGCCAGAACTTGAACCCAGGTCTTAGAAGAAGAACAACAACATTTCTATAACACCTACCACGTGTCAAGTATTATGCAAATCACTTCCCAGGGATTATCTCATCCTTACAACAACCCCAGGAGATAGGCATTACTATCATCCCCATTTCATAGACTAGAAGAGTGAAGCAAACAAGTTAAGTGACTTGCCCGGGGATATACAGTTAGAAAGTGCTAGAGGTCAGATTGGAACTCAGGTCACCCCTCTGGGCACTGCAGTGCCACCTCGTGCTACCCCTTCTGACGCCCTGACCCATATTTTTTCTGTTCCTCCTCATCCTCCTCCAACGCAAGGAATTTGACCGTAGGCTTCCAAGGAGGCAGAGACTCTTAGGGGAGACACATGCAATGGGTGCTTTCAGTGGAATACACGCTCTATCAGCTTCTACCAGAAGCAACTCTTTCTCAACACCCATTGAGTGGTCGATGGTGGTCAATGTTCCTGCTAACATTTTTGAGGAATTAACTGGAAAGACTGAGTATGTATGAGCCTTGTTCAGTTAGGGTCAGCTAAGCTGATAGCCCAGTTCCTATGATATCATCCCAGCCCCAAGGGGCAGATCTGGTCCAGAATGGTACAGATTCCTGACTCTGAGTTCAGTTCACTTTGCATTGCACCAAGCTAAGGTCTAGTAAGGACCAATGCTTTCCCAGGTTCAAAAAGCAGTCTTAAAAACCCTCTTCCAACAAAGAGTCCCTCCTGCATATGTTAAGATCAGACAAGACTCCTTGATCAGTGCCACCCATATACGGTTTTGTTCAATAACAACCCTCCACGGAGGGATTGAGTTGGCCACATATAACTTTCGCAGGGCTGAGATCCCGTACAGGCCATATCCTGCTCAACAGCCTATGAAAACAAAGGCCTGGGGCCAGGGTCACCCAAGGAGTTTCCTTCTCTACTGCTACTCCCAAGCTGCTTCATACTGCTAGAAGAAGCCGTCTGTACCAACCAGTCCCACTCCACATAATCTCAACTGGAACCTGTTTTCTTTCCATCAATCTTTCTCTCCTCTCGATCCACTGTCTCTCACACAACTCACAGTAACTGTTCCAAAGCGCTCTCCAACCACCTCCACCCTCTCTCTCTCTCAGCAGACTATCTCACCTCCTACTTTAATGAGAAAATCAGACTAACTGGTGTGAGTCCCCTCATCTCCCCCACTTTGTCCCTCCAAAGCCTGTTAACATCCTCCCCCTTGGCTCCTTTGCTCCTGTCTCAGAGGCCCAAGGGGTCCTTCTCATTGCCAAGGCCAGCCATACCTCCTGGGAGTGAGTGAGGAAATGAATCAATCAATAAGCTGACATTAAGAGCCAGTTATGTCGTAAGTACTATACAAAGCATTGATGATACAGAACGAAAGTGAAATTGTCCCAGTGCTCAACAAATTTCTATTCTCCTGGAGAGATAAGGAGGGAGGAGGTTGGGATACTGTGAGTAGGTGTAAGAGGGGAGAAGATTGAGCCAGATACTGAAATTATTGGAGAGAAAGAGCAATGTCCTAGAGGTGTACAGGTTACAAGGAAAAAGAGTCTGGACAGGATAGAGCAAACTCTCAAGGAGGAGAGGTAGTTGCTGGGAGATGATGCACAAGAAGAAGAATTTCAAAGTGAAAGCAAGGAATATTCCAACTCCAGCTCTTGGCCCTGAGTGCCAATGGAATGTGAGGGGAGGAGCTGCCAGCCTTGCAGAGGGTACAAAGAAAGACCAGTTTCAGGAGAAACTTGGGTTCCAATACTCAGTAAAGATAGAAGGAATGTTGGAGGAAGTGATCCAAGATGAAGGGGATCTTGAAAGGGCACCGTGAAAAGGGAAAGCAGGGGACGACTTGGGAAAATCCCAACATGGGAAAAAGTGGCCAACTAAAGAATGGCAGGAGAGACAGGACAATCTCAGATGCAATAATGGAGTTGGGGGGCGGGAGGGAGAAATGTCCTTCCCTGCTCCTTCCACCACCTATGTGACCAGTGACCAAGCTCCTAGCCCTCTTCTAGGGCTGCCTTCCCTCTACCTTCCAGAGAAACTTGGTCCAATAGAGGACCAAAATGCATGAGACACAGTGGCAGAGCCCCCCAGACCACAGTAGGATGGAACTAGTGTCCCCATCAAGGAGCCAGCATTTGCAACAAAACCCTAGCTACCCCGCCCTACGTACAATTCTGCAGAGCTCTGATATTCTCCAAGGGCAAGAGGGACTGTATTAACAAATGGGCAAACCATTATGTTTGAAAGAATAAAATGTTGCTACAGCCTTCAAAATTATAAAACAGAACTTAGATGGTGCAGGGAATAGAGTACTAGCCCTGGAGTCAGAAGGACCTGAGTTCAAATCCAGCCTCAGACACTTGACACACTAACTTCATGACCTTGGACAAGTCACTTAACCCCAATTGCCTTGTCTTCCCCCCTCAAAAAAAATAAACACAACCAACAACAACAACAACACACCCAGAACTTCCTAGCAGCCTGGTAAAGCCATTCTCTTGGCCTATGTGATACCTGGCCTAGAATCCCAAATTCAACAAGAATTTGTTGAGTTCCTATTCATGGCACGGGGCTCAGCTAGGAGGGGGAACACAAAGATAAAAAGTGAGAAACAGCCCCTGTTCCTAAGGACCTTTCACTCCACCAAGGCCTCCATAGGAGCCTCAGGGGCAGCTGCCAAGGAGGAAGGACACTCCAGGCTTTGGGTAAAGCCCAAGCGACAAAGCTGAGGCCTGAGACACAATGCTGAGTCTGGGAAACAAGTATGTCATTTGGATTAGAACTTGGAATTTGTAAAAGGGGTGATGTGAAGTGAAATGCAGACTGTAGAGAGCTTTAAATGCTAAGCTGAGAAGCGTGTATTTTATATAGGGGAAACAGATCACAAACAATCTAGGCAACTAGCGTGCAGCTGATAGAAGTCAAACCTGGAGTCAGAAAGACATGAGTTCGAATCCTACCTCAGACACTTACTAGTTGTAGGACCCTGGGCAAGTCACTTAACATCGATGTGGCTCATTCTTTATCTGTAAGATGGGGATAATAACAGCACCCACTTCACAGGGTGGTTGTGAGGATCAAACGAAATGTGATATGTAAAGTGTTACTAATTAGCTATTATTATTATTAGTAACATCTGTATATACACAGACTAGACTAGCCAGGTGGTGCAGTAGATAGAGCACTGAGCCTGCCATCAGGAGGCCCCGAGTTCAAATCTGGCCTCAGACACCTACTAGCTATGCGACCGCAAACAAGTCACTTAACCCTGTTGTTTGGCTCGGTTTCCTCATCTGTAAAATGACCTGGAGAAGGAAATAGCTAAACGCTTCAGTATCTTTGCCGAGAAAACCCCGGATGGCATCATGGAGAGTCAGACGTGACTGAAACAACAATATACACGGTATACTGGATGTGTGTTACATATAATGTATGTATAGTGCACATACATGTACGTGTATATTACATATAACTGTGTGCATGATTTTATGTTATTAAGGTCTCAAAATGTATATCTATATATTTTCATATATCCCATAAATTTACTATCTTTATATCTTTATATCTAACTCTATCCATCTTTATATCTCTCTCTATCCATCTGTATCTTTGAGGCCTGAATCACGTTTGCGAGATGCAAAAGGGAGTCAGCTCGCTATGTTAACAGAAACCCAAATAAGAGCTAACAGACCAAGACATTGCTTAGATCTTCCTTCCCTTTTACTCTCACACTCCTATAAAGAATCATCTACACTCCCTGCCTCCACTTCCTCCTACCCACTCTCTTCTCAGCCCCTCGAACTCCGCCTGCTGCCACTCGGCTGAAACTTCTTGTTCACACAGGCCCTTCCTGATTTCTTGGTCACCCCTCCCGTGGCCTTTTCTTCATCCAATCTTATCTGACCTTCCTACAACTTCTGGTGCTGTTAACTGTGCTTTCCCTCCTGCTGGATCCTCTCCTGGCTTCCATGACAATGTTCACTCTAGTCTCTCTGCCTACTCCTCCAAACCTCCCTTCTTCGGCTTCTTTGCTAGATCACTCTCTCCCTCCCACCTTCTAAGTGTGGGTTTTCCCCAACGTGCTAACCCAAGTTCTCTTCTCTTTCTTCTTTCTCAGCAGTTTCATCCATTTCCATCGGCTTGATTAACATCTCGACACAGATGATTCCTCAAACTGTTTATCCGGATCGAATCTCTCTCCTGAGATCTAGTCTTGCGCCAATGATTGACTGGGAAATACCTCTTCTTTTACGTCAGGTAGGCATCTCAAACTCAACATGTCTAAAAACAGGCCTTGATGCCATTGCTCCAGACTCCCCTATTTCCACTGAAGGCACGCCATCCTCCAAGTCATGAGGTTTACAAGCATCTCATTCTTCCCTCTCCCTCACCCCCCATATTCAATCCGTTTCTAAATCTTGCATCTCTTCCCCTCTCCGTGTTCACACAGTCACCACCTAAGTTTAAATCCTCATCTCCTCTCATTTGAACTATTATTACATTAGCCTACTAATTGGTCTCTCTGCTTCCAGGCTCTTTCTTCTCCCATTTACATTCCACACATCTGTCATAAAGCATGATAATCTGACCATGATGTTCCCCAGGCTCAGAAACTTAATGCCTCTAAGATAAACTAAAAGCTCCTTACCCTGATGTTTAAGACCTTCCATGATCCGGCCCTTATCTACCAAGTTTTATATAATACTACTCCCAACCTCTGTATCAGGGGTGGGGAACCTGCAGACTTGAGGTTACATGTGGCCTTCTAGGTCCTCGGGTATAGCCTTTTGACTGAGGCCACATTTTATAGAACAAACCCAAGGATTTGGAGATGGCTGGTGGCGCAGTGGGTAGATTGCTGGGCCTGAGTGAGGCAGACCCGAGTTTAAATCTAGCCTCAAACATTTACTAGCTATGTGAGCCTAGACAAGTCATTTACCTTCTGTTTTCCTCAGTTTCCTCACCCGTAAAATGGGGATAAGAGTAGCACCTACCTCCCAGCGTTGCTGTGAAGATCGAATGAGAGATTTGTTAAAAAGCACTTAGCCAGCACCTGCACATGGTAGGTGCTATAGAAAGGTTTCTTCCCTTCACATAGTGGACAGAGTGTGGGACTTGAAATCAGAAAGACTTGGGATTGCATTTTGCCTCAGGCATGTAGCAGGTGTGACCCTTGGCCAGGCACTTAACTCTCTAGGCCTCTGCTTCTTCATCTGTAAAACTAGGGGGCTAGCACTTAATTGCTAAAGTCTGTTAAATTAAATCGAATGATTTCAATGGGTTCAGTTGCAGCAGAACAGAGAAGGCATCTTTGGAGGAGAGAGGGAATATGTGGCCCAAAGCAGAAATGTCTAAGACATACTCGAGTAATGGCGAGAAGAGCAGTCTGGCTAGAGTGGGGTGCGTGTAAGGGTACAGTGAGAGATGGAGGTAGAAAGACAGGTTGAGACCAGATTGGAGAGGGCCTTGAATGCCAGACTAAGAAGTTGGTTGTAGTTATTTTGGGAAAGGGCCTGTTTGGATTTCCAGAAGGGTCTGAGTAGGGGGTGGGGAGCCTCCGGGGCTGGGCCAACACTTAGGCTTCAGATTGCTCTATGGGGCGCATGCTCCAGATGGTGCTGTGCACCAGAGGTGGGCAAGAATCAGCAGCTGACACAGAGGAGCTCCCGGAGCAACCGTTCAGGGAAAATCATAGCAAATTTTATTGTTATAGCAACCCAGGATTTCCATACTCATCCACCTGGCACTGTGCCCAAGGAAGACACTTACTTTCATAAGCCACAGGAAAAAAAAATGTGGATTTGTTTTTCTTAACTCTGAGCAGAATATGGAAATAGAAGCATCCTCAAGACTCTGAGGCTGGGATCCTGGGCACAGCTGGGGAGGGAGCCGGGCAGGGAAGCATAAAGAGTCAGCCATTCAATTCAGCACATTTGGACAAGTTTTTTACTAAGCGCTTTCTAAATGCCAGGCATTGGGCTAGGAAAAGTAGACACAAAGCCAGAAACCAAACAGTCCCTGAACTCTGCAGGGAAGAAGCAAAGGGTACACAGAGAAGGAAGGAAACAAACTTCTTTAAGCACAGCCACGGGAGGGAGTTGGTACTATATCCATTTTACAGTTGAGGAAACTGAGGCAAATCAAGAATAAGTGACTTGCCCAGGGTCACACAGCTAGTAAGTGTCTGAGGTGGAATCTGAATTCAGGTCTTCTTGACTCCAGGTCCAGAATCAGAGGCAACTAGAGGATGAAGTCAATAGAGCACAACTTCCCAGGGTTGCTGTGAAATCAAATGAGATAATATTTGTAAAAAAAAAAAAAAAGTGCTTCCTGCAGCACCTGGAGCATAGCGGGTGTTTTATACAAGCTAATCAGAGTTACCAGGTCTTTCAAAGTTGTTTTTCACAATATTGTTGTCATAGGATAGATCATTCTCCTGGTGCTATTTGCTTCATTTTGCATTAATTCATTCAAATCTCCTCAGGCTGCTCCGAGACCGTTCCCTTCCCCATTTTACCTCATGCCTTCCACCTCCCACTTGGCACAGCATATCCCCTGAGAGAAGGTGGCAAGGGGATGGGCCTGAGAGTCATCTATCTACCCCAAAGCAACAACTTCCCTCCCTGCCAGGAAAAGGTAACTTTGCCTTCTGTTGCCAGTCTGATCTCCCACCTGGGATGTGTGTCCCCTGAGGTAAAAAGAAGAGGAGAACATCTTTCTCCTGTAGACTTCCTTAGACTTCCTTCTCTCACCATGCTCTTTTCCTGCTTAACCTCCACCCATCAAAGGGAGAGCAGTAGTGAAGCAGGATGTCCCACCTGACAACCGGGCCATGTGCTTGCCCTCAGCCCAATCTCCAACCTCCATAATCTTCCTAACCTCCATTAGGATGGCCCCCTCCATTCACACCTGGTCATACCCTTCCTATCCCAGTGATTCTGAGCCCCCGACATTATGATGCAAACCCCATTCCTCAACCCCCCAACACTTGATTCCTTATTCCCATCCACCCCAAAACTTCAAACAAACACCACCCAACCCTTCCACTGTGTCCTCTGGAATGCCTGTTCTATAAGCAGCAACAAACCTCCATTCATCCTAAATCTTTTCCTCTGCCATTCCTTCCACCTACTAGCAATTACTGAAACCTGGCTCTCCCAGATGACATACCACCCTTTCCAATTCTGACTGATACCTTTATTCATTTCCCTCTGCTCACTGGGATTATGGCAATAGCCCACTAGTGGGTCTTCCCACCTCAAATCTTCCCCCCACTCCAATCCATGCTCCATTCAGCCACCAAAGTGATGTTCTTAAAGCACAGGTTCAGATACATCACCACCACCCCTACTCCGGTGGCTCCCTATCACCTCCAGAATCAAATACAAAATGCTCTGTTTGGCATTCAAAGACCTTTGTAACCTGGACCCTTCTTCCTCTCTAGCCTTCCTATACTTTACTCTTTACCATGTATTCTTCAGTCAAGGGACACTGACCTCCTGGCCGCTCCACAAATCAGATACTCCATCTTTAGACTCCAGGCATTTTCTCTGGCTGTCCCCCATGCCTGGAATGCTCAGCTTCTGACCACCGACTTTTTTGGCTTCCTTAAAGTCCCCCTAAAATCTCTTACAGGAAGCCTTCCCTTACCTCTCTTAACTATTTTGCTTTCCCTCTGTTAATTTTTTTTCCTATTTATACCGTTTATAGCTTGGTTTGTATATACTCATTCGCATGTTGTCCCCTCATTAGACTGTAAGCTTCTTAAGGGCAGATCTTTTGCCTCTTTTTGTGTCTATTGCACTTAGCATAGCAAGCACTTAATAAATGTCTACTGATGGTTTGATTTCTTATAGTACAATAGTATTCCATCACAATATATACTATAATTTGGCTCAGTCATCTGAAGGTGCACCTGGTGAGTGGGCACACCTTCAGATTCCCATTCTGCCACCTCAAAAAAAAAATTTTAAATCTTTGTATATAGTCTTAGATATTTTTTTGCTTAGAACTAATCCTTCCCTTAATCTACCTTCCCACTAATTTCCTTACTCCCTTCTCCCCTTATTTCTCCATTAAATGAAATATATTTCTATGCTCAATCATACATGTATTCTTCCTAACTTAGATGATGAGGTTCAATTATCAGTTACTCCCCACTTTTTCCTTATTTTTATAGACTTCTACTTGTACATCAAGATTATGTAAGATAATTTCCCCCCACATTCCTTTTTCTTTCTTCCCCCCCTTCAGTGTATTCTCCTTTTATGATCCCTGATAATGACAGTGTTCAAAAGGGACACATACATCATCTCCCAAATTAGAATACAAGCAGTTTATCTTTGTCTGTAATCTATGATTATTTCTTTGTGTTTAGCATCTTATGATTCTCTTGTTTTTGAACTTCAAAGTTTCTACACTGCTCTGGTCTTTTCATTGGGAATGCCTGGAAGTTCTTTATACAATTTTATTCAGTTTTGCTGGGTAAGCTATAGGCTATAAACCTCTATCCTTTACCTTCTGGAAAATCATATTATAAGATTTTTGGCTCCAATATAATGGTAGCTGCTAAATCATGTGTGATTTTGACTGTGGCTTCTAAGCACCTGAATTCTTTCTTTCTGGCTGCTTATATCATTTTTTTAAACTGGGGACTCTGGATTTTGGTTATAATGTTCCTGGGAGTTTTCATTTTAGGATTTCTTTCAGGAGGTAAACCAGTGGATTCTTTCTATTTCTGCCTTGCTCTCTGGTTCTAAGAGATCTAGGTAGTTTTCTTTAAGATTTCTTCAAGTATGAAAGGTAGTTCTGAAAGTCCTTAAATTTGTTCTACTTAAATCTGTTTTCAAGGTAAGCTATTTTTGCATTTTTTTCTACTTTTTTTCAGTCTTTTTTACTTTGTTTTAATATTTCTTGTTGTCTTATAGTCATTGGTTTTATTTTTCAGGGAGTCTGTCGCTTAGGCAAGGTTTTGTACCTCTTCTGCCAAACAGCCCATTCCCTTTCCAGCTATTTCTTCCATAGCTCTCATTTCTTTTCCTTTTTTTCCTTTACTCTCATTTCTTTTTTAAAATTCATTCTTTTTCAGTAGAGAAGTGGGAAACTACAGATACGGAATGCTGCATACAATTAGGTAAAATCACTGTGATGGTTTGGTTTTGCTTAACTGTTTTTCTTTGTTGAAAGGAGGAATCTATAGTTGGAGGAAGTATATCTAGAACTTTGATATAAGTATAAAATGTATCCAAACACTATCTAATTTTTAAAAATCTTATCTTGTACAATATTGCTTGGCAACTCATGAAACAAAGTGTTACTACAAATGATTTTTTAGCAAACATATTAAAACCAATCCACCCAAATAAATGCATCCCCTCCAAAGTACTCACCTTAGAAGGCTACACCCTTATACCCATCAGGATGCCACTGCCCACCATGTAATGAATAATGGAAAGTTTCTCTTTGGAGACTGCCTGTGGCACTTTGAATATAGTCAAAGGCAGCAAATCTTCAAGCAGGGATTTTTATAAAGAAGGCATCTGGAGCCTAGCCTAGCAAATAGGGTTGCAAGAAGCTCTATAAATGGAGACTGATTTTCTCAAGGGGATCATAAACTGACCCCAAAATAATCCCCAAATAGAAATTTCCAAAATAGTTTGAACTATTGCAGCCCCTCTGAAACAGAAGCATAGCATCTTAAGATGACTGGCTTGGAAGATAATGCTCATTTGGGGAGGATTTAATATGTGAATATAATGGTTTGTTGCAGTATTATTTTTAAAAAAAATCATGACCATGAATAACACCAAGAAACACAGGAAGACCTATATGAACGGATGAAAAATAAAATAACATACACAATAAAAATGGAATGAAAAGACTGGATACTGTATAATTATAACAACCAACTTAGATGTATTTCCCTCCTTCTATCTCTGAAGAAGTGCAACAGGAGAGGTGGTATGTGATCTGTGCCTCTGCTGTGAGACTCAGTTAATGGGTTGGTTTGTTTTGCTGAACTACTTTGTTTTTCCTTCTTTCTTTTTCATTCTTCATGGTTTTATTCATGCATAGTACCCATGACTCAACCAACCAACCAGTGGACCATTTATGTATTCAGGGAAAGAGGACCCTCCAGACCATATCAAGGAGACAGGATCAATGTAGCATCAGTGGGGACATCCAAATTTAAGGACTTTCAGAACTACCTTTCATACTTGAAGAAATCTTAAAGAAAACTACCTAGATCTCTTAGAACCAGAGAGCAAGGCAGAAATAGAAAGAATCCACTGGTTTACCTCCTGAAAGAAATCCTAATATCTGCAAAGTCAAAAGTCTTGTCTTTTAATTCTGTTATATTAATCAGGGCTTCATTCACTTGGCTTAATATGTCTCCATTACCTGTTAAAATGCTAATGCTTATTAAAGAGATTATACTTTGTAACCTAACACAAATGAATTTAGCAATTAATTAATTTAATTTAGTGATTAATTTAGTTAAAAATGAATACTATCCAGTACTATCCACGCATACTACCCAACTATTTGTTCATTTTGCAGATAAACAAACAGGCCTAGGAGTGAAATGATTTGCCCAAAGTCGTACAGGCAATTCATTTTAAGCCTAGGATTGGAACCTTGGTGTCCTGATTCATTAGCTAGTGGTCCTTCGCATCATTAAACTTGATCCCAGAGACCAGTAATATCTTAAGAGGGAAAGATAGGAAGGAAAGGGTCAGAGCATGAGGCCAGCCCAGGAATTGGGGTATACCCAAGCACACACCCTGTGAGATGGGGCACCACAGGGAGACCACAAAAGGATAATCAATAAGCAGAGAAGGAGACACTGAAAGGCAGAGGGGTGAGCCCAGAAGTCACCTGTCAAGGGCTAGCTCTTGGAGCCAGGTTAATCTGATGAAAGCAATCCATGTCTATAAACATGGTCAAAGCCTGCCCCCAAGTGATGGTGCTCTCTGAGATCTCTGCTGCTATGGCTAGAAAGCAGAAACTGGCCCCATCTTCACCCCTCACACAGAAGCACACTTTCCGGAACTCTCATGAGCAATGTATTTCAGCAGATTCTCCCTGAGGATGCCTATAAACTAAACCAAGCCTGGACTTAAAAATCATAGGATTTAAAAGCAACCTTAGAAATCCTCTAGTCTGATGTCTTCATTTTACAGATGAGAACACTGAGACTGAGAGATAAAGTCAAATGCAAAGAATCAGTATAGCGTAATGGAGTCAGTTGCTAGACAAGGAGACCTGGGTTCAAATTATGATTCTAACAATAGTTGTGGGACCCTGGACAAGCCACCAAACTTTTCAGCAGCTGTTTACCCATCTCTAAAATGGGAATATGAATGTGTGTGTGTGTTACCAATGTTACAGAGTAGTTGTCATGATTAAAGAACTTTGTAAACATTAAAACATTATGTAATTAAGAATTCATAGGATCCTTGATTAATTTGGAGCTGAAGAGATGTTAAATCTCATCTAGTCCAATCCTCTCATTTTACAGATGAGCTAACTGAGGCCTAAGTAACTGGCTAGAAGTGATAAGGTACTTCCTTTGAAGGTCCAAATAACACTTTCCTTTGAAATTCAACAAGGAAACTTCATACATCTACTGTTTAGGGAATTTTGCTAAAATTTAAAAATAGTGAAAGTTGACAAATAAAAGAATGGTACAGCTAAGGCAAAATCATCATGAAAGTAAAGTGGGGGGCGGCTAGGTGGTGCAGCGAATAGAGCACCGGCCCTGAAGTCAGGAGGACCTGAGTTCAAATCCGGCCTCAGACACTTAACACACACAAAAAAAAAAAAAAAACTAGCCGTGTGACCTTGGGTAAGTCACTTAACCCCAACTGCCCTCCAAAAAAAAAATTAAAAAAAAAAAGTAAAGTGGGCTTCCAGAATTATAGTCTCCCCCCCCCCCATTTGCCTTTTTTCTGCTTCCTGAAGAGTACTCCCTTGTTTCTCCCATGCACAACCACCAGGAACCTTCATAAGCCATCTCCCTTCCCTATTACAACCGGCACTCAGGAATAGTTCTGATGAACCAATTCACACTAAGATGAAAATGATTAGTAAGTTCACAAAGTGTAACTCCACCCAAAAATATGTGCATTTTGAAGGTAACTGGATATATTAAATCAAATAAACAAAGATCTAATTATGACCTTGGAAGCATCAGAGAATCATGGGATTTTAGGAGTAGACATCATCTATGCTTTTACAGATGAGGAAACTGAGATCCAGCGAAGTTTCTTCTCAAGGTCATATACCTAGTTAGTAGCAGAGGTAGTCCAGAACTCAAGTTCCCTGACTCAATTCAGTTGAATTCAATAATTATTTGTTGTGTTTACTATTTTTAAAAGGGACTGTGCTAGGTGCTAAAGATACAAACACAAAAGCAAAGTGGCCCCTGCCCTCAGGGAGCTTATATGCTGGGGGGGGGGGGGGTGTTAGGGGAGTGCTAAATGAATATTTAAAAGATATACTACTACAAATACCAAGCAATATAGGAATGGGGCACTAACTGGGAAGATCAGAAAAGGCCTGGAAAGCTAGAGATTCCATAAGGGAGAAGTGACCTAGGAGGATATTTCAGCCTGCACAAAGAAACAGAAATGAAAGAGACTAAGTAAGCCAGTCTGGCTGGAACACAGCCTGTTAAAGGAGTAACGTCGATCAGCTAGCAAACATTTATTAAGCACCTACTAAATACTACAGGCTTTACTGTGTTGTAAAATCCATCTGTAAAGAGGGGCTAGGGCCAGACTGTGAAGGACTCTAAATGTCAAACAGAAGACTTTAGAGTAAATATTTATTGCAGCTCTCTTTCTGGTGGCAAAAAACTGGAAATTAAGGGGATGCCCATCAATTGGGGAATGGGTAAACAAATTGTGGTATATGATTGTAATAGAAGACTATTGTGCTATAAGAAATGAGGAGATGGACTTCATATTTACCTGGAGAGCCTTATACAAACTGATGCTAAGTGAGAAGAGCAGAACCAGGAGAAACTTGTACATAATCACAAGACACGTGGTATGTGTGACGACCAACCTTAATAAACTGGACTCTTCTCAGCAAGGCACAATTATAAGACAACTGTACAAGTCTCAGGATGGAAGGAGATACCTACACTCAGAGAAAGATCTAGAAAGACCAGAGTTTAAATGGGGTCTGAAGCAATCTATATGCTATCGTTCTTTTCCACGTTTGGTTTTGTTTCTTCTTTCCCATTGCTGACTCCATTGGTTACAACCTTTCTTTATACCCAGACTAATGTCCAGTGTGAAAGTATTTGCAGATCCTATACTTGACCGAAATCCACCATGGGGGGGGAGGGGGAAGGAGGAGGAGGGGAAAGGGAGGGAAGAAAATTCGAAACTCAAGGGATTGTAGAACTGAATCTTGTAAACTAAAAGGAAATAAACTAATCAATTTAATTTTTAAAAAAGGAGTTTAAAGTTTATTTAAAGGCAACAAGGAGCCCTGCAGTCCAATGAGCAAGATCATGTCAAGGCACATCTATGCTTCAGGAATATTATTTTGGTTGCTGTGTAAAGGATGGATTAGAAAAGGGAAGAGATTGGAGGCAGGGAGACCAATAAGGAGATTTCTGTAATAGTTCAGGGACACGGTAATGAGGGCCTGGGTTACAGTGGTGCCTCCCTGGCCCAAGGTACTTTCCCTTCAACCACGTCAGTAAACCAGCAGGAAAGTGTCATTTTTCAGATGGGGCCCCTCCCTGGCTCCCCTGAAGTTTCACCAAGTAGGCAACTGTCTACTCTGCCTATATGTGAGGCCGGCACTATAGGGGAGTACAGCCAACCATGTCAAGAGAATATTGGGTATCATCCTAGGTGGGAATGAAGAAGATGCTTCTCAGATTGGCATTCAGACCTCTTGGTTTCTTTTAGCTCATTTCTGGTGAGGCAAAAGTAACCGTAAATCCTGCTTTAGCCAAAACAATCTCAACTTCTAACAACCTCCAGCAGAGAGATGGATGTTCTAGACAGTGGTTCTCAACCTTCCTAATGCCACAACCCTTTAATGTGGGCATATCTGGGCATATCTGCATGTGGGCGGACCCACCTGAAGATGGATAGAGGAGCAGTGTCTTGGTTCATAAGACCATTGGAAATATGTATTTTCTGATGGTCTTAGGCGACCCCATTCGACCCCCAAAAGGGTCGCGACCCACAGTTTGAGAACCACTGTTCTAGGACATGTTTACCAAGTAAGCTCACAGTGTCTTTGGCCTGTAGATCAAACAAGAACTTGTAAATTGCTTGGTGAATTAGCACAGAAAGCCTAAACCAGTCATTTTCTGTTTCACAAAGTCCTTCAAAATTCTCAGAATCCTGGAGCCTAGCACCCATTATACTGAGAATTCCCAAGAGCAGGGACCATCTTCTGCCTTTCTTTGTAGCCCTAGGGCTTAGCACAGGGCCTGGAGCATAGTAGGTTGTGCTTGACTGACCACTGACTGATTGAGCCAGGCAACAGGGGCTCCTGGAGGACGGAGGCAGCCCAGAGCAACAGAAAGTGTGATAGATTAGTAGTCAACCTTTGTCCTTGGGAGCATCAAAGGCAGGAGCTGCCCCTCCATGTTTCTGCCCTAGCCCCATTCCCTCCATATGTGTCCATATTCGACCCTGTGTGCATCCAGTCTTCCAACAGAAAGTATTTGTGGGACCAGATGTCCCAGATTTATAAAGAACATGTTCTATTGCTATTTTCTTACCATGCTAATTCACTAAATGCCTTTGCTTTGAATTAATTGCATCTTCTGGTTAACTGTTTAAAGGAAACACATCAATGGGGGCTTTTTACTGCGGTTTTAAGAGGACATAGACTCAAATTGCATCTTGACCTTGGGGTAGCTTTTCCAGGAAGTCAATGTCTCTAGATGATACAGTGTTTTTTGGGTAAAAGTCTATCCTGGAAGATAACTCAACACAGCTACCCCAAGGCCTTAGCACCGAAGACAAAATCTCTTAGAGGCCAGGCCTTTACAGGCACCAAAGGGCAATCCAAGGGCCTAATAATCAGCTAAGACCTCATTTACAAAGCCAAGGAGAGTTCTAAGGGAAGTTAATTGAAGTGAATGAAATTCTGAAGAGTTTAGCACTCAATTCATGGAACTAATTTTAGCCTAACTGAGATGAAGAGGCCAGGAAAAAAAAACTGCACAAAAACTGAAGAGAAACTAATTTGGAATACATAATAGGAAGCAAACTTCTCAAATTTCCTAAGAACCCATGAGACATGATTATTCAAGAAATAATTAGATGCTATCCTGGGGGGAATGAAAGCTAAAAATGAAGAAGGGGAAAAGGGAAGATGCCAAAAGGTCGTTGCTTGCTCCCAATATTTTTATCTTTACAGATTCAAGATACAAGAATTAATTGGCAAAAGAACAATACAGCAGTGAAAGAAATAGTCATCAAATGAGCTTGGGAAGAATCAAACTCATTTGGTTTTGCTTTTCTTTTTTTTTTCTTTTTTACTGACTCCACTTTAATGTTTAATGTAAACAGAGACTTAGAGAAGAATTTAGATAATGCCAAGCAGGGTTGGACCCACACACAGGATAGCAGAAACCCGTCACTCTGCCCCCAAATCTCTCCAATCATAGCCTAAAATTAGAAAGTACTGGGAACTGGTTAACACAATACTCCATCATCAGCCATTAATACTTTATCATTAATCAGCTTATCAGTCACTTGACTGGGAAACTTTAGGTTTGAAGGAGGGAACATAGGGAAGGGTTTCTAACACTGGAAGTCAGATCCCATTAGGTAGGGGAAGAGCATTCTCCAGGCTACAGACTACAACCTGAGCCCTGCTTATCCCATGCTCCTCCTGGCATGTTAGCCCTCTTTCTGGCCATTCTCTGTACCTTGCCCCGTATCATTACAATCCACCATCACCTACCTTGAGCTTCCCTCTCTTTCTGCTCCCCTTTCACATTCCCTCTCTGCAGCTCCAAAAGCAGCTTAAAGAAGAAGGTCAGAATGTCATACAGGTCCATGGGAATCTTAGGGTACCTGGGGCATGAAGAAGATTGAAAAAGAATTATGGCTGAGCCCTCCCCATGATGAAGAGCTTGGGAGATGTGGATGCCCATCCATTCAAAGACACTGAGGCCCCAAGGTAGAGTTATAAACTACCAGAGTTGTGCCTCCAAACATCTTACCTACCCCTTCCCCTTCACTTGACCCAAGTCAGTCTTCTCACAAAATAGAAATTCACTTGAACCTTGGGAACCTCTGGTCTCACAGTTGTAAAGAAAGGGGCAGCCAGAGTCCTAGTTTTATGGAATCTCAGAAGAGAATTAGAGATCTGGAAAGCAAAGATCTCCATTCCTGTCCAGGGAAGCATGTGCTGATTCTAGATTCATAGCCCCCAAATCAAAGAAAGCAGTTCATCAGACTTTTGTTGCTATTGTTCAGGCATTTCAGTCATGTCCAACCCTTCGTGACCCCATTTGGGATTTTCTTGGCAAAGATACTGGAGTGGTTTATCCATTTCCTTCTCCAGCTCATTTTACAGATGAGAAAACTGAGGCAAACAGGGTTCAGTGACTTGCCCAGGGTCACACAATTATTAAGTGTCTGAGGTGATATTTGAACTCAGGAAGATGGGTCTTGCTGACTCCAGGCCTGATGCTCTACCCACTGCACCACCTAGCTGCCCCAGTCATCAGACTTCCTAGCTTGACTGAAATGTAGACCACAGATTTCTAGCTACAAGGGACCGTACAGGTCATCTCGTCTGACCCCCGTCATTTTAAAATGAGGGAACTGAGACTCAAAGGGTTTCAATGATGTGGCCCTAGTTCACCCGGGCATTAGGAGGCAGACCGAGAATTTAAAGCCAAGTCTTCTGACTCTAAATCCGCTGCTCTTTCTACTGTACTATGTCTAAAGACATCTGAATACCTCTGGCCTACTTCTGTAGGAAATTCTGTGGACAGATTTCTCATCTATAATGTCGTTTCCTGATGGGATTTGCCCACTAGGAAAAGGGTGCTCTAAACAGTTCCCGAGTCAGATTTTTATCCCATTAATTAGTCATTTAATCCATTGTCATTTAGGGTTCTCAGTAAGTCTCTTTCTGAGTTTGGATTGGTGAGATTCAACTCTCTAGACAAGTTTGATCAATCATGGCTGATGAAATCAAGTTTCTGTAGCTTCAAGCCTGAGGAGCAGCCCCCTAGACCATGGTTCAGGAACACATGGAGCCTAACCTGAAACAGCCAGGATGCCTTCATTACTACAGTCCTTAACAGTAGCATCTCCGACTTACTCTAATCAAGTAGGATTATTCTCTTCTGGGGGGAGGGGAGATGGAAAGGAGGGGACTTCTCACCTCTCCCAGGACCTCTCTCAAAGTAGGAACTCCAAACTCAAGGCCTTGTATTTTCCTTCCTCCGATCTTGTGTTCCTCTTCAAGAACTTTTTCCTTTGTAGTGGTCTGGTTTCTTCTCTCAAAACTTATTTCCCTTCAAGGCATAATCTCCTCTCTCAGCTGCTCTTGTCATCTCCTAATTCCTGCCCTAGTCTTCCAGATCTTGGCCACCTTTTTCAATACCACCCCACTCCAAAACATGTATACACACACACATATACCTCTCCTCCTTCACAGTCTATTAACTAGGATCATCTCTTTGTCATTTAATTTTATGGCCTGGTAGAGTGGCCAGTATTTCCAAGGTCCTAGGATTTTTTCACTTGTCAAATTTCAGGTGAAGGTCGATAGCTAAATGAAGAATGGTTTCAGTGAAGGAGGAGGTTAGAGCAGAGGTATCAGACTTGTAGCTCAACTCCTGAGTTACAATAAAAACACAGTTAAAATGTAATTGGGGAATGTTTAACAAAATAAATAAAAACAGAATTTAACATATATGATGTTAATTTGTAGTTTTCTAAATCAATATGCAGTCACAAATTCATTTATATTTTTATATTGCTGAGAATTCCCCAATATCTTAATGGTATTCAAGCTGATGTTGGAGGATCCCATAGTATAATTCTAATAATAATAATAGTAAGAAGAAGAATAAATAGCTTAGATCACAGATCTTTAAGATTGACAAAGTGCTTTACTTATATTTAACCCTCAATAACAATCCTGATAGGTAGGTACTATATTATTGTTCATTTATGGATGAAGAAACTAGATCTGAGAGATTAGGTGATTTCCTCAGTATCCCCCAGTTAGTAAGTTTCAGAACTAGGATCTGAATCCAAACCCTCCTGACACTAATTCCAGTTCCCTTTTCTGGCTAAATACTGCCTTCCTTGTCAGGATGTTTTAAGGGAAGGTGGGGCCTCCCCCCACCCCTGCCCCACTCAACACACTAACTAGACAACATGCTCTGAAAGGTCCCTTCTAGCCCTAGAATTCTATGACCCTCTGTCTTTTTCTTGTCTTTCTCCCTAAAATCCTTGACTCTTCCTTTTTTTCGTCTCCCACCGCCTCCTCTAGCCCCAAAGCCCTCTAGGCTCTAGTCCTCTGCACTGACTAATAATATGCTCCTATTACTTAAAAGTTCATGCCCCTCAAAGACAGGAAATGTGTGAAACTAGCTTTGCTGAGACATTCAGCCCCTCTGTGGAAGCCACCTGTGGGTAAGGCGCTGTGCCCACAGGAACAAGTGGACCAGGAAAGGGAGGAGTGTTTGGAAGAAAGGGAAAAAAAGAGAGGGAAAAGAGGAGGAAGCATGCTGTAGTTAAAAGCACAGGGGCTTTTAAGTACAAAGGCCTAGGTTTGAATCTTGGCTCTGCCTCTTCACAGATATTTGACTCTGCCGAAGTTTCTTCCCCCTGATTTCTCCATATGGTCCTCAATTTCTTCATCTGTAAAAGGAGGGGGGCTGAAATAGATCATCTCTAATCACTTCAGCTCCTATTTAACTAGGTTTAGGGATTTAAAAAAAAAAAAAGGAGCAGGAATTGAGGGCATCCCGGGTGGAAGAACTCAGTGGGGGTCCGTGTCAATAGCTCAGTTCAATTAGACAAGGCTGGATTACCCGTCACCCATCTATACGGGCTCTGGTGTTCCTCACAGCCCTGTGAGGGAGGTAGCACAAATCTTCTTACTCCCATTTCACAGATGGGGAAACAGGCTTAGAGAGGATGTCAGTCACCTAGGGTCACAAAGGGGTCCTAGGTCAGCACGTTGTCCGTTCTCTCTGTGTCAATCAGAGCTCAGGCACCTGTGGCACATGACCCACTGGTACAGGGTATTAGAAGGCACGGTTTCTGGACCGAGGATGGCTGCAAGCTGGGCAGGCGCGGAAGGTAGCGGAATGAGCCCCGGAATAGAGGCTGGAAGACCTGAGTTCAAATCCTCATTCAGACACTTCTCGGCTGTGTGACTTTGGGCAAGTCCCTTAGTCTCTCTGAACCTGTTTCCTCCTCTATAAGAGGAATGGAGTCGATAGGCATTAAGGTCCCCTCCAGCTCCAGATCCATAAATCTGTCGTCCCATAAGGTTTAGAGAGACGAATCAAGATGCTCCAGCCCGCTGCACAAGTCAAAATTTCTGCGCCTGCGCAGCAAGAGGGGAGCCGACTTAAGATGCCTCGGAACCATTGTGCGACAGCTGCGTTTCCCCTCCGGAAGCCTCTCTGTGGAGGACAAGCCTGGATCTGTCTCCTCTGCGCTCTGACAGCGGCACCGGAAGTGACCCGTCCTGGGCGCCGCCGCCGCCGCCGGGAACCGCTGCCACGTCCGAACCCGGGAACCGCCGCCATGGTAAGAACCCTGTGCTCTGCGCGCCCGACTATGGGAGCCCCAGGGCTGGGCAGGGGGTGGCGGGGCGGGCACGGGTCCGCGGGCCGCTGCTTCCATCACACACCCCCTTCCCCGCCCCGAGGCCGAGGTCTGAGGAGACTCGCGGGCCCAGCTGACCTGCCTCCTGCCCCGGTCCTAGAACGAGGGCGCCTAGCGATCGTCTCCCCATCGCGGGGCGGTGGCCTCAGCTCCGGGCCAGCCGGGCCGAAGTCCTGACCCCCGGGGCTGCCCCTGCTCGTTCCGGTGTAGAACAAGGCGCCCGGGCCGTCCTTGTCTGGACGGATGGGGCAGAGATGTGGCCGTGCATCCCTGTGTGATGCAGCCCTTGGTGTGGGCCCGGCCTCAGGGCTGTCCTCGGAGAGCTCGAGGGCACTCGGGGGTCGGAACGGACGTGTCAGCGGCCGAGGAGGGGCAGAACCGGGCGCTGGGCTTTCCGGGGAGAGGGGGCAGGTTGTGTTTAAGGTTTAAGGTTCACCGACCGTCAGTTACACAGCGCACCCCAAAAGTCTCAGTGCAGCCTAAAGCGAGCTTTGGGGGCGCCCTGCCCGGAGCCCCACCCCTGATAAGGGAAGCATTAGTCGTGATGGGAAATAGAGCCACGTAGTGCCCTGGAATAGCATCGGACTTGCAGGTTCTGGTCCAGGCTTAACGTTTTGTGGGATCGCGAGCAGCCCGGCCCGGCCCCAGAGGCTCCCGCAGTGCCAGGCTCTCCTTTAAGCCTTAGGTTTCGTGCTTGGGCTCCATCCTCCACGGGTGAGCCCTGCCACGTGGTGTTTGTCAAAGTCCAGACAACGGACTGAGTTGGGAAGTCAATCTTTAGACCTTGTGTGCAGATTGCTGTACTGATACCAAGCCGCCATGCATGTTGTACCTCCGAGGCTGGTTTCCTCCTGGGACTTTTAGGGGGAAAGTGGTCCTTGTTCTCCCTGCATTCAGTTATGCTACAAAGGTTAGGAATAAACTCTGAACATCCATAATTTAACCTTAACAGTGCATTGTAAGTCTTCCATTAATGTAGCAGTAATTTAAATTTTATATTTTTATCCTTTAGAACTCTTGATTGTCAGTCAATAAACATTTATTAAGTTCCTTCTTTGTACCAGGTACTGTGCTAATTGCTGGGGATAGGAAAACAGGCAAAAGATGTACCCTGACTTTAGAGTCTAATGGGAGAGACAGCCTGCTAACAGTAAACCAGATACAGAATAAATAAGAAATAACTAACAGAGGGAAGGCACTGGAATTGAGAGAAGTTAAGTGGAAAAGGCTTTCTGTAGAAGATGGAATTTCAGTTGTGACTGAAGTAAGCCAGGAAGGTCAGTGGTAAAAGCAGAGGAGGGAGAATATTCCAGGCATGGAGGAATAGCCAGAAGAAAAAGCCCAGAGCCAAGACAGTTCATCATATAGAATATCTACTTTATTTGTTCCCTAATTCCCTCTTGCAAGCTTCAAAAGGTGACCCCTAGTTCTGATTCTTTTAAATATGATAAACAAAAATATATTCACTCCAGCTATTTGGTGCTATAATAGACTTCCCCTACACCTATATCCTGTCCCTGCCTTCACTGTCCTGAAATAAAGAATACTAAATCTTGTAATATTTTTCTAGTGGATTTAAACAGGAAAAGTTGAAATGGATGAAAATGTAAGAAATATCCATGTCACACCTAAAAACATAATTTTACTCTTTTCATATAATTTTAATAGTGGCCATACTTCAATACTTCAGGTATTCATATTGGTAGTCCATTACTAATAATTGCTATATACATAATACTTTGTGGTTACAAAGTGTTTTACACAGACCCTGCCACAGACAATTTTCAGGCAAGTGCAAAATTCCATTCGATTCAGGAAGCATTTATTCAGAACTTGCTGTGGGCCGGGCATTGTTCTGAACTAAGGATAAAAAAGACAAAAAGGAAAAAAGTTGCTGCCCCCTCAAGTGTACCTTCTTTTGAAGGGAAGGGGAAACAAAGTGCATGTAGATGGGCCAATGTCAGACACAAAGTAATTACAAACTGAGGGGATGTGCTGACAGCTACAGGCTCACTCATATGAGGCAAGATGTCACAGGTTCTGTGAGAGATAGAAAGCACCCTTGGAATTCACAGGAGGCCAAGATCCCTGTTGTTGTGAGGCTGGCCAGAGAGGGCTGCCTCCAGGGGAAGGATCTTCAGCTAGGCCTGGAGTGATGGATGCGATTTACAAAAAAAAAAAACAGAAAAGGGTGGTGACAGCATCAGTAGCCTTAGACATCTTGTCAGCACAATCCAGATGTCTTAGAATACTTAGCACACAGATATGCCTCCAGTGATAGATGGATGATGTCTCTCAGTCAGAAATGGTGTGTTAAGTAGCAGCCCCAAGGGCATTGTGGCCCAAGATCAGAGAGTAAGGGGGTCTAATTGAATTTGTGCAGAAAGTGCTGCAGAAGCCAAATGATGTACAAAGTGACCATAGACTATAATTGTTGAAGTTTATATTGAGAAAATTTTAAAAGGACAGGGGACCATTAGATGGAAATAATGGATCTGATTCCTGAGGAAATTGCTTTTTATAATTGCCATTATTAATTTAATGTAATCTTCGGTTTTAGGTGTCAGTCATTAACACTGTGGATACCTCCCATGAGGACATGATTGTGAGTATTCCATTTAACAATTACTTAAATCTGAAACTGACACTCCTGTGGGATGGCAGCATTTTTACTTTTGATTATGCAGTTTTGATGTGTTAGTTTCTGAATCGAAATGGTTTGGGGTTGGTTTTTTTGAGAATTTGCCAAACTGTAGTATTCAGCCATTAGAAGACCACATCCATCCTTTCTTAGGATAATGGTTCCTCTTCAGAAATGCTCCCATTGTCTGAGAGGCCATCATGTCAGCCCTTAACTCTTTTTGTGTCATGGTCCCCTTTGACAGTCGCCTGGTGAAGTAGTCAAGGGACTCATTTTCAAAATAATGCTATTAAGTGCATAAAATGAAATATGCAGGATTACAAAGGAACTCAGTTATATTGAATTACAGTTGATGGTTTAAAGATCCCAGGTTCAGAACTCCTGGTATAGAGGCAGTTGTTACTTTACATCCTAATGTTCAACAGTTTGTCTACTGGGCCACACAGTGATTGGCAGCTGGCTTTTCTTTTTCCAGACTTTCTGCTGAAAGTATTTCACATCCTGGGCTTTTTTTTGTTGACTGTGATGCCACATATTCAGGGTCTGCAAAGGCTATGAAGCAATTGTCAGAAAGGAGAAAATACAGCTGTAAGACATAGAGATCCAAATTTGACCAGAACCCAAGGGAAACGAGGGATTGGGCCTTGACCTAAAGAGGTATCAGAATACTGTACTGTAATAGTTTAGTGTCTTCCTATGGTCCAGCTTTGATAGGAAATTGGAAAGTAAATGGCTAGGGCAGAATGTTAATATGAAATAAATAAGCACATTTAGTCTAATAAACCTAGTTATTACAGGAAGCAGAGAATTGCTTGAAATTCCTATGGTACTAGTCAACAGCACAGCCAGTATATATAGTAAAGGTGTCTGAAATATTTTGTAGGAAAGGAGCAATAGAGGCATATGGGGGGTTGAAATTGTGGGAAGAAGGAATAAAAGAATGGTTCTAGCCTGCCTTTCCAGATTCAGTAACCTTTTATTCATTTTGAATTTATGTCCTGTGTGCTAGATGTAGATACTAGGGATACAGAAGTGAACAAGACAGGGTTCTGCCCTCCAGGAGCTTACCTATGGTAGGGTCATGATACACACTAAGAAAATACTAGCTGTGTCTTTAACTTATTTTCTTACTTTAAGAAGACATTTTATATTGGAGAACACAATGTATAATCTTCATGTAGTATAAACTGACTTCCTTTCTTCAGATTTCTCTGGGACTGAATTGGCTTGAGCCATTTTTTGTTGTTGTTGGTTTTTGGTTTGGTTTTTGTTTTTTGTTTTTCAAATTTAAAATCTCTGTCTTAGTAATAATGGGTGCGGGCCTCTAGTGTCATGCAGACTTCCTGATTTCTCTCCTCCGTGTTCAGCATGATGCCCAGATGGACTATTACGGCACCCGCTTAGCCACCTGCTCATCAGACAGATCTGTCAAGATTTTTGATGTGCGGAATGGGGGTCAGATTCTCATCGCTGACCTGAGGGGGTGAGTATATCCCAGACTGAGAAAAGTCTTGGGAAAAAATGTTGCTGTTTACATCTTATTCAAGAGACTTTGGAAAACAAAATAATAATCCAGACTTTATCAGAAGCCTGTGTGTTTATCAAAGAGGATGGATAAGAGACCATTCTCCTACAGAGCATGTCTCTGCCTTTAAAAGCCTTGTTTTGCCCAAAGTGGTTCCAGCATTAGCTGAAACTCTTTAAAGGAAATGGCTTCATTAAAATAATATCCATAATCCTTTTAATTTCCCCAGTTCATAAAGCAGGAATTAATCAGTTGGGGAAAATGAAGAACAAAGAAATTGGATAATGTGCCTTCAGACAGTTGAGAAGACGAAAGAAAAGGGTTCTTGTTTCCTAAATTGTAACTGAAATGTTACGTTGGTGATTTTTTTTAAATACAAACAAAACAAAGAAGCACCGTTGATAGATTGCTAGGACCAGATCTTGTAAATTCTCTACCCTTCCCTATGCTGAATTGGTATTTATGCCTGTACTTAGAAAAGAATCAATAGTAATTCTTCTGTATTCAGTTCAGCACCAAAAGGAACATCAGTGGTAGTAGAAATCGATCTAGTCATAGTTTAATTATCAGTTCTTTTACTGTGCCCAGCACAAGCCATTAGCCCAATAAACCAAAAGGAGAACAGCTGCCTGGGATTTGTAGAGACTTAGGATGATGAGGCTGGCCTCTCTTTGGGCCAAAGCAGTGGAGCCCATGAGATTTTGTGGCAGTCTGACTCAATAAGATATGTGCTATGTTCTAGCCACTAGAGGTAAAAAGACAAAAGTGAAACACTCTGCCCTCCATGGCTTTTAGATACAAGTTATATACTGATAAGGGAAGACTAGACGGAGGAAGGAGAGAGCACTGGCAACCGGGAAGGTTGGAGAAGGCTTCACAGAGAAGACACCTGGGATGAGGCTAGAAGGAAAGGGCGGGTTCTGAGGAGCAGAGTTTTGTAAAGGCAGATTTAATCTCAGGCATCAGAGGCAGCCTTCTGGCCAAAGGCATGGCATGGAAATGGTATAATACCAAATTCAGTGAACAGAAAGTTGTCTAGTAACATCTATCCTGTGGAGGGAAATAATATGAAAAAAAGGCTGCTAGTTTGTTGGAGCCAGATTGTAAAACATCTTAAATAGCAGGGGGAGGAATTTATATTTTATCCAAGAGACAATGGAGAGCCACTAAAGATTTTTAAATAAGTGAATGGCGTGGTCAGACCTTAGGACAAGGACAAATTAAAGAAGAGGAGACTGAAAACAGCTACCACTTGGGAAATTGTTATTGTTATAGGCTGAGTAAGAAGTAATGAGAGGGGGCGGCTAGGTGGCGCAGTGAATAGAGCACCAGCCCTGGAGTCAGGAGGATCTGAGTTCAAATTCGGCCTCAGACACTTAACACAAAAACTAACCGTGTGACCTTGGGCAAGTCACTTAACCCCAACTGCCCTCTAAAAAAAAAGCAAAAAAAAAAAAGTAATGAGAGCCTGATTAGGGTAGAGAGAAAGGGAAAGATAGGAGAGGTATGGGATAGAGTGGACAAGACTTTTCAGCCAATTAGTTATGTAAGGAGAAGGAATAAGGCAGAGAAAGAATTATGAATGATACAAATTATAAAGCTGGGATCCCAAGAGAATGGTGTGACTGCTCTGTTTTACCTCTGCCTACTGGGAAGCAAGAAATATGGATTTTAACTATTGATTCGAGAAACACAGATCAAAACAATGTTGAGCTACCACATCTCACCGGTCAGATTGGCCAAGATAACAAAACAGGAAAATGACAAGTGCTGGAGAGGATGTGGAAACTAATGCATTGTTGGTGCAGCTGTGAACTGATACAACCATTCTGGAGGGCAATCTGGAACTATGCCCAAAGGGCTATAAATACTTGTATACCTTTTGACCCAGTAATACCACTTTTGGCGTTATATCCCACAGAGATCATAGAAAGTGGGAAAAGGACCCATATGTACAAAAATATTTATTGCAGCTCTCTTTGTAGTGGCAAAAAACTGGAAACTTAGGGGATGCCCATCCATTGGGGAATGGCTGAACCAAGTTATGGTATATGAATGTAATGGAATACTATTATGGTGCTATAAGAAATGGGAAGGAGATGGACTTCATAATTACCTGGAGAGCCTTATACGAATTGATGCTAAGTGAGAAGAGCAGAACCAGGAAAAATTTGTACACGGTCACAGATACATCATATGTGTGACGACCAACCTTGATAAACTGGATTCTTCTCAGCAACACACAGTTAAAAGACAACTCTGCAAGTCTCAGGATGGAAGGAGATACCTACACTCAGAAAGATCTAGAAGATCAGAGTTTAAATGGAGACTCAAGCAACACATGCTGTTGTTCTTTTCCATGTTTGGTTTTGTTTCTTTTCTTTTTTTTTTTTCCCCCATTATTTGCTCCATTGGTTACAACGCTTCTATACAACCAGACTATTGTACAGTGTGAAAGTGTGTGCAGATCCCATACATGATTGTACGCCACCATGGGGGGGGGAAGAGAAGAGAGGGGAGAAAATCTGAAACTCAAGTGATTCTGTAACTGAATCCTGTAAACTAAAAGTAAATAAACAAGTCAATGAATTTTTTTTAAAGTGAATTCAAAAGATAACTTCCATTCACTGAAATTAAAAAAAAAAAAAGAAAGAAATATGGATTTTAGTCCCAGCTCTACTGCTTACTACCTGTGTGAGATCTTGAGCAAATCAGCATATCTTTGGGCTTCTGTCTCCTCATCTGTAAATTAAAGGGAATGAACAAGATCAGTGGTTCCCAGCCTCTTTTAAGCAGGCACATCGGATCATAGAGAACTCAAAAGAACTTTAAAAGTTATCTAAGCCAAACCCCCTCCCATTTTATAGATGAGGAAAACTGAGGTTGAGAAAGAATCCAGGGCGTCTCATCCTCAGTCCTTTGCTCTTTGCCCTTTACCACACTGCCTCAAAACCCATTTATAATCTTAAAAAAATGTTGCACTCCCTCATATGACAGTTAAACTGTTTGTGTTCAATGAGGCGTCTGTTAATTTGGTAATACTTTAAAATTAATTCATATTTTATTAATCATAATGGCATCTACATATACTTGAAAAACTCATCATCCATAATGTTTATTTTGTTAGAGCTAAGAACAAATAGCACTCCACATCTGAGTCTATAGATCATAAATCATGGGCAAGATTATCTCTAGGGTCCTTTCTAGCTCTGAAATGCTGTGATTCTACCTCGCACTGGACATTTTGGGAAAAGCCATTATGTCTATCATTACGTGAACAATTTTGTCCTTTGCCACTGTCTTAGCCAATAATAGAATTATAGAATAGAGCTGTCAGGGACCTTTAAAATCTTATCTAATCCACTCTTGGCCTACCCCCATTTAACAGTTTAGGAAACTAAATCTCTGAGCAGAAGAGCTTCCCTGGGATTACAGAGGCAGGATTCCTATGGGGTACAATGGAAAGAATGCTGACCTAATTCAGAATGGCAGCATCTAGATTCAGAGCCCAGCTTTCTGGTGACTTTGGGCAAGGAGCTGAATTCATTTCATTGGGCCTCAGTTTCCTCATTGGTAGTGAAGGGGTTGGACTAGACAGTCTCTAAGGTCCTTTTCAGCCTTAAAACTAATCCTAATCCAGTGTTCTTTCCTGCTACACTGTACACCTCAAGAAGTCATTTTCAAGTCTGTCTCTTTGTGAACCCAAAACATTGTGTGACAAATTCCCAAGCCCCTTTATGGCAATTCATACATCTTTGGTCTTTCCTATAGTCATGAAGGCCCTGTGTGGCAAGTGGCTTGGGCTCATCCTATGTATGGAAACATCTTAGCCTCCTGTTCCTATGACCGGAAAGTCATCATCTGGAAAGAAGAAAATGGCACATGGGAAAAAACATATGAGTACACAGGACATGACTCTTCAGGTATGACCTGGTCCATTGGAAAGAGACTCATCAAGGAATATGTAATTGTGTGACCTTTGTGTGTCTGAAACAGTGCTCTTAGCCCCTCATCTTGATTGTCTCTCTTTACTCACATGTTTCCCTATTGCTGGTATTGGGTTGCCTTCTGTCTAGTCTGTCCCATTGCTAGAAAAACATCCCATTCCTCAGCTCCTCCTAATGTCTAGAGTGAACCCTTCCTGCTTCTCTCTCCTTCGTCGATCCCTTTTCATTCCTCACTGTCAATTTTCTTCGAACAGTGAACTCGGTGTGCTGGGCCCCCCACGACTATGGGCTCCTTCTTGCCTGTGGCAGCTCTGACGGGGCCATCTCCCTGCTGAGCTACAGCGGTGAGGGACAGTGGGAGGTAAAGAAGATCAACAACGCCCACACGGTAAGTCCTGTGCATTGGGATGGTGGCTTCTTTACAAGCACTTTGTAGTTCTTTTATACACCTCCTCCAGAGTAGCAGGGGGCAGCCCAGGTCCTAGAGAAATAATTGACTTAACCCAAGGTCAGCCCAATGGAAAGAAATTTCATTTTTTCACATTGTTTCTCCAAGAGACTCAGGGTATCAAATGCCAGTTTGATAAAAATTTATCGTTCGTGCATGCTGGAGGAGGTAGGGAAACATAGTACCCACTTTAGAGTAGGTGGCATATGGTGCCTGCTTGCTTGGGTTGTGAGGGTTAGTTAACAGGTGCCACTCTCCTAAGTGGTGAGGCAGAGACATGGTAATAGCTACTTATCCATGAGGCATCTTTGAAGCCTTGCCATAGGCTGGCAACCCTTGAGTGCACCATTTGGCTGTGATGATTTTGGAGAATTTATTTCCCCCAACTTGAGAGGATTAAAACTAAAGCAAACGAGCAAGGGAGATTTTTTTTTTAATGTTTTATGAATGCTTTTTGATACACCACTGTTGACTTCACAGTGGCTCTTCTGTCCCTCTCCCCAGTCCTCATAGAATCTTACCTTCTAACAAGTTTGTACATTTGAGAAAAACAGATCCACACACTGGCCACATCTGAACATTTTTCATTATCCCATACACGTCGCCACCATCTTTCTGTGGAGAAGTAAGAAGAGTGAGGCTTCACTGTCAGTCTTCTGAAGTCACAGTAGCTCCCTGCACTGATCAGAGTTCTGAAGTGGTGCTATGACTGTCTCTGTATATATGAAACTTCTCCCTCTGCCTTTCACTTTGTAGGAGTACATGTGTGGTCCTGGTAAGAAAGTGCCAACATACTTGAGTATGTACACTTGAATAACTTTTTTGGCATAATTCCACATTTTTTTTCATAATGATTGAACCAGTTTACAGTGCTGCCTGTCTTTCCACAGCCCTACCAACACTTAACATTCTGATATTTGTCATCTTGCCAATTAGATGTGAAGGCAGTGAAGCCTCAGAGCTGTTCTCATCTTCATTTCTCTTTTTTTTTTTGGAGGGCAGTTGGGGTTAAGTGACTTGCCCAAGGTCACACGGTTAGGTTTTTGTGTTAAGTGTCTGAGGCTGGATCTGAACTCGGGTCCTCCTGACTCCAGGGCCAGTGCTCTATTCACTGTGCCACCTAGCCGTCCCTTCATTTCTCTTAAAATGTTGATTTGATATAATATTTCATAAGGTTGTTTAGAGCTTGTATATCTTCTTTTGAAAACTGCGACCTTTGATCCCTGTCCATAAAGCTAGTGAAAGACAAAGGAAATAGAACAAGTCATTTCCAGATTTTCATCATCCCAAATATAACTAATGTCGACTCAGCTGAAATCTTAAAGCAGGTGACAGGAAGCCTAGACAGTTTCTTTGCAGATTCCTAAATCCACTTCAGCCCTCACACATATGTAAAAGAGCTGTGGGAGTCTTGTTGTCAGGGCTTAGCCATTTCTCTTCTCTTCAACAGTTCATTTAGAAAATCCTAGTGAACCCAGGATGATTTTTCTTTATGCTTTGACTCCTTCTCCACCTCTGTTAGCATTCTTAGCTTAACTCAAGACTTAACTCGGTGCCACCTACAGGAAACCTTTCTTGATCCCCCTAGTTGTTTGTGCTCTGTCCGTCCTCAACCAGCCATGTCTGTATGCATCTGTTTGTGTGGAATACAGAAGCTACATGGCATCTGTAGCACCTGCCATAGCGCCTTGCACAATAATAGGCACTAAATAAGTGCTCACTGTGTTGGGTTACCTCATAGAGTAGCTACTCTTTCCTTGCAAGTGAACCTCCCCTGTTAATTTGGGGCAGAAAGCCAAGTAGCACCTTGCTTCCCTCTGTTCAGATTGGCTGCAATGCTGTGAGCTGGGCTCCTGCTGTGGTACCCGGCAGCCTGGTAGACCAGCCATCCGGACAGAAGCCAAACTACATCAAGAAGTTTGCCTCGGGTGGCTGTGACAACTTGGTCAAGCTGTGGAAGTAGGTGGGCCCTCTGGGGGACTTGGGATCCTTGCTGTTCCCCCAGGCTCCTGCTGGGCCAGACAGCTCACTTTAAACCAGACTGGTTCCTTTGCCTCTTTATCATGTCTCCAGAATGTTTTCCCTCAAAGCCCTCCCTGTGTCAGTGAGTTCATAGTCTTAGACATTCAGTGGTAGTTCCACTATTGTTCAGCTTGAGTCCCATGCTCAGGACACAAGGGACAAGTGAGCTGTCCTTGAGGGCAGCCTTTTTACAGGACGCAGTTAGTTATATCAGACAGGTTTCAACAGACTGAAAGGAAAACATTCTAAATAATGATACAGTTTGTACACTTCTTTAAGGATTGCAGAGTGCTTTATATCTGTTAGCTCGTTTGATCTTACAACCACCCTATAAGGTAGATGTCCTTGCTTTCCCCCATTTTATAGATGACAAAACTGAGGCAGACAGTCAAATGACTCACCCAGTCACACAGTCATGAGGTATCAGATTCAAGATTTGAACTCCTGTCTCCCTGGCATCCAGATTCAATGTTCTTATCTACTTGATGCCCAAAAGAATAAAGAGCTCACCATCCCTTACGTGGATGCTCACAGATCAGTTTGTGGTATATGGGTCTGAGGAAAATTCCCATTATCCAAACAGCCCAGCACTGAGGAGCATCATTGTTCACTTAGAAAAAAACAAACCACCTTTCAAGAAGACAGCAGGTTATGAACTGCTTCCCTCACTTCTTGTCTGCTCTTTAGGGAAGAGGAGGATGGACAGTGGAAGGAGGATCAGAAGCTGGAGGCTCACAGTGACTGGGTCCGAGATGTTGCCTGGGCCCCGTCCATTGGCCTGCCAACAAGCACCATTGCCAGCTGCTCCCAGGTGAGCCCCCAGTGTATGAAGAAGAAGGGTGACCATGTGATTCGCCCTTGAGCTGACAGATAGAATAATTGGACAGAGGTGTGGCCTCATACTTGGTGAGTCCCATCCTTTGTGAGACACACTTCTGAGAATCACAGTGAACCAGAGACAAGAACTATTGTCCAGCTTTGGAGGGCAAAGATAAAAGGAGAGACAAGAGAGTAGGCTTCAGTCTGCCTGGGGGAAATAAACCAGTGAACAGAACCACCAGCAGCAGCATGACAGACAGTGAAAATGGCAGTATCCCCACTGGCTGCTAACCTACCTGCTAAAGATATGGTCAGCCATAGATGGTACCATCCAAGACGCATGACCATTTTCCTGTAGAATGTAGAATAAATGTGTTGGGGGTTTTTTGTGTCATTTCTCTTCTTGTCCTCAGTTTGAAATGAAATACAGGTCTCATTTTTGTCTTTGTATCCTTGGTATCTGCCTAGTGCACATAGTAGATGCCTAGTAAGTGCTTGTTGGTTGATCTAGACAGTTATTCTCATGAAGAATTATCAAAAGAGTAGAAGGGATTTAACAGATGTAGGAGGGTAGACTTACCCAAGTCTTTGGTCTGTACAAACTTAGAGTTAGCAGAATGGACCAGGAAAAGTGGAGTCAGGTAGAACAAAGGAAAAAATAGGGTAACCAAAGAAAGTAACCTCTTGTAACCCCATCTGAAGGGAAAGGTTTCTTTGGGACAGTGGAGGGAGGTTGGACCTAGAGCCTAAGAGCAAAAAAGTCTAACTTGGTGGTGTGAAAACTTCCCCATTTCCATTATGTGAAACTGATTTTGGAAGTGGACATAAAAGGTTGTGTTTCCTATCCTCTGAAATTTTAAGTTCCTAAGGAAAGTGAGGCAGTAGCCCCAATGAAGCATTTGCCAGTCATGCTATGAGGGGGCACTACAGTACCCAGCACAGCCCTCCTAAAGTTCTCCCCTGTCCACTGAGCCCCAATGCTATGAGGGGGCACTACAGTGCCCAGCACAGCCCTCCTAAAGTTCCCCCGTCCACCGAGCCCCAAGGAACCATTGCTGACTGCACTTTTTTCCAGGATGGTCGAGTGTTCATCTGGACCTGCGACGATGCTTCTGGAAATACATGGTCTCCCAGATTACTGCACAAGTTCAATGATGTCGTGTGGCATGTGAGCTGGTCCATCACAGCCAACATCCTGGCTGTTTCAGGAGGAGACAACAAAGTAAGTGTTCTCTTTCATTTGAAACCCCTTCAGCTCTTGGATTGAGAAGCCTCACAAGGGGGGGTAGGGAGGCATCAGAGAGTCTTAAAAAAAAAATTATTGAGGCCTTTTGTTTTTATTTCCCAGTCGTTTCACAATCTTACACATGCATGCACGCATGTGCACACAACATTCTGCACCCTGTGTCATCTGCCAACACCCACACCTAGCCCCATAGAAGGTAGATAGATTTCTTCGTCTCTTTTCCAGGTCCAAGATTGGTCATACACCTACACAGAGTTTGACTTCTTTTGAGTATTGTCCCAGTGAATGTTGTTCTCTCTTTTCTGCTTACCTCATTCTGTCTTAGTGCATATAAGCCTTCCCTTGTTTTTCTGAATTCTGCACATTTCACCTTTTCTTATGGCACAATAATATTCCATCATACCACTTACCAGTTCAGCCATGTAATCAGTGGGCACATGCTTTGCTTCTAGGTTTGTTTGTCTTTTGCTACAACCAAAAAACTACTCCTATGAATATTTTGATATATATGGGGCCTTTCTGTCTGTGACCTCCTTGGAGAATGTGCACAGCAGTGGGATCTCTGGATCAAAAGCTCTAAACAGCTTAAGAGACTTTCTTGCATTATCCTGAATCATTTTCCAGACTGATTAGGCCAAAGCACAGCTCCACTAAGAATGTTTTACAGTTGTCTGCCTTCCTACAGCCCCTCCAGCATCAGCTGTTTCCTTCTTGTCATCCTGATTTGTATTCCAAAAAAACCTGGGACAAAAACCTAAATGGAAATTATTGTCTTCCTGCTCCTAGAATGACTGATCTGTATTTTGGCCGCTAGAGGGTAGCATTGGTCTTCTTCCATTCAAGAACTGGCTTTCTTAATTTGTCTAGCTCGGGAGCAGGAGTGGGGTGCGATGTGGGAAAGTGGGGTACAGGTAACCAGTTTTTATCTTAAACGAGACAGTGATTTTTCAACTCAGTTTTGAAAGAAAAAGAAACCACTGAGGGGGGGGGATTTTTTTTGTAATGTTCCCAAACACTAAGAAGGCAAATTTTTTAATTTATTAAAGTCTTAATTGAGTACATCCTTTGTACCCGAGTTGGAGGTGGGGCGGGGGTGGAGACAGTATTATTATATATACAATATATGACATGCTTCCTGCCCATCAGTTTCATGATCTCATCACAGATTGGAGCCATACAAATGTGAAACAATTAGATTAACACAAGACAAGCTGTAGCTTGGTGCTAGGGTATGTGTGTGCTGCCTCTCTAAGGAGAGTGGAATATCTCTGTGAGCTGGGAGAATTTCTCCAGGTTTGTGGGAGAAATAGGTCTCAGCTGGGCCAAACCCCAGGAGCAGGGTAACGTCTGTTACAGCAACCCAAAGTATAGGAACATCCATCTTAAAAACTAAGTGATCTGTAAAATAAGTTTTGTTGGGGAAAAGTTATTTTAAAATCTGCCACCTTTAAGTCATTGCCATCCTGGACCTCCGTAGCACTGACAGTGCTCTCTCTACCCTGCGCTTTATAAACACTACCCTTCCCTGGCTCTCCTCCTGCCTCTCACACTTGCTCCTTCTCTTTTTATATGCTGGCTCCTGGTCTTCCCAGCCCTTAAAGGTGGTTGTCTCCGCACACTCTGTCCTTGGCCTTCTTTGCTCCCTACACACTTCTCCTGGCTCTGCCCTGTGGCCTTGTCTCCTTCTCCCCAACTCATCACCTTCCAGCCCCCAAATAGATTGTTATGAAGAGTGGGGAGTGGCTCATTGGCTTGTGTTTGTTTCCCTGGCACTTAGCACAGAACTTCACACATAGCCTCTCCCTGGCAGGCACATTGCCTCTCATGCCCAGCACATGATCCTACTCCTGGGCAGCCCTGGCTTTTCTCCTGAGCTCATGCCATCGTCACCATGAGGATCTCAGACTCATTAGCTCTACTTCTTTGTTTTGGTCACCGGTGCTACCTGTGGTCAGGCCCTGGCTATTACTGGACTGTTCCCTCTCGTCTCATGGTTCTTACTGGTTCGGTATCAGTCAGTCGAAGCATCTCTACCTTCCCCTCCTAGGACAGGCTTTCAGCACTGTGTGCCTGGACAGCTGCTGTTGCCTCCTTAGCCCTCCCTGGCTCCAGTCTCTTTTACACCATCTGGTATAGGTTGGGTTGGTTTACAGACAGTCCAAGGCCAGTCTGTGGAGAGCCTTTGCAAGTCATTTCATAGAACATTTATGAAGCAACTTCTGTGTACCAGACACTGTCCCTGGGACACAAAGACAGAAACAAGTGCAGGATTACTAAGTAGGCAGATTGGGAGAACACACACTCTAGGTTTCAGGAAGACATTATTGTGAAACATGGTTTTCTTGGTTCTGCTTCCTTCCCTCTCCATGGGTTTGTGCATGTGCTCAATTAAATTTATCAAGTATGTCTCAGGTACTGCTGTGTGCAGTTTAGAGCTGTGGGAACTATCCCTGCCGGGGGTGGGAGGGTAGGAGAAGTAGCATTTATCCAGGCGAGTAAATACAAAATCTACAAAGTCACTTTAGAAAAACGAGCATTAACAAATGGAGGAAGCAGAAAGGCTTCCAGGAGGTAGTGGCACTTTAAGTGAGCCTTGAAGGCAGGTAGGGATACCAGAAGGTGCCAGGGAGGGAGGAAGAAGAGACTTGAACAGAAAGCATGGAGAAGAGCAAGTGCCCGGCCTGGCTGTGCTGTGGGGTGAGGCAGGGGAGGGAGCATGCCCTCACCCTAGGGCAGGCGGCAGGAGCCAGATTGTGGAAGGTTTTTAATGCCCAACAAAAGAGTTCATCTGTGCCCTAGAGACAAAAGAGAACCACTGGAGCATCTTCATCAGGGATGATGTGATCAGACCAGTGCTTTAGGAATTTCAGGTTGACTACTCTGGAGAATGGATGGGGGAGGGCAGATACTTGTGGCAGAAGAACAAAGTAGGAGATGGTAGCAGTAATCCAGAAGTGTGCTAAGGGCCTGAGGTAGCAGGTGGCTGGAGAGAGCACATGGATTTGAGATGTGGATTAGAGGCAAGATCCACAAACCTTGGCAACTGATAGAGAAAAGGGTAAGTGAGGAAAGGAGAGGAGTGGGGGGGAGGGAGCTGGACACGTGTGAACCTGGGGAGCAGGATGATGACGGGGCCTGCAGGACAGGACCAGAGCCCTTTGGGAGCAAAATAAGACATACACATGTGAAAAACTAGGTAACAGGAGTTAAGCAACACTTAGTAGGACCTTGTTGGGCAGCATCAAGGGCTCCATGAAGCTGGTTTGGTTTTGGTTTTGGTTTTTCAGTATTTAGATAGCTATTTCAATATACTATATATATATATGAATTTTAAAACATTCTAACAAAGAGGTCCATGACACAGGAAAGGTTAAGAACCTCTGGATTTGATGGTAGTGCAGGTCTCTTCTGAGCCTTACATTCTCTGCCTCAGAGAGATCGCTCTATGATATGCAAAATAAATTATTTTAATGGTCACCTTTTTTGGCCCCCCTTACTTGTCTGCTGGTCCATCTCATAAATGCAAAACATCCCAGTCTGAAGAACTGAACAAACTCCCTCCAGGAAATTGATAAAGAAAATAAACACTATGAACTCATAACAAGGAAAGATCATTGCAATTGGAATTGGTCAAAAAAAACTTCATGAGAAAAGTAGAAACTGAATGTTCCTGTTCCCAGCGAAGTTTTCATGGCAACCTGAGCTTACCTCATGAGGGCAGGTGTCAGACCCTGGTTCACTCCTGTCAGAACCATATTGAAATGCAATTGGGAAATATTTGACAAAATAAAGAGACAGCAAGATGTGCTCTTACTAGATGGTTTTCTAACTCATTCTGCATCCCCTGCCATCCTTCTGGGTGGCGTAGTGGACCCCGTTTCTCTTTGACACTGCTGCTACAGGGTATTTCCCTTCCACTAATTGGAAAAAGGAACAGAAACTTTAGATTGCATTTCTTTGAGATTAGAGTAAGTACCATTATTTTGAAAGATCTGTAGTTTCCTCATTTTCTTTACTTCTTCCATCGAATGGATCCCAAACCCAATTGTACCGTGCAGCACTTACCATTGCTTTCCAAAAGAATTCTCCCCAGAGAACCACCCAGAGCCAGAGGCGTTGGCTGGTCCTGGTCGATCCCAGTGGTGATGGAGAGGCTTTGGTTCTTCAGTGTGGTCTGTGTACACATCCACAGATTCATACTCACTATGCATCTCTCCTTTGCCCCTGATGTTATTTGTAATGGGGAAAACTTGCTGACAATTACAACTATTGGCGAAGAGGAGTGGCCTTCCTCTTGCAGTAGACCACTGGTCAGGCGTGCTGTACAGCTGCAGAGTGGGCTAGATGGTCTCAGGGCCTTTCTCCCCTGGAAGTTACATGAGGCTTTGATTCTCCACAATTTGTAATCAGATAATGTTACCAAAAGGGTATTTGTTTCAAAGAAGTGGGCTTTTGCAACAGTGAGCTGTTTATAACTGAGCATTATGTCATTTTCCAAATCTGGGGTGAAAGCAAAGGGGTTGAGCCAAGCTGTTATTTTATGTATATGGGGAAACTCCCACCAATGCAGATAGGCCCTTCCCTGAAACTTAGAAAGTTGCCCAAGGCCCTGAGGAATTCCGTGGCTGGCCTATATTCCTATAGCCAGGGTGTGACCGGGGTGGACTTTCCAACCGAGGGAGCTAGAAAGTTCCTCACTCCCCACCACACCAGGCTGTTCTTCATTCCCATGAATCAGACGTCCTCAATGTGCTGGATGCCAGGAGAAGTAAAGAGTGTACAAGAGACAGTCTGGCTAAGGGGCTGCCTCACAAGTTGATTGTAAGAACCAATGAGATGATGTTTTTCAGGTGGGGAAGGGAAGGATTACACATTCGTGTTATGCCTCCTGTGTGCCAGGCACTGTGCTGAGCGCTTTTACAGATACTTTATCATTTGATCTTCACAACAGCCTCGTAGGGTAGCTGCTGTTTTGATCTCCCTTTTATAGATGGGGGAACAAGGCAGACAGAGCTTTGATGACTTGCCCTGGATCACACAACTAGTGAGTGTCTGGGAACTCTAGGCCCAGCTCTCTAGATACCGTGTCGTCTAGTAGGCTTTATCAAAGCACTTTATAAACATTATATAGTCAGTTATTGTATTTTTCCATATATGTGTAATATATATTTTATATACTTACGACGTCATCATCTCAGCAATATGCTTTTGTTTTTTCCATTGTGGATAGTTAAACCTGTATCTTTCACATTACTGTTTCATTGAAACGGCTTTGTATTATGACAAGTGGTACAGTGTCGTCTGTAAATAGGACGAATCTTTACAGAGTCCTCTCCTTTTAGCTTATATGCAGCTCATTATCCATCCAAAGACATCTTCCATGACACATTTGTGGAACACAGGGCTTCCTGTTTGATACCCTCAGGCTTCAGCAGAGCAGTGAACAGAACCGTTTCTGTACTTAGAGCCTTCAAGGCATCTTAAAGAATTTTGACGTTCACATGAGACTCATCTTGTCTGAAGAGAATCTTCAGGGCTATATTTTGTTCTGCTGAGTGAAATACACTTTAAAAAAAATTTTTTTTAACTATTTACCTTATGATAATGAAACCTTTTGCTTTCAGGTTACTCTTTGGAAGGAATCAGTTGATGGGCAGTGGATGTGTATCAGTGATGTCAACAAAGGCCAGGGTTCGGTGTCTTCAATCACAGAGGGCCAGCAGAATGAGCAGTGACCGAGGAGGTGCCAGCAGGGCAAACACACCAAGGAATCAACCAGCTATGGAGCCAGAGGACAGCTCTCCGCAGTCATGATCTCTGGAACTGCTACATCATGGGTCAGCTGATGAACAGGTTTTTCCAAAACTGGGAAAGGAAATGAGATGATTCTGAATTCAGTAAGATCACGTGTTCTTGTGAATAGATGCAACCACAGTATTGATCATCTGCCTTAAAATGATTTGATATGGTCTCTCTAAGTTAACTTGACTGATTTAGAATGCTTAGAGTTTAAGAAAAATTATTACAAACGGTCTTCAGAGTTGTTCATTTTAAAATATTTTTTTTTATTGGCTACTTTCGTGTACCCCTAGAATTTGGGGATTATGTTGGGGGATAGGGTTGTTTTCAAAATAATTGAATAAAGTCAATAATAATTCTCTATTTTTGGTTATTAATTTTTTTTCTTTATTTAATTTTAGTTTTCAACATTCACTTCCACAAGCTTTTGACTTTTAAATTTTCTCCATCTCCCTCCCTTCCCCAAGATGGTGTGCAATCTGATAAACACTCTACAAATACATTCTTATTAAACAGATTTTCACATTAGTCATGTTGTAAAGAAGACTCAGAATGAATGGGAGAAACGATGACAAAGAAAAAATAAAAAGAGAAAGCAAATAGTATGCTTCGATCTGCATTTACACCTCATAATTCTTTCTCTGGATGTGGAGAACATTTTCCACCATGAGTCTTTTAGAGTTGATCTCAGGAGGCCAGGGAGCAGGAAGGCGAAAAATGGAAGAAAAGAATTCTGAGTAACACAGCTCTAAGGATGCCAGTAGGAGCTAGAGCCTGAGCTCAGGGATCATTCTAGGCCAATGCCTCTACCTTACATATGAGGAAACTGAGGCACACAGATCAAGGCATCTGCCCGAGGCTGCACAGGTGACAAATGTCAGAGTCCTATCACCTCCAAATATAATGCTATGCCAGACTTCTGTATCCCTCTTCTACCTACCTGCATTTCTATCTCCTGGAGATAGTTTTTAAAAAGCTAAGCTTCTCAACCTGTGGACACATACTGGTAATTCCTGCTCCTGCAGAGTCTGGGGATGGTAAACTGCTTGAGCTCAGAAACTCTGGGCTGCAGTGAGCTGAAAACATCCCTGCTAAGTCTGGTATCAATATGGTGAACCCCTCCCAGCAGGAGGGCCACAGGCTGCCTAAGGAGAGTCAGACTGGCAGGTCAAAGCTTCCTTGGCAATCAGCAGGGGGATCAATTGGGCTAGGCAGTGATTGCTACACCTCCAACCTGGACAAGATAAGGAGACCCAATCTCAAAAAAAAAAAAATCTAAGGCAATTAGAGAGTCCCATAGTGCACAGAGCACAGGCCTGGAATCAAGAAGACTAGAGTTCAAATCCAGCCCCAGACACTTACTAGCTGGATAACTGGTAAGTCACTTAACTTCTGTCTCTCAATTTCCTCATCTGTTAAATGGGATTATAATAGCACCCACCTCCCAAGGTTGTTATAAGTAACAAATGCTTAAGACTATACCTAGCAAATTGGAGGCACTTAATAAAGGATTATTTCCTTTCCCTTCCCTCATTGCCAATAAAATATCAACTCCTTGAAAAAAGGGACTATTTCATTTTTGTCTCTGTATCTATCTAGCTGCTGGAGCAGCTAACACAATGTCTGCGGCACTTGAAAAAAAAGATCACTTGCTTGCTTGCTTAATTCATTGATTAATTGGTTGATTAAGTTCAGTGCATCTACATTGATTTCTTTAGACAACTCTTTCTCTTCCTAATGCTTTTTCTTCCTGTCTTCAGCATCACATTCATGAATACTTCATATTCTTCCTGAGCTGACCTCCCCTGTAGGACTTTTAAGCCATAGGATCCTGCCCATCCTTTCTCTCAACCCTTTGAAATCTCTCCAATGTCAGACTCTTCCTGACCCTTTTTAATCACAAACTCTCAAGCAGAAAAGTTACTTCCCTACAAAGGTCCTCTCATTTCCCTTCCAGCAAACATCAACAATGCCTTGATGATGAGAATCAGATACAGAAAAGCATTACCCTTTTTTGGTTCCTCTACTTGTTCAGGGATGAAATCATCATTAAGACAAATCCAAAAACTATTAGCTATGCTTCTGGTTAAGATGGTGATATTAGAAGCTTTACAGAAACCCAGTTCTCCAAAACCTAACAAATATCTAAAAAAAGACCCAGAAAGGTCAATGATAAAGGAAACCAGAATGAAACAGAAATAAGTTCCTCCATTCATTCCATAACTGCACAAAAAGACAGCAGGAAGATGGTGGAGTCTACTCAGTGTCAAATCAGGAAAGCCAGCCTAGGTAAATGCAAAAATAAATATATAAAACACTAGATGCGTTCCAGGGGCAGAGCCAAGATGGCAGCGTAGAAGCAGCAAGATCCCGCAGCTCCCACGCAGCCACCCTAAACACCCATAAAATATGACTCTGGACAAATTCTAGAGCTCTCAAACACAAAAATACAGAAAACATCTCTTACGGAAGGCAGCTCGGCAGCAGGGGAGCATCGCAGCAGGACAGGAGCTGAGGCCAGCCCAGCCTGAAACCGAAACCGCAGCCAGGCCCAGGTCTGTAGGAAGGAACCACGCTGCAGCCAATCTACAAGAGAGAAGATCTACAGCCTCCAGCAACTCCACATCTAGCAAGGCATGAAAAATAGGGATTAGAGAAAGGCAGCTTGGCAGGAGGGGCTCATCATGCAGGTCTGCAGGCCAGGAGCCAAGACCAGCACAGCCTGAAACCTCCATGTGGCCAGGCTCCAGGGTGGTCGGGAGGAGCCGGGCATCCCAAGCCACAGCTTGAGTCTACTTCAGAGAAGATCTAAAGCACCTGGAGCAATCTTCACATCTACTAAACCAGGATTAGAGGTCAGTGAGAGTGAGGTCAAGCTAAATTTGGGGGAGGAAAAGCAGTTTAGCCAATCTACCCCCAGGGCAAGGAAGCAGTGGGGGAAGGGCAGGAACTGCTGTAACTGGCGGCTACACCCACTAGACTGCTTCAGAGCCCCTGGCCTTTGGATCCCACAGCGGGGCTGAGTTGATTGATCAGGGCCAAGTGCTCTTGCATTGAGTGGCCTGGATCCAGATCGTGGTCTTGGGTGGTGGTCCTGGGGAGTGCTTTCAGCAAGCCAAAGCTGGGGGGTGGGGGCGCTGCAACACCCCCCTAGTAGCTCCGGCAACTGGGAAAACCCCAACGATTTGGAACAGAGCTTTCCCCCCTGGAAGCAGAGTTTCACAAAGCTAAAAAAAAAAACCAACCAATTAATTGACTGGCCAACATGAGGAAAAGAAAGCAAAATAAGAACAGCAATAAAACTCTAGAA
>CM053599.1:41169781-41197067 GCA_028646575.1 Pseudocheirus occidentalis | reverse complement strand
ACAAGAAAATCCTCCTTCAGGGCTTCTGAACCAACAGCAAGGTTCCAGTGAAGAGGAACCCAAAATGAGTTAGAGCTGCCTGAGACCCCAAAATATCAACATGCTGGGTCCTGCAGAAAGAATTCCACTCAAGTCTTCTCAGCCAAAGAAAAAGTAAAGTTTATTGAAAGTTCAAGTTTGCCATGTGGGGTAGACTCTTAAGGAGCCAGTCTATACTAGGTCAATCTATGGCGCACTCACAGAGCAAGTCTCTGCTAGGCCACTTCAAGGCACTCTCACACAGAGCAAGTCCATGCTAAGCTATCCTATGGTGCTCTCACAAAGATGGAGGGAAGGTGGTGTCTTATATACAGAGGAATCTAGGGGTGGTTCAGAGGAGGAGCCTGGGGAGGGTCTTCAGGAGGAGTTAATGAGATCAGACTCCAGTAATGAGTTTGGGGAGGGACTGCAGGTGGAGTTAATGAGATCTAGTCCAGTATTTCAGGTGGAGTTAATGAGGTCAATGCAAGATATCTTGATAGGCTCCAGGGCAGGAAGCAGATGGACAATGGAGGGCCAGGCTAGTAACAGGTTTGGGCCCAGCCACAATGAAATACTTAGGGCCTCTGCAAATGCCTCCTGAAGATTCAATCAGACTTGAAGAGGTTTCCCGGAGTATGTACCTCAAAGATTCAAGGAGAGCTCAAAAGTGGGGGGAGGGGTCCCAGAGCCTACACCTCATCACCAGGACCTCTACAACAGCAGCACTGTCCTTCACCAGCGGGTAAATCTGGCAAAACAACATCAAAACAGACAGACAAAATACCAGCATCACAGCCATGCCTCCTCAGTTCTCAGCGGCTCTGGGTAGCAGTTCCCAAAAGTCCTGGGCAGCTTCAACTGACCCTCAGCAGTCTTTCTCTCAGCAACTCTGGCCCCCGGCAATTCTCCTCTCTCTCTGCCTCCATGACACTGCTCCCCAAAAGTCCTTCTGGCCTTCTCTGCTTGGGCTTCTCTCTGCTTGAGCTTCTCTCTAAAATCCACAGCACCAGCTCCTCCCAGTTTAGCCCTCTCTCTTCACATCAACAAGTCCATCCCACAACTGGGATTCACAAGCTCTGGGATTTAACACTCAACCTGAAAACCAGGCCAATACAGGGGGATCTTTAAATTCCATTACCGTTATACACATGCACCCAGACCAATCCCCTCAACTCTTCACCAAAACAATTTGCACCCAGATGCATTGTTTCAGGGGCTGGTGCCTAGCTAACCCTGGGACTAGAAATCATTCTCACCTGTTTAACAAAGTTCCTAAGTCCTTCTATTGGGCAAGAATTAAGAAGTTAGGCCCACAAGGATTTATAGGTGTCTTATAAGTCACCAAAGATTTATTCAACATTAATTCTGTATAGGGTCCTGTGCCAGGCTCTAATGGAGACACACCAAAAAAAAACAAAAAAAAAAAAATGGAATATGAGAGCTATGCCCCTGACTGACTTACAAGGTAGGTATTGACCACCTTCAGGTTGTTATCCATACTTAAAAGAAATGAAGTTCTTTTTGTTAGAGCAAAGACCAGAAAATAAGGGGGTGCCCACCAACTGGGGGACAGCTAAACAAGTTGTGGCATATGAATGGAATGGAATTATATTTTTTAAATGACAAAAGGTTTGGTTTCAGTGAAATCTGGAAGACTTATCTGAACTATTGCCACCTGAGTTGAGCAAAACTCCAAAAATGTGCACCATAACATCACCGTAAGAAAAAAACAGCCTCGAAAGACTTAAGAACTGTCATTAATTCAATGACCAACACAAGCCCAGAGGACTGAGGAAGCAGCATGTTAATCACCTGCTGGCAGAGAGATGGCCTCACTCTACAGAATGAGGCTCACATTTCTGAGCTTGGCAATGTGGGAATTTGTTTTGATGGGCTGGGCACACTTGGTACAAGGGGTTTGTTTTCCTTTTGTTCAAGGGCAGGGGATAGGTGGGAGGGAGAGAGAGGTTTGTGTTAGGTTAGCAAAAATAAGAGTTGTTAAAGCATTATTTTTAATGACAGAAAGAAAACCAAGAAAACACAAGCAAGAAAGTTTTTATGTTAAAGTTATTATATAGACTTTAAAGTAAAAACAAGTTCAATTTAAGAAAGATTCACAGATTCATATACAATCCTCTTTCTTTGTTCTACTTTGTTGATGGAAAGGTGTATTTTGTTTGATGTTTGTCAAGTTCAGAATGGCAGCAAAAACGCTTAAGTAATGAAGTTCATATCTTGAAAGAGTATATGATAGTTCAGACTTTCCCTTCAGCCTCCCTGGTCTTCCTCTCAAATGGTCTGAATCAATAAGATCTGGCTATATTTCTCAACTCAAATCTAGCTCAGCGTCAGAAATTACGTTGAGGGGGGAGTTGGGTATTTTTTATAAAGTGTCTCCTTGAAAGAAAATCATAGTAAGAGGCAGGCAGCTTCTCAATAGCTTCCTTCCTGTGGCCTGGGAAGGTAAGCCTTTTATGGGTATTTCCTCTCTCTGGTTGCCCAATCACCACATCACAGATTTGAAGGGACCTGTGACTAGGGCAGATTCTTGCCTAAGCATTTCCTTTCCATGAAGACAAAGTGGTTGGTGTTTATCTAAAATCAACACTGGTGGTTGGCACTGGGGAGATTTGTGCTATAGTTAGAGAGGATAGATGCATTCCCCAGCTGGGGGACAGTTACCACAGTTAGAGCTGAGGCCTTAGAATGCCTATTTCCGCAAGGCACTTGCCTCTGGCCTAGGGTTGGCCCTAAGCAGATTGATATGTGGGCGAAGGTCACCTCACCACTTCCTCCAACCCTCTTTCTCCAATCTTTCTCTCTTTCAGCAAACTCCCCATACCTCATTCTAGGACTTGGTTTACTCCTTTAGCATACCCACAGTAATCTGTGGTTCAGGTCTTTAACATTCTTCCAAATACACTCACCTTGTGTCCCATTTCCCCAGAGCTCAGTTGGAGAATTGGGGAATCTGAAAAACGAATCTGAGGTAAGATATTAACAGCAATGATAAATCAGGATGAACATGGCTTCACATGCCCTGGTATTTTCACATGCGTTATCTTACTGGATCCTAATAAGTGACAACCATAGAAGGGAGGTGGCACATTATTGTCCCTATTCTCCAGTCAAGGAAACTGAAGTCCTTTTAGCTTTGTGTACCTAGGCCATGAAAAATACGGACTATAACAGCACCTAGCTCTCAGGGCTGCTTAAAAAAAAGAGCAAATGGGATTCTAGATATAAAATTTGTAGGGTCCCATGCAAATGTGGGGGTTTTTTATTATTAATCTCTTTCTTCTTATTTTAATGGGAAGCTCCAATAGAAACAGCCCTGGGGCAGGTCATTATCCTGATTTATTTTTTAGATTTAACATTCTACTATGCAGTTGTATAATATGAACACTTTCTCTCATTGAATAAAGGCACTGGATGAAAGGTCGTCTCGAGGAGGGTCAATGTCTTTGGGACAACCCCCCACCCCCAACCCACAGCAGATGGGTCAACAGGTATAACACACATTCCCATCCTGTTCCTGGTTTTGATTTCTTCTTCTTGATATCCATCTTTCTTAAGTTTTTAATTCCAGGTTGTTTGGAGGTTTTACGTGTCCAGTATGTCAACATATATTAGAAATGTCACTCTTAAAGGTTTATGGATTTGTATTAAGTCTGGGTAATTAGGGGCAACAGTTTTATTTGTGATAATGCTCAGGACCCAGGACTGTTTATTTACTGAATTCTGGAGGATGTTTTGGGGTTTGTGCACATAGGAAGAGGATTCTGAAAGACCTGGATGAGGAGGGAGCACATTCTAGGCATGACACAGTACTTGGCACTAGGTGACGTTTGTTGATTGAAGGATGAATGGACCAGTAGTTGTGCAGTGGACAAATTGGAGAGAGGACAGACAAAGCCAGGAGACATTCACTGTGATAGGAGGCTATTGGAGTGGTCCTGATGAGAGGTAAAGAGAGCCTGAGTGAAGGTGGTGTTTGTGTAAGTGGAGACAAGGGGCAATATCAGCAAATGATGCTATTAATAAAGGTAGATCCCAGTCTTTGGGGATTCATTCATTTGGGGACATAGGGCCTTTTTTGGTTTGGTTTGGTTTTTTTGTTTTTGTTTTTTTGGTTTTTTTTTTTTTTCACAAAGAGGCCATGGGCCAATGAATGCTGAAAGCAACAGGCTTATATTTAGGTCATTTTGACTTCATACAAGGGATGTCTCAAGACCTAAAGTAAGATGCCCAAGAGCAAGAGGGTGAAAGCAAAAGGGAATAAAGGTTCAAGTAAAGGATATTCCCACCAAGAGTAGCACCTTCTTAGTCTAGCTTAGGGGAATGAGGTCACTGCTATAGCAGGTCTCTGAAGGTCAGCTCTATGTAGACCAATCACTTGATTCCAAATAAGCCAGAATGGTTAAGAGAAGTAAGGCTTTATGATGAGGTGGGCAAAGAGAGATCGGGCTCTTGGGCAAGATCACTAATCTGAAACAGTGAAACACTTGTGCTTGTATGGGCACGTCTTACATTCAAATCCCCTAAAAGGCAGGTTTTGGTTGGTCCTGGTGTCTCCAATAAGCCTTTCTTCCACTAGTTCCAAAGATAGAAAGAAAAAGCTGAGACTAGTGTCCACATGGGAAGATCAAAGGCTTCACAGGGTTCAGCGAGGTCTCACTCAGTCTGGCCCATGATTCTCTGATTTTGATTGGTTTTCCATCTCTGATGTCACAGACATGGAGCCACTGAGGCCATCCACTCTGCAGGAGTGGGCAGGACAAGGGTACTGGGGAGGTGCCATTTCTGGAGCAAAGACAGTCTGCCCTGGGAGAGAATAGGCCCCCAAAACTGGAGAGGTTTTTTTGGATGACCACAAGGTAAAATTTACAAGACTTGGTGACTGCTTGTATATGGGGAAGAAGGAAAGAGAAGAACCACTCTGTGGTTATAAATTCATTTAATTTGGAGAGGGGTGTTGGCATACAAAGAACAGAATATGATAACCTTGAAGAAAACAAGAAAGGTAGGAGAAGGGGTAGGTTTAGGGGGGAAAGACAATAGTTCAGTTTTAGACATGCTGAGTTTTAGATGTTTATGGGCATTCCCATGGAAATGTCCATCAGTCAGCTATAGATGCAATATGAAGATATTAGGACTAGATATACAGAGGCCTGTATATCATCTTCATAGAAGAGATCACTGAACCCACAAGAGCTGATGAGACCACCAAGAGAGAGGGTGGAGAGAAAGAAGAGGAGGAGTAGGAGGGAGCCCTGGGGAACACTCTCAGAAGGCAAGAGATGAATAAATAAACAGCAAATGGGCGGGTAGGTGGCGCAGTGAATAGAGCACCGGCCCTGGAGTCAGGAGGACCTGAGTTCAAATCAGGCCTCAGACACTTAACACAAAAAAAAAACTAGCCATGTGACCTTGGGCAAGTCACTTAACCCCAACTGCCCTCCAAAAAAAAAAAGCAAAGAATGAATGGGCTGAGGTGAATAGGAAGGAGAGTGTGGGAAAGGTTAACCCTGGGAATGGGAGCTCACCCCAATAGATAGTCAATTTTAGCCCCAGAGGGCAGACCAATAGCAATAAGTGAAAATGGAAGAGACAAACTGAGACTCAATGCCAGGTCACACTTCCTAACCAAGGGGGCAATACCCAAGTGCAGTGGGCTCCCCTGAGAAGTAGTGAGCTCGAGCTCCCCCTCACTGGAGGTCTTCAAACTAAGGCTGGATGGTCACTTGCAGGCACACTGTAATAGGGATTCTTGTTCAGTCACAGCAGGTTGGACAAGATGGCACCCAAGGATGCCATCTTGTCCCTTCCAACTAAAAAATTCTGTGGTTTTGAATCGCGGGAAGAAGCAGAGTAAGAGGCGGGAGTTTTCCTGCCATGGAGGTTGGGAAGCTAGTTAATTAGGGCCCCACTTTCCAAGGTCCTATAATAATGAAATGTGGTATTAGTACCAGGGGAGGGGCAGGGTGTTAGCTATGGCTTGTCACTCTGAACCTTGGAGTGATGGGACGGAGAGTGCAGAGGCTGGTGGTTTGTGGTATTCAATGATCAGGGACAGACATTCCAAGCACCGAGGCAGGTGAGTAGGAGAAACAGTACAGAGAGAGTGCGTTTCAATGCCAATTCAGACCACCCCACCTCTAGCCTGTGGAAACCTCTGCAGATCTCACCCTTTACTTCCTGACAGCCTTCACATGGGCACATTGGACAGAGTTAGAAGACCTGTATTCTAATCCCACCACTTCCACTTATGCCACAAAGTGACCCTGGCCCAGTTAGTTCCTCTCTCTAAGGCTCAATTTTCCCCTCCATGAAATGAGGGCTCCACTAACGGCACTTGATTAAATGACCTCTAAAGTCACTTACAATTCTAGCATGGGCGCCCTTGGACATTTTAGAGCAGCTTCCTCCTCCAGCTTCTCTCCACTCTAATGCACCCTGCTACCAAATTAATCTTTCAGACACACCATGGAAGCTAAGTGGACTACCCAAAGTCAAACAGGTAGGTAGTGAATGGCAGAAGCTGAATTAGAACCCAGCTATTCTAACTCCAAAGCCAGTAAGGGCAGAATAAAGATGGTGACAATCCTGATACATTCAGCAAAATAGCACCATGGTCCTGCTTTTATAAGCATATGGGGCTTTGAGTTCTTTCCAGAACACTTTCCAAATACTGGAATCATTCGGCAGCATAGACAAAGATCTGAGTTCAGGTCAAGCCTCAGACATCCAAAAACTATGTGATCCAAATGGGAATCCTAAGCAAGAACAATGATAGCACCGACCTCCCCAGGGTGCTGTGAGAATAAAAGGAGGTAATATTTATAAAGCACTGTATAAATGTTAGATACTATTATTGATGTTGTCATTATTGATAGCTTTTCAACTCTAAAGAGAAAAATGGAAATTATGCTAACCTAAGAATGCAATTTAAAAGCTTGAGAGCATAGGAAAGTTGTCCAGATGGATCAGTTCTTCCCTTAGACAGCTGTGTAACCCCCCTCACTTTCCAGACCTCGGTGCATCCACAGGCCAGCCTGATGGTTGGTCTCTCCATCCCTCCCCCCCTCCACTCCACTCCACAGTGGCCACAGTGATATTCCTGATATGCATGCCTGATTCTGTCACCTCCTACTCAGTAAATTCCAGTGACTCCCTTTTGCCTCCAGGATCAAATATAAAAGCCTCTTTTTGGCCTTTAAAGCACTTCCAATCTTCTCCTCCTTTAGCGTCCTCCACTCATCCTGACCCCAGCTGCCAAGACTCTTCTAACAGCTTCCATCCAGCCCCATTGGCCTCCTTGCTTCTCATACCATCTCCATTTCCTCACATCACTTCTTCGTCTTTTCCCTGGTTCTCCTCCACGCTGGGAAAGCTTTTCCTCCTTAACTCTGACTCCTCACTTCCTTCAAGCCAGCTCAAATTCCACCTTTTGCAAAAGACCCTTCTTGGGTTGTGCCTTCCCTTCAAGATTTCTTTCTGCTTACCCTATCTATACTTTGTCTGTATGCTTACATGTTGTCTCCTGAATTAGAATGTGAGCTCCTTGAGAGCAGACTGTGTTTTTTACTTTCTTAGCACTGTATCTGGAACATAGTAGGTGCTTTATAATCAAAGCTTTTTGATCACTTGATCGATGGATGGGAAAACTAAGACCCAGAGAAGCATAAGGACTGACCTAAAGTCTATGTAACAAGTTAGAGGTTCAGCTCAGAGTAGGCCCAGATGTCCTGGTTCCCAGGGGTGGGTGGTACGTCCGTCCCCCTCCTACTTTCTGGTGACAGCTGGAACAGGCTTCCCGCCCCAAACCAACCCTGTAATTCCTCCAAACCTTCTGACCTCCCTTGTTTTGATTTCCATCAAGGTGACGTGAACATGTTGTTTCCAGGGTGTGTGAAACATCTCCATGTAAACCAACCTGGTTGGGGGGGTGAGGTAGGGTTTTGGCTTGGAACAAACTCTACTCACTATATAAGAGCTCAGAATTGAAGGTGGTCAAGTCCTCTGTGAGACCCTGCAGGTAAGAATACCACTCTAAAGAGATCTCTTGATCAGTTTACCTATGTGCTTATTTCTTTGCAGGTTTAATTCACTGCACAGACCTTGGGCAAGCTGCTTCCCTACCCTGGGACTTTCCTGACCTATAAAATAGAGGTTGGTGGGTGAACAAGATGCAAAGCCATCACTAGGAATCCTGGCACCCAGGGCAAATCCAGGTGGTTTTTTGGCCGGAGGAAGGGAGGATATAGTATTATATCGGAGAGCACTTCTAAGCCGTGTAGCTGTTACCCATCCCCTTCCCTAGACCAGCCCAATCTCTCTGCCTAGAGGTCCCAGAGCAACCCCTCACTCTCAGAAGAATATGCCAAGTGACCTTTCTTCCTAGTTGGAAAAGTGGTCCAGGGTACCCCAGACCCACCTGCCACTCAGCACTCGGCCACCCAGGAATTGCACTGCCCCTCTGCCCAAGCTTATATTTGGCAAGGCAGAGCAATATCCCTTCAACAGCCCCCCACCCCCAATACCCTCCTGCTTCCTGTTCTGGGTCACCAGAGTCCCAGAGCCTCACTCTTCTCCCTGGCCTGCCCCTAATCAGAAGACTCTGACAGGAAGGGAGGGATCTGGCACAGGGGCTGCCCTGCTTTAATTAAAACAGGCTCTGACTTGGGGTGATTGCTCTGCTCACTCTTCCTCTGACATTCTATAAACCTCAGAATCCTTTCCAGCTCAAAAGATCTTTCTCTGGTTATGAGACCATTCATATCAATGCTGATCATCTCAGGGGGGTCAGCCTTGTCTCCTCCAGTGTGCCAGAAGCTCTCTGAACAGCCCCACTGCTCTTTCTATAAATTAACCAACAAGCGTTTAATATGGTCCAGGTGGTGAGGACCTAAGTCCAAAAAACCAAAACCATTCCTAGTTCCAATTAGCTTACAGATGCAAAGTGCTTTGTAAACCTTAAAATGCTCTAGAAATAAAAAGTTTTATTAGCATATTTAGTATATATAGTGTTATTACTATTGGCAATAATATTTAGTATATATAGCTTTGTTACTATTGACGATAATAATATCCTCATGTTCCCCAGTAGGAATCTGGGAACATAGAAGGCTCACAACACATCCTGAGTAAAAAGAGGCAGCTAGGGGCGCCAGAGAGCACAGAGAGGCGGGCCTGGAGTCAGGAAGACCGGAGTTCAGATGTGACCTCAGACACTTACTAGCTGTGTGACCCTGGGCAAGTCACTTAACCCTGTTTGCCTCAGTTTTCTCATCTGTAACATGGGGATAATAATAGTACCTACCACCCAGGTTTGTTGTGAGGATCAGATGGGAAACTGTAAAGTGCTTAGCACAAGACCTGGCCCATAGTAGGTAATATAAATGTTAGATATAATTTTTGTTCTTATTTATTAAAAATTGGAAGATGAAGTCATAAGATCGAGAAATTGCTGTGTAAGGCAGGAAAAAAACAAAAAAATGAATTTCTCCTCTAGCTTCCATATCAGTCATATCACAGTCCAATGGAAGGAACACTGGCTCTGGACTGAGGAGGCCTGGATTTGAATTCTACCTCTGAGGTTAACAGCCTTGCTAGGGATACTTTGGTAGATTGATTTAGACAATTTACTTAACTTTCCTGGCCATCAGTTTCTTCATTTGCAAAATGAAGGGTAAGGGGAGAAAAAAATGAGGCGAGGGGGATACACCAGACTTGATCTCCTCAGAGGTCCCTTTTAGCTTTAAATCTATCCTCCATTGTAAATCTCTCTCAGGACACAGGTTATACAGCAGAGCTAAAAGAAACTGCATGGCAGAGGAGAGAAGGGCTGAGAGTCCCAGGTGCTGGGGCTAGGCCCACTGCCCACGGGAGCAGAGTCATCTAGGGGAATGGAGCTAGTCTCTTAGTCAGGGTGGGAAGGAGGTTTGTTTCCCTGTCTTTCTCTATTCAGGCCTTGACTGCTTCCTGTCCCACTAAAGAAGATGCTTGCCAAGGTGACCATCTGCAGCCTCCTCCTCCTCAGTGTGCTCTGGATAGATGTGGCCTTGGCAGGCTCCAGCTTCCTAAGCCCTGAGCACCTAAAGACCCAGGTCTGTATCTATCTGTCCTCTTCCATTCATCCACAAAGGGCTGTTGTCTTGGTTCTGGATTCTAGTCTCAGCCCTGCTGTTATAACTATGTGACTGTGCATGTAACCTCTCTGGGCCCTTTCTTCTCAAATTTCTCCCAAACCCTGGGCAAACCCTGGCCCCACTTCACCCACAAAGAAATATGATGGAGAGAATTTAGAGGGGCTCATTCCCTGAAGGAAACATTCTGTGTCTTCCCAACAGCGGAAGGAATCCAAAAAGCCACCTGCCAAACTTCAACCTCGTGATGTAGAAGACTCTTTCAGCCAGCCAGAAGGAGCAGAGAAGGGTCTGGAAATCCAGGTTGGTGTTTCCACAGTGTCTGATTGGGGTAAGAGGGCATAGGGGAAGGTAGACACTGGTCAGGAAGAAAGGTGTCTCACCCATCATTCAATAACTAGACACTGTAAGGGATGTATAGAATTACATGACCCAGTCTCTGCTCTCAAAACTTTACAATTTACTGAGGGGGCCCAGGCATTGGAATGGGACTAGGTTAAAGGGATAGCATCGTGTTGTCGAATTGTGAATCAAGAGACCCGGTCCCTAGTCCTGGCTCTTCCACTTGGTTTCCCCATATGCAAAATGGATTAGCCTATCTCAAAGGTCCCTTCCAGCTCTTGACATTTTAAAATGAATCTTAACCTACATGCACAAACATGTGCAACACACAAGGTAAGAAAGGGTTAATTTGTAGATGGTACCAGCAGTCAGATTTCCTAGTATAGTTATTTTTTCAGTTACCACCAGACTACAAGCTATAGTCAGCGACCCCTGGATCTGGCAGAAGAACCAGATGTTCCAGGTTCCTAGCCTAGTGTTCCTTCTCTTTCTCCAGAATAACACAATGCTCCTTATCCAGCCCCTTTCTGCAGACTCCAGCTAAACGCCAAATCATTTGCCAGACGGGCCCCTTGCATTTTTCTTTCCATTTGAAGATGGTCTATTCATCATCCATTAACCACTGTAAGGAAACATAGACCATAAACACAAGACGGCAGAGTGGGAAGGCCTCAAAGGTCATATAATTCATAAATTGCTCCCCAGAGACAGGAAGTGACGTGCCCAGGGTCACAGAGTCCGTGACAGAATGGGACTAGAATCCCAATCTCCTCAATCTGCTTTGCAAAGCCACTGGAGATCAAACAAATGAAATCACTTGACTTGAATAATAAGAAGGCTAGAAGGGACATCAGGGCCTCATCCAATTCTTTACTCCTATCCAAGGGCAGAAGGCAGCTCATCACAATTCAGACCTGTGTTCAGCCCTGAGCAGGTCACTTCACTTTTCCTGTTGCCTGAAGGCTGGTGGCTGGGTCAGAGGATCTCGAGGTCTCTTCCAGCTAGCTCTAAAAACAGTCTAGTTCAAGTCAGGAAATATTGCCTGTTATATGCAAGGCACTGTTATTCACTGATAATCCCAAGAACAAAAAAAAAGGGAATTAGCTCCTGCCTTCAAAGAGTTTACATGCTACAGATAGACAGGTTTTGGAGGTGGGACATCTATCTATACATATAAGGAGATTTGGGAGACAGAAAATTAACAACTGAAGAGATCAGGGAAGGCTCCAAGGAGGAGGTGGTATTTGAACTCAGGCATTAAAAAAACAAAGTGTCTAAGAGATAAAAATGAAGATGGACCATAGTCCATGTCCAAGAGATTCATATATGGGTAAGGGTTCAGGAAACAGCTGTCCAATTAGCTAGAACATAGAACTTTAAAAGAAAAGCAGTTTGAAATGAGTCTGGCAAAGTAGATGAGAACAAGGAGTTGGTATTTTATCCTGAAAACAATGAGAAGCCCCTGAAGTTTTTTCAGGAGGGACTGACATGATCAGACCCTTTAACAAAGGAAGATTCTTTTCACAGTCGTGTATAAAGAATAGATCAGTCAGTCAAGAAGCTGGAAACTGGGATGCCAATTATAAGGCTATTTCAATTGTCCAGGTAGAAGGCAATGAGGGCCTTAATTAGATGGTGACTGTGTGAGTAAAAACATTACAGATGTTAAGGGATGGAGAAAGATCTAAGGCTTGGCCCTTGATAGGTTACAGAAAGTGAGGGGGAAGGAAGAGGAGAGAACAAGTCCAAAGAAACATTTAAACAATTAAAACACTTTTTTAAAATTCCAAGGTTATAAACCTGAGGGACTACACATAGTGGTGCTTTTCATAGAAACAGAAAAGTTTGGAAGGAAGGATAGGTTTAGGGGAGAAGATAGTAAGTTCAACTTTATATATACTGAATTTGAGATTCTAGGGGACATACAGGCAGACGAATTCAGAAAGCAGTTAACTCTATAGGATAGATATTAGGGTTTGCTAGACATGGACTTGGGAATCATCTCTATAAAGATGATACTTAAAGTTGTGGGAGATGAGCTCACCAAGGGAGAGGGAGTAGAGCGAGAAAAGAAGACTAAAGAAGCATGGGAAGGGTTGCCATGATGACTGAGCAAAGGAAACTGAGAATCAACAGCCAGACAAGTAGAAGGAAAAGCAAGAGAGAGGAATGTCACAAAAACTGAGGGAGGACCCAGGAGGAATGGGTGCTCAATGGGATAAAAAGCTAGAGAGAGGTCAAGAAGGAGGATTGAAGACAGGCTGCTAGATTTTTGTGGTAAATAGATCATGAAGATAAATTTCAGGAGAGCAACAGGGTGGAAAGTTAGATTGTGAGGGAGGGAGAAATTAGTGGGTGGTGAGGAAGCAGAGCTAACCAGTGATCTATGTGTCTCCATTAGAAATTCTAATAGTTTGAGAGTAAGAACAAGGAGATATGAGATGATTGCTTGAGAATATGTGTGGATGGCAGGGTCAAGTGAAGATTTTTCAGAATGCAGTGGACATGTTTGGAGGTAGGAGGAAAAGAGTCAATAGCCAGAATAATTTTAAGAAGGGTGGAGAGAATGAATAATGCAGCAAGCCTCTGAAGGAGACCGGAGGGGATGGGACTGAGAGCATAAGTGGAGGGGTTGGTTTTGGCAAACAAAAGGACCAACTCTTCCTCAGAAGAAGGAGCAAAGCACAAAAGGATGGATGCAAAGGAGTTTCAATGAGTGGAGTAGGGCAGCTGAGGAATCTAAGATAGTCTTGATTTTCCCATTCAAATAGGAAGTGAGCAAATCAGGGAGAGTGGTGAGTGCCACCAGGGCCTTGAGAGAAGGCGTGAATAATTCATGGGGTTCAGAGGAATGGGATAGAGAAGAATCAAGGGAAAATTCATATTTTTCCATGTAGCAATGAGGGCCCCATTGGGGTGAAACAAAATTAACTTATAGTGGAACTAGCCAACACAGTGATAAGTTTTTACTGTACCAGCTTCTAGCCTCTCAGGAGGATGAGCAGAGAAGGCAGGTGGTGGAGATGATCAACAATTGATCAAGTGAGAACAGCAGTTGCAAAAGAAAGCAAAAATAGTTAAGTATAAAGTCAAACCATATATAGGGAGGAAAATAGGGCCAGAGCAGAGGTAGTGGATTTGGTGATGAACTGGAGAGGCTGGAGGGTGTAGAAGTGACTCAGACTATGTTAAGAGAGAACTTCAGAATTTGAAAATGAGGGTAGCTCAATGTGGGGTGGTGGTAAGATATAAGGTTTGCTCATTTCTGTGCATGACTAAGAATAAAGCTTTTGGTCCTGGGAATTGAGGAAGTTGATTAACCGATTAAGTCAGAGACCAGTGTGTTTGAGGCATCTCCAACATGGACACAAAGTTGTCAAGTGAGAAGGTGAGGGTTGAACACAGCTGGGAGTTTAGACAGAAGATCTGGACCCCCGAAGTCAAACTAGCTTCTATACAGCACACCAGTTCAGTAATTACATCCCAAGACAGAAGATAATGAGGAACATCCAACAGACAGCAAATCAATGGAGCAGGAAGCATTTGGTGTCCAAGACCCCAGGTCTTTGGGCATTCAACACAAGGCATCTCCACTCCTGCTCTATACCCCATTTGATTTAGGAGGTCTTGATTAGAAGAGCTCTAAGACTAACAAGTCTTTAACTGTACAATAAAGCTACAAGTATATTTTTCCCTCTCCTTTTTTAAAGAAAAGGCTACACTGGGTGTTTTAAACTCTAATTCATCTCCTGACATGGCTGGCAAGGAGGAAAGATTAGACACTATTTTTTCCCATTTTAGAAATGGAAAAACTGAGTGGGAGTCAATGACTTGACTAATGTCATCAGTAATAAAGCTAGACTCCTTATTTAGTGGTCTGGATCTCAGGATCCAGGCCTTGAGGAATACCAAAGGGGCTAAGTAATCCTGTTAACTATCAGAAGCAATTTGGGTCAGAATAAAAAAAAGAGAGAAATATAAAAACGGAGGAAGGAGTAAAATAAATAAATAAATTTTAAAAAAGAGAAGAGAAAATGTTAAGAAAAGGTGCCAAAGACCACAGACACAACCCCAAGACTGGCCACAGAACTACTTGTGAGATTTTAAAAGCATTAAGTAGGATTTCCTGCTTAAAAATATGTCCCACCTCTAGTCAAAGTGACTGAAATTCCCCCATAAGAAATTTATTCCTTTGGGTTTTGAAGATTTCCTTATCTTTCAGAGTCTGCTGAGACAATCTGAATAGCCCTGAGTAGGGGATAGGTGACTGAAGAAGGGGGAGAATGGACAACCTAAACCATTTATTAGCTAACTTCTTGATGCTGAAAGCAAGCCTGGGGAATAAGTCTTAGGGTAGGCTCCTACGGACAAAAGATAGGAAGGGAGACTAGTTTAGATGTTTGAGCCCAAAGAAAACTTTGACCAAGGACTAGACTAACACTTTGCAGCATCAACTACCAGTATTAGTCAGTGGCTCCTGTGTCCCTGGTCTATCTATATTCCCTTCTCCAATGAGTGTGATCTTGGAAAGAATCAAGAGTATTTCTATGCTGAATTCCTAAAGGAAACAGTTAACTAGCAAAGTCCCATTTGTTTCTAATCCCGGGGGGGTTTTTTGGGGGGGTACCTCCTTTCTTTAGTTCAACGCTCCCTTTGACATTGGGATAAAAGTGGCAGAGGCTCAGTATCAGCAGTATGGTCGTGCCCTGGAAAAGGTCCTACATGAAATTCTTTTGGAAGAGAACCAAGGTAATTTCTTAAACCCAGAATAACAACAATAATGATAATGGCTAGCATTTATTTAGGCTTTCAGGTTTGCAAAACATCTTACATATATAATCTCATTTGATCACAAGATTTAGACCTGGAAAGAATCTTAGAGATTCTCTAATTCAAGTCCTCAGATCAGGATATCTGGGAAGATAACTGAAGCTCTTGCTCATTCATTTAAATATTCAAATATTTATTTATGAAGTTTTTATTAAGTATAGAACACTGTGCTAGCCTCAGGGCATGATAGAAGGTTTAGGGTTTAGGGAAGATATTTTCCCTCTATGTCACGAAGCTTATAAGGCAGCAGAGAGGATAAAACAAATATATATATATAAGGAAAAGGGGGGAAGAAAGGGTCTGAACTACGAGGAAGTTCATGATGATGGAACGGAAGGGATCAACAACCCTCTTTGTAGAGAAGACCATCTCTCATTCAAGGTAGTCAAGCCTACCTTAAGGATCAAATGAGATTACATGTGCGAAACACTTTTTGCAGACCTTTAAATACCATATAAATACTAGCTATTAAGCTTCCTCTGGTGGGTTTCTCATATTAAGAACAGTTTGGGCCAGGTATGAAGTAGACAACTTCAGAGGTCCACATTTCCCCATTCCCAATTCCTCTAGTCTCATCATTTCAGCACCTCGGTCAGGTCTGGTCGCAAACACCTCAAGCTTCTTACCAGTAAACGGTGCCTATGCCATTATTTAATGGGGAACTTTTGGAGAAAATCCCCCATATATGTCTATGTGAACACTGGTGAAAAATTTCTGGGTCGGGGCAGGGCCTGCCTTGTTATTCCCTGAGGATAAAAATACCTTCCCTAGCTCCAGGAGGCTACCTATCTGAGGAGCTGAGACAGAATAGAGGAGAAAGGAATGATGGGATTAGACTTTCTCCCCACTGCCAGCAGAGGGCACTGCCTCCCAAGAGTAGCCTCATTCCAACTTTATCCCTAACCCAGTAACAATTTCTGATATGCCTTCATTCTCACAACAGCCCAGGAAGATGGGAGAGCATGTGACTATCATTCCCTTTTTGTAGGTGAAGAAGCTGAGACAATTTAAGTCTAGCATCTGAGTTATTCCTACTAAAGACTCCAATTTAACTGTAAGATTGAGTCCATTTCTAGGGAATTTAATAATGATAATAATAAGAGTTAATGAGCCGGGGCGGCTAGTAGAGCACCGGCCCTGGAGTCAGGAGGACCCGAGTTCAAAATCCAGCCTCAGACACTTGACACACTTACTAGCCGTGTGACCTTGGGCAGGTCACTTAACCCCAATTGCCCTCCAAAAAAAAAAAAAAAAGCAAAACAAAACAAAAGAGTTAATGAGCCTAGCTGCTCAAGAGGTAGGGTATAAGACTCGATAGAGAGCCTCAGAGTCAGAAAGACCAGTTATGCATATCACAGCTCTCACACATACTGGCAGTATAAGGGGAATAGGAGACTTAACCTCCTAGGCCAGTGGTTCTCAACTTTCCTAATGCCAAGACCCTTTAATAGTCATATATGGGTGTGTCTGCATGTGAACCTGCCTGGAGACGGATAAAGGAGGTTCCTAAGACTACTGGAAATGTTTTTCTGATGGTCTTAGGCAACCCCTGTGACTCCTGTGAAAGGGTCATTCGACCCTAAAGGGGTCACAATCCAGAAGTTGAGAACCACTGTCCTAGGCTCTAGGCAGCTTTCTGACTATACATTATAGGGGTGATTGGTAAGGAAGTTTCCCCATACTGGAGTTCCTTTACCAATAAAATGGCATGTCCGGTTCTTATTCTAAAAATAGCTTAAATTTATTTATATTAACACTAACATAATAATAGCATTTATAAAACTATGATAATCCAAAGTCATTTGGATAACTCATAGCTGACTTTTCCTCTTCCAGTCCAATTTTAGAACTTTTTGTTGGTCATTAGTGCTCAGGAATGGTAAAATCATGGATCCAAGGTGACCCTGGAGGTCAATAAGTCCAACCTCTTACTCAGTGCAAGAATCCCTTCTATAACATTCCATCCAATGCTAGCCATGCAGCCTCCTCCCCCACCCCAACTGGGCCAGCGATTGAGAACTTACTACTTTGCTAAGCAACCTGATAATGGCTGTGAAAGTTCTTTGGGCTATGTAAACATTAGGGGTGATTTTTACTGTTCCCTAGACTTTTCAACTAGATTAAACTGAGGGGCTTGCTTAGGCAGACAGTGCAATGGAGAGAAGACTGAAGATGGAGTCAGAAAGATCTGAGTTCAAATTTGACATAACAATCTAGGCAGCCATGAGGTAAAGTAAATAAGAATGCTGGAAGTCAGGATGAGGAACAACTGGATTCATATCCCACCTTAAACACTTACTAGTTGCGTAACCCCGGGCAAACCTTCATTTCCTCATATGTAAAGTGGGAATCACAGTACCTTTCTCCAGGGTTATTGTGAGAATCAACTGAGATCATGTGGAAGGTGCTTTCCCAACCTTACAATTCTCTATAAATGCTAGCTATTGCATAGGACGGAAACTGGTACCTTCTGTTTGCTTCTTTTTTTTTTTAATGGCATCAGCAAGCAGAATTACACATGGGAATTTTTATTTATCTAACCTACTTTCTCTTTCTTTCTCAGGAAATACAGGAGAAAACTGACATACTAGAGAAAATGAGCCCATACATTTTTCTAACCAACATGCATCATCCCGTGTCTTGCATTCAGATTTGCTTCCCTGACAACTTCCCCTATCTGTGTATTAACTATATGCCTAACTATATGCCGGGGAGAAAAATAAAATTACCATTGTAGCATGAGACCTCAAAAGGGGAATTTATTTTGCCCCAGACAAGTATTCTGTAACATTCTTGGGAAAGAACTTGAGCTTTGGCCAACAGCATCAGCAAGGTATCATCCTGAGGGAGGGATGCCCATTCAATAAAAAACAGACACAATCCAAATTCTTTAAAGTTGACAGATTAAGGGCTGACTATTCAGAGGGTGGGGAGTCTCCTCACAAAGGATCCTCTGGGTGGGATTCCTTTAAATATTAGAAGGCTCCAAAGTGCAGAGAAGAGTTTGTTTCTAGATGAGTCACTAGAGGATGAGCCACAGCTGAGATAAACAAAGTCTCTTTGATTTCACAGCCCACTAGACCACAATGGATGACTATAAATTCCTCTGAAATAATAGGGAAGTCAATGAGAAAAGAATTGATCTCCCTCTAGTTCACCATGCTTTCCTATTCCTTCTGGCAGGAAATAATCACAACCCATGCTGAGGTTCTTCTGATATTACACTTGATGGTCAGTGAGCTTTGCTGTTCAATAGCCATCAATTATACCCCTGACCTCAGTCACGTGTGACTGGATTTTAAAGGAACTCTAAGAGTCTATGTCCCCTCCCTCTCCCTCCTTCCAGTGCCCTCCCAGCCCTCTGCTCTACATCTGCAGAGAATACTGGAATCAGGAGAGACCTGGGTTTGAATCGCAGCTCAAACACTTACTAGTGGTGAATCCCAGCCTGCTATCTCACCTCTATTAGCCTCACCTGATTCTGTTTAATGGGGATGGTGAGGCAATGCGGTAGGGTAGAGACAGATCTGGAGTCAAGAAGACTTAGACCAGCAGTTCTCAACCTGTGGGTTATGTTCAATATGTAACAATGAAAATACACCCTGCATATCAGATATTTACATTAAGATTCATAACAGAAGCAAAATTACAGTTATGAAGTAGCAGCAAAAATCATTTTATGGTTGGGAGTCACCACAACATGAGGAGCTGTATTAAAGAGTCGCGGTATTAAGGAGGTTGAGAAGCACTGACTTAGACTGAATCTTCTACCTGATACATAAAAGCTCAGTGACCAGAGACAGCTGCTTGACTGCAATGCCCCAGTCAACTCTCAAGATTATAAATTAAAGATCGGTTGTGAAGGAGTTCCCACTCTTTCCAGTGAAGAGTCTGAGCCCTACCTACCCATTTTTTAAGAGATAATACTTGATCTACTTTCCCAGGATCGTGAGGGAAATACTTCCTTAGCCATTAAACCCTAAATAGGATCAGCAACATATAGACTTCATATAGGCATAGTTTAGACGGTATGACTTCCAGGAGCCTAAAACACATCCCTCCCTATTCACGGGATGTTGCCTGTAACTTAAGGACCTCATCACTGTTTTAAAAAATAAAAGGTACCTTGAAGGTGTCTACAGTTACACTTCCATGTTGATATCACAGAGGGTAATAGTTTGGTGGTGGGAGCAAGCATGCTGCAACAAATAACCAATGAGGAACAGAACAGGAGTCAAAGGGGTCATCACAGAATTATTCAGTAGAGGAAAGACGGAGTGCTCAGGTGGGAATGGCAGGGTTACAAGTGGAATTTGTGAACGCTCCACTCAGTCTCCGTTCTGAAAGGTGAAGGACTCCAGCACATTGGGTGGATGTTATACTTTTGGAAGGACATAGATAAGAGCCAGTCACACAGGAAGGGCAGATGTGATGGGGTTGTGCTCTGTGCCTTTGGGTGGGAACTTCCAAATTGATGACATCACAACATTTGAGTATTGAAGATCAAATCAAGGACAGATTTATATGGGATGAGGAAACACGAGAGGGCTGGGGCACTGGAAGAGAGGGTGGCCCACCAAAAGAGAGAGTTAATAGTACTTGTACAGAATACTTGTCAATGATGAAATAATAAATGGCGGTGGAGGGGGCTCAAAGATAAGTAGCACTAACTTCATACCTTCATAACCTGAATTCTATGGAGCACAGAATCTCCAAATAGTACTTTGGTCTAGGGCAGTGGTTCTCAACCTTCCTAATGCCGCTGACCCTTTAATACTCATATCTGGGCGTATCTGCATGTGGGCAGACTTGCCTGGAGACAGATAGAGGAGTGGTGTCTCGGTTCCTAAGACCATCGGAAATATGTGTTTTCTGATGGTCTTAGGTAAGCCCTGTGAAAGGGTCGTTTGACACCCAAAGGGGTCACAACCCAAAGGTCGAGAGCCATGGATCTAGAAGGTGTGAAGATTCTGCCTCATGCAGGCAGACAGATCCCCCTTTGGAAACAGCATGAGCCATAGGCCTTTAATAATAATATTTAATATAATAATAATTTATTATTATTATATTTTGTAAAGGCACATCTCTCAGCTATGCCACCAAAAGATTCAAAAAATAATATATATGTAATAATACTTATTATATATATCACGATTATATATTAACAATAACAAATTTAATATAATACCATTTAATAATTAGCATTTATATGGTACTTTAAGGTTTTCAAAGTGCTTTACAAACACTATATAATTTCATCCCCACAGGTACAATTATTATCCTCACTTTATAGACAAGAAAACTAAGGTTCTCCAAGATTTGTGCAGCGTCACACAATTAGTATCGTAAGCAGGATTTGAACTCTAGTCATCTTGACTCTAGGTCCAGCGCTCTACTAGCTACCATTGGCCCATAAAGGTCTTACCTTATTGGTACTGACCATATAAGGTGAAGGAAGGAGCAGGAGCTACCATGTTGCTGAGCAGCCCGGTATATACGGCAGCGGCTCCAAATCCACATTCTTAGGCCCAAGGATAAGAAACTCTCTTCTGGTATTTTCCCACATAACCACCCAGCTTGGGTAAAAAAGGGGCTGTGTCCTCAGACCTTTATCCTGTTGTCTTCTGTTGCAGCTCAGCATTGATCGATACCTGCCTTCCTGCTCTCAGTAAAAGTTAAAAAAAAATTTAATCTATTTTATCCTAGTTATGTGGAAGATGAACCACCAAGTCCTCTCTCTCAGAGGTATTTGCATTTTAAATCTTATCAGTGTAGAATGATTTTGATCCCTTTGAAAGAATTTAATAGATCCAAACAAAGATAGCCTTAGAAGATATTGTGAAGAAGTCTCCTTCCTTGATACAGGGGTGGAGAGTCCACCATTCTGACATCTCTGCACCTAGAAGCAATCTGGGTGACAAGTACCCAATCATATTCTTATCCTGGGGCCCAGGATGCCCTAAGTGTCTGGCTTGTTCGGACCTGTGTTGATGAATAGCCCATAAGTGGTGCTGAGAGTGTGATGTGGTTGGGGAACAGGGAAAATCTAGTACCATAACATAAATAACTGGATCTGGGGGCAGAGTACCTGGATTTGAGTTCCATCTCTGCTTCTTGCTTATCATCTAACACCAAGCAAGTGCTTTCCCTTCTCTAGACCCAAGCTCGGCCATCTGTAAAACAAGAGGCTTAGACCTGATGCCTTCTAAAGTCTTGTCTAGCTCCAAATCCTATAAATGTCTAATCAATTACGATAAATGTCCAAACTATAGGCTGTTTTATGAATAAGGACTCACAGACACAGATCTACCAAAACAGGAACAAAGCCACACACCAAGCCAGTAACAACAGTTAAGTAATGATGAGGAGGCAGTTTGCTATGGTGGAAAGCATACTGGACTCAGAAATCAGAATATCCTGGGCTCATGCCCCAATTCTGCCAGCAAGCAAGCAAGCTAAAAAATTCAATTTCCTTGCCTTGCACTGACCACCTCAATGGGGCTTTCTCAAGCCTAAGGTAGTGTGGATGACCGCAGCCCCTGAACAGATGAGGCCTTGATATTCCCAAAAGCATTGCCCCCCTTCTCTAGACAGTTATAAAGCCATCTCTGGGAAAGAATGCATAGTGCCCAAGCGCTTTCTCCCTGTTTCTTTTCCTCCTCATAACCAATAGCAATGATAGTCCAGGAGAATAAATTTCAGGCAATAAACCAAAGTAATTTATAACAAGCTGTTTTAGGTCAATAGCACTGAGGAAATCAAGGTACATAGGTTCAAGTTCTGTTATCATTCCCATTTCTAGCCATGTAATCTTGGGCAAGTTAATACCTCTCTAAAATTAGATTCTTATCATAAAATGAGGTTGTTGAACTCAATTATTAGTAAGGGTCCTTCCAGCTTTGACACCGCCATCAATGAAAAGCCAATAATTCCAAGCATCATTTTTTAAAAAATGTCTTTCCCATACTTTCCAGGAGGCATCAACAGGGCTACAAATACTTTTGTCAAAAATATCAATATCACACCCAGTAGAAAGGAGGGCACCACCTGGGTGAAAATGGGAGCTATGTTCTGTCCATTTTTTTTTCTCCTACACTATCTCCAATAGATGTGAAATTTGTCCAAGTTGGAGAGATGTCCAGGGAAGAGGATTATTTTTAATGCCTTATTACTCTAAGACAAATTATGGTTAATGCTTCTTTTCCCTGCTCCAGCTTAGCTAATATATTAATAGGATGCCCTGGGATCTTACTTCAGTAACATGTGATATAAAAAGAGAAAGTCACATCCACCTTTCCTTCCTGTGTGTGCCTGGTAATTCACTTAACCTCTTGGCTTCAGTTTCTTCCTCAGTAAAGTGAAAGACTTGGATAATTTGAACTTTAGAAAAAAACTTTTTTTTTGTTAAGATAAATGAAAAAAAGTTTTTGTCACTATTTCAATGTAATTGGTTTCCTTTGTAATCCAATGTGTGTGAGCACAGGTGTCGCCAGACCACCCAAGACTTTCTGCTCTAAAGGTTCTTTCTGGTTCTAAATCCTATGAAATTCTGTGTCATCCACTAAACCCGGAGGTTTAAAGCCAGGCAGCATCTCTGCATTGTATTCATTACATCACTCACAGAACAGTCCAAACAAACATGGAAAACAAGGAAGAGAGCTCAAGGACCACTTTATTTTCCAAAACAGTGAACCAGGAAATCCAGAGAATCTTGTGCTGGCACAGCTGAGAGACGTGCCTTTCCAAAAGCAGGTTTGAAAATGCCAATTATCTTCAACCTCAAATAACTGATTGACAGTGAACAGGATCTGTAAAATAATAATCCTGAAGTCTACGTAGCACCTTTCCCCAAAGGGGGGAAATGCATGGGATGGCCAACTTCTGTTCATTTCATTGCTTTAATCCTCTCCATCATGACTTTTTCATTTTGTTTCAGGTCTAGGCAGCAATTCACTTAGAGTGCTCAGTAGAAGGTAAAAGAGTGAGCTCACATCTGGTGGAGATTAGTACTTCGTACTGGCAGTTCACTCGGCCAGCACTTTAAAACAGAGTGAGCTAGCTCCCAAATCCTGTGCAGGAGGATCATGATTGCCTCTAATTTCCTATAGGAAAAAACGAGGCCCAGAGCCACTAATGAATAGTACAGCAAGCTGGCAGACGCGGCATTGGGGCCTGGGTCTACTAACAGTGGTGAACGCACCAGACTGCAACATCACAGACACAGGATGAGGAAATAGCAGATAAGATTTTTTTTTTTAAATAGCATTTTTAGCTCACAAGAACACCTATCTTCTGAGACCTCAGAAATAAAGTGAAAGCTAGATATTTACAACTAAGATAAACTTTCTTTTAAGAAACAAGAGTACGTAAGCCAGCCTATCTGTGCCCTAAAGAAGGGTTTAGATCAAAGATCCTTCTAAATTCTGAGAGGACAAGACACAACTCCCGGTCATTTTAACTTCAGAGCCAATTATGAATATGCCTTAAATGAACACCAAACAATGGGGCCGGACATGGTACAGAACACAGAATTACACCACCACTGGCCCAGCAGGCTCACAGTCTTAACACAGAGACGGAAGAGAGGTCGACACAAGGAAAAGGTTTAGGGAGACACAGTGGGCTTCAGAATGTCTTCCATGCTTAAAAGACAGCAGTTTGTTTCACATGGGGAAAACACTGAAAAGAAACAAACACCTCAAGAATTATTTACCACTCAACTTGAGAACAAAATGCAGGCAGAGATGGAAGCTGCATTTGGTCCCCAGTACTAGTCCAATAGTCCAAGAAAAAGGTGGGAATCGGAGGCCAGGGCAATCCAAAGTGATGCCAATAGACAGGCACTATGGAGAACTGAATGCAACCATTTAAAAATGTACCAAAACTCGCCTTTGTGTTTCTTTTGAGTCAGGGATTGCCCTCCTTCCGTGCAAAGCCTCTGTGGGATGTCCTCCGGATATCTGCCGCTTAAAATGATCGCTCCTGGCCATCCGTGCACCTTTCTGTTGCTTAGTTAGTATAACTAAGCATAGAGCTATATACAGTTAATTTCCTACAGAAGGATGCTCCTACTGAGGTGTGTTTTAAAGAGAAAATTAGTGACATTACCCATATACGCCTGCTTAAGATGATTTTATTGAAAAACGTTATGCTGCTTAACCACAGACTACAGTTTGTGGAGATTCAGTTCGGCGACCTTCTCTGCACCCTCAGGTGCCCCAAATTCCCCCGCCCCTCAGGCACAATTCAGCAAGCAAGTTCGCTTCTTGTTTACCCTCTGAATGGGCTTCTCATCCACAGGAGCTAAGGGTCTATGAAGAGACTTCTAAGAAAACTTCCCTCCCTCCTTGACAACACTACGCCAGGTTCTCTGGATACCCCTTTCACAGTCCAAGCACACTCTATGCTGGGATCAGGCAGTGGGCCATGTAACGTCCTGCAGCTGGGTCTCCCAGAAAGGTGCAAGGGAAAGAAGGTTTTGTAAGCCACCAAAAGTTCACCTTAAGGCAAATCTGGCTTAAAGGGTAATCCTATGTTTACATTCTCTGTACTGGAAAAAAATGCAGTCAAAATTTTAGAAAATTACAGTTTGGTATAGATTTATGAAAATCCTAACATCCTCTGCCTTCCCTTAAAGGCTGTAAAGGCGGCTGGTGTTCTGTCGCAAGGTGGCCAAGGTCTGGGAGAGTGGCTCACCTCTGACCTTAGCAATCTCTCGAACTGTATGGAGGGCCAGACCTGGGTGAGCATACTGGCAAAGGCTCTTGGGAACCTGGAAAACATCAAGGATTCAGAACAACCATTTGTTTTCTGAATCATTCAAATAACACAAAATTCCCACCCATTCCCACCCCCAACCACACCCCTTCCCCAGCAAGGATCTCTTTGGGATTGCCCTTTAGAGACCCCTTTACCTGCAGGTGCAGGGAGAGTCCTAGGTCATGTGGGGCTCTGGGTGAGAGGCAGGGTCCCATGTTTCCTTGGACTACCCTTTACAGGGTAGGACTTTGCACTGCCTGCAGCAGGAGGTGGGTGGAAGGGAAGAGAGTGGTTGCCCTTCATCTTCTCCTCCCCCTAGGCCTTTTGGTTCTGCAGAGCAACAAAAAGGAGAGATCTGCAAGGTCCCAGAGTGGGGTCCTGAGAGGTCACTTGGGCTCTATCTCTGCTGCCCTTGTGGGGCATGACCACAGTCCAACCACACCTCCCCCAAATGCAACTTTCTATTCGAAGGCTCTAAATCGGATTCCATCATCCCCCACCCCAAGTCTCCATAGACGGCCTTACCTGACGAGGGACGAAGTAGGGAGCATCAGTTTCCACAATGATCCTCTCCAAGGGCATCTGTCTCACTGTCTCCCGGACTTCCCAGGCAGAAGAATATGTCACAAGAGCTGTGAACCCCACAGAGAGGTTGGGAAAGTGCTTCAGCAGGGGCTCAATGACGGAATAGCTTCCAGTGAAGCAGTGCCTTTGGGAGAAAGAGAAAATGCCAGTCAATCTTCTTACCTGAACAGACTCCATTACAATGTTCTGGAAGTCTCTATGTACAACCAGGAAATGACAGCAAGAAAGGGCGAATGTTGGAGGGGAGGCCAAGGACACCCGCAATTACCAGTGGTCCTCTATAACACTTCCTTATATTCATATGTACCTCTTCCCTTCCTGTCTGCCTTTCTTAATTCTTCCCTAATTATACTTTAAGTCTGGTCATGGCACCCACAGCTCCTGCTTATACCTTGGCTTGGCTAAAGCCTTTGATGGGCTGTTTCTCAGAGAGAGATCACCCATACCAGAGACCAGTTGGTGTTTGAAGGAAAAAGGAAATATTTGGGGTCTAGCCTCATCAGCGGATTAGCCCATTTTTCCCCCATTTTGATCCAATCAGACAGCAATGACTAATCTAATTTCTAATCTAAACTCTAGCCACAGTTTCCTATTCAACACTGCAAAGTTTCACTAGGTCCTACTTTCTTGCTATCTGTTAGGAAACTAGGTCTTTCAAAAAAAAAAAAAAAAAAGGATCAAAAATACTCCAGATTAGTCAGAGATTGACGTGACTTTCTCCAGAGGAAAACCACACAAAATCCACTGCCAGGACCGTCAGTGACTCAAAAAGTCCCGGACACTTTTCACTCTGCACAGACTGGACTGAACTGGACTAGACAAAAAGACAACTATATTCAAACCTGGAGGGCACTTTCTGCCTTTCTCTTAATAGTAACTTGCCCAGACTGAACATGGTGATGTTCTTCCTTTTACTCCGATAGAGAGAACCTTGGGCCTGCAGCTTATCAAAAATGGATTTTTTGAAAACAAAAATGAACTTTCCAACTCAAAAATAGAGGAAATGGTTGACAGAAAAATAGTATTTCCTCAGGTCCCCCTAAACGTGCTAAAGTGTTTCTGGGAAGAATGAACACTTCCCTGTTGAGTCACAGAGATGATGTTCAAGAATGAACCATTCTGCAGCTTGACTGCCCAGCCTTGCCCCAAGCTCCAAAACATTTGGAAATTCCAAATGCTCCCAGGAGAACCTTGATCTGAAGCTCCCCAATTTCAGGCCTGCTCCCTGTTAGCTGTAGTACAGTTCCAGGGTTCCTCATATGTCATTACCTATGGATTTTATAGTCTGTAGGAACAAATTTCTTCATGATTGAGAGCAAATCTTCATCTGCTTCTCGGCAATGTATCACAAGTGGCTTCTTCAAAGCCACAGCTAACTGCAATTGCCTTTCAAATACCTGAAAGATAAAAAGCAAGATGTAGAAGCTATTTCAGGATGCCTGATCCACCCAACACAGACAAAATTTTCGAAAATAGATCAACTACACTTTTACAAAACAGCCAGGACTACAGTGTATTGACTACTAAGTCAAATTTTAGTCCATGCCATTAAAATATTACAACATACAAGTACACACAAACATGTTTTCATTACTAGAATC
>CM053599.1:41139413-41161840 GCA_028646575.1 Pseudocheirus occidentalis | reverse complement strand
GTGGGAATTGAACTGAAAAAAAAAAAAAAAGAAATAAATATTTTTTTAAATGGGGTCAAAATTTGAAGTAGCCTGAGTTCTATAAGCTACAATCAATTTTGTTGGGATTACTTGGTTGTGGCCTCAAAGAGTCTAACCGTAATGTTATCCTCATAATAATCCCATGAAGTCAGTAATTATATTCTCCCATTATATTAGATTATATTCTCCCATTATTATGTTATGTTATATATTATGTTGTGTTATATTATGCTATATATTATGTTATGTTATATTATATTCTCTCATAATTGTGTTGTGTTATGTTATATTATGTTGTATTGTGTTATGTTATGTTATATTATGTTGTGTTGTGTTGTGTTGTGTATTGCCCCATTTACTAATTTGTTGAATGTCAGAAAAGGAAAGAACCTTGGTGATCATCTAATCCAACCAGGAGCTGAAGACTAAGGAGATAAGGGCCTTGTTCAGGGCTCAGTTGGTGGGAGGCGGTATGATATCATGAAAATATCAGTAGACGTGTCCCTCGAGGGACATATATGCTAATCATGACTTTGCTATTTGTTACCTGTGTGAACTTGGGTAATTTTCTTTACCCGACCTAAGCCTCAATTTCCTCATCTTTTATGCTATAAGAGGAGAACAGGACACGGGCACCAAGAGCCATAACCAGCACAAGGTAATGGGGGTTTTATTCCAGGGCAGCAGCATGTAGAAGGCAAACTTCCTTCCGTTTCCTATAAACCCTCCAGTAGTCCAAAAATTGCTCCCTTATCTTGAAGAACTTCACCAGCCTCTGTGACCCTGTTCCCTTGGCTGGCTTATAACCAGAGCACCCCTTTCCCTTGGCCTGCCTTTCCCACAACACTTATTGGGATGCTGGTGGGATTCTCTGAAGAACAGAATGTCAACTCTCAAAGGGCAAGTGTACCCACAGCATAATTATCTTCTATTCCACTGCCCCTGTCCCCAAAACTGCTTTTGCCCCAAATGAAAGGATTCAGGAACAGTTACTAATTCATCCAGTCCTGGCCTATTCTCACCTTTTGATATTACCATGAATAATCTTGAGACCATGTAAATATTCTACAGCCCCAAGAAATCCTAAGGAAATGCTAATCCGCTGTTCCCAGGTCAGGGGATCAGTATTGTCCTAAAGAAAGAAGAGAAGAAAATCAATTACTTCTGGCCTTTTAGCTTTAACTGAAAAGTAAATTTTATTTTTAATACAAAACAAGCATTTCCATAACATAGTAATAAAAAGATGATTGCACATGAAACTATATGTCCTCCATGCACAACTTGCTATTCCTTTCAACTATGCAACAAAATTATCATGTAAATTCTTTTTTCCCCCCACCCCCTCATCTCCCACTCTAGAGATGCTTACCATTAGACACAGATAGGTATACACAGGATAGATAGATGGATAGATATGTAAAATCTTTCCATACATATTTCTGTTTATCAGTTCTTTGTCTGGATTCTGTAATGTTATAGGATATAAGATCTTCCCTGACTATCAATAGGTCTCACATGGAGTATATTAAGGGAAGCTCGCTTAGGGGAGGCTTGCTTAGGGAAAGGCTTTCCACATCTTTAGCTAACTGCTAATTAGGCACTGAGTCATGAGTGTTGTGATGCCTTCTGGCTCTGAGAAGTATATGGACACTCAGAGTAGTTATTTTGCTTTGGGGGCTCTCTTATGAGAAGGATCTTGTGATTCGCTGGTCCAGATTCTGAGCAGCTGTATGTTCAGAGCTCCCCGATTGCTCAGATGTAAAGTATATAGCTGATTCAGGTAGTCAGAGCCTTGTCTGCTGACCTTTATTTCTCTGTTTGTATTTTTCTCTGTATTTTCTCTGAGGTTCAGGGTGCTGATTTTTCACCTGAACTAGTGAATTCAATTAAAAAACACTGTTGACCCCTTACACAGCTACCTTTCCTAGAAAAGCAGATCTAAGAACCTGTGCTAGCAGCCATCCTGGCCATGCCAGTGTGGTTGCCGCTACAGACGCAGATATATCCTTCATAGTTAATTTGGGTATTTAGAATAGTCAATGAAAGTAAAACCCACAACACTGTATCCTTTCTTTAGTTCCCCTCATAGCATCAAGAGCAGCTAGGTAGTGCAGTGGATAGAGTGATGAGCCTGGAGCCGGGAAGACCTGAGTTCAAATCCAGCCTCAGGCACCTCCTAGCTGTCTGACCCTGGGCAAAACACTTAACCTCTGCCTGTCTCAGTTTCCTCAACTGAAAAATAGGGATCGTAAGAGCATGTACCTCACAGTGTTGTTGTGAGAATCAAATGAAATAATATATGTAAAAGCACTTATCACAGTGGCTGGCATATGGTAGATGTTATATAAAGCCTTATTCCCTTCCCTATGACCTACATTTTTTTTTCATTGCCATCCCCTTAGTTCACATAACTACAATTTTTTCCTGGGGTCTTCACTTACTATAGAGTCACTCAATTATATAGAATCCTGCATCCTGTGCCTCTTACACAGTAGGCACTTAATCAACATCTATTTCATTAAATTTCCCTTTCTTATGTTTTTCCTGCATATGTATGAGTCTCCCCTCTACAAAAAGACTTGGCACTGTTGTAAACTTTGTATCTCACAGTACTGCAGAATGTTAGAGCTAGGAATAATTGTAGAACACAGAATATTTCATATAAAAGGCCCTTAAAACATAGAAAATGTGAGCCAGAAGGGAACTTTAAAATACTGACTACCTGGGTTGAAAAAGACCTTAAAACCTGGACTATTAGAACATAGAGTGTTAGTGCTGCCAAGACCTTGTAACACAGGCAGCAGCTCTAGAAGTGACTTGAGAAATGAACTAGCCCAAGACTTATATGAACTGATGCAAAGAGAAGTGAGCAGAACCAGGAGATCATTGTATATGAAACAGCAATGTTGTAATAATGATCAGCTGTGAAAGACTTAGCTATTCTTGGCAATACAGTGATCCAAGGTAATTCTGAAGGACTCATAATGAAAAATGTTCTCTACTTCTGATGGGGTGCTGGAATGCCTTTATAACTTTGTTTGTAATATTGTTGTAACTTCAGTCTGTAAAAAATCTCACTTGTGTTTGGGTACCTTTTTCTGTAACATCAGCCTGTGCAATTAAATTGTAAAAATCATACTTCCCCCAGCCATAAAGGCATTAACTCTGCCTCTCCCCTGCCCCCTGCCTAAAAGCCTTATCCCTGAAACCATGAACTCTGCCAGCTATCCCTGCTTGGTATAACAACAAGCCATACCTATGAATCCTTCAAAAGCATTTTATAAATAAAGCATTAGTTTAGAGAAATGTATACCTCCTTTGTTCTAGCGGCCAGCTGCAAACGATGAATCTTTCACTGCATTTGATAAGATAACTCCTCACAATCAGACACATACTGAATCCTCAATTAGCCCAGCTTCCCAACATCCATCTTGTCAAAAAGGACTTTGATGGCTAACAGACTGGGCACCTCTCAGTCAAAATTGACCACTAGCTGACTTAGTGACATTTTAAGGCAAAAATCACACCTTCTTGTAGCCTTCCTCCTCTCCCCCCAGGGCTTTCTCCCAGTGAATTATGGGCAATACACCTACAAAGTTGATATGAAAAGTACATGTCCCTTTAAGCACTAACCACTCCTTAACTCCTCCCAAATCCCTGATTTACACACCTAGTAAGCATAACTGATATCAGATTTATGGTTTTATTACTATATAATCAGTATTCCTAATTCCTGCACGTTGTAGGCTTTCTCTGACTGAAAAGCGTAAAAAACTTTTACAAACCTGCCAAGATTGCTTGTGCCTGGTAATTCTTTCAGACTAAAAGAACCCTCCAAGTATTTCCTAGAAATCCAACTCTCCATTCCTCCCTCTTCATTTTCAGAGAAAGAACTGATGGACTCTGAATACAGATCAAAGCATATTTTTTTTCTTTATTTATTTTTCTTGGGATTTTCTTCTTTTGATCTGTGTCTTCTTTTGCAACAAGGCTAATATGGAAGTTCTACATGACTGCACATGTACAACCTATATCAAATTGCTTGCCTTCTCAAAGAGAGGGGAAGGGAGAGAGAGTTTGGAACTCAAAAAAAGTTTTAATGAATATTTTAAAGATTTAAAAATTTTACATGTAATTGAGAAATATTTAATGAAATAAAAATATATTGGAGAAAAAAATAATTTCATCTAATTCAACCCCTTCATCTTACAGAAAAGGTGGTTGAGACAAAGAGAGGGGGGAGATTTATCTCCCCCCAGGGGAAATAATATGTCTCAAGTCAAACAGTTAGTTAAACACAGAGCTGAGACTCAATGGAAGATCTCTTGGTCCAGTGTGACTTCTAATTCATCAAAAAATTTCAAGGGCCAGCTCAGTGAACAGATTCCTACATTAGATAAATGCAGATAAAAGCCAACCACAATGCATATTACTACAAAGTAGAGCTCAGTATAATAAAGTTATCCCAGTTTAACAAATATCTGCTCTTTCCCCTCTATCAGGATATTTCTCATGGAGACTGTGCCATTAATGGAGTGACGGTGTCTTCCAATGTTCTCACTGACAGATGTATTCCTTCCACAATAAAGACCACAACACAACCCATTGAGGCTCCACAGATGATAACAAGAGTGAATGGAAAGCATCTGTATGATGTTTGGTGTATAATGCTCCGAATGTTTCCTTAAGAGGCAAAATAAAAATTGAACAATGATGGGGAAACAATGCACATGAAACTTTGGACTTAGCACTAGAACACAGTGGCATCCAGAAGCCCTTACTTGGCATTGGAGTCTGTCCTCAACAGAGCCATTGGGCATGTAAGGGTGTATCAAGCTGTGAAACACTTCCCCAGTACAGAAACCAAGCAAGGGTAAGATGTTTTCATGGGAACACCTAGAAACAAGCACAATTTCATGTGTGAAAAATGAGAGGAGATGAGTTCTTTAATGTCCATTTCATTAGAATCTCAGAGGTGAAGGGGCCCTTAGGGCCCATCTAGCCCAACCTATACATAAAAGAATATATATGCCCGAGAAATAGTCACTTGCACATAGCTTGAAGATCTCAAATAACAAGAACCCATAACCTCCCAAGGGAAGCCATCTCTCCTCATTTGGATAATTCTTGTTATCAGGAAGTTTATCTTAGAGCAAATCTAAATTTGCCCTTGATTGCTGCTTGATTGCTCTGACTTAATAATAGCTGACATTTATGTAATACTTAATAATCATTGACGTTAATATGGCACTTTAAAGTCTGTAAAGTACTTTACATCTAGTTATCTCATTTGAACTTCCCAATGACCCCATGATGTAAATACTACAGATATTATACCCATTTGTCACATGAGAAAAACTCTGAGAAATGAAGGAAATTGCCCAAAGCCACATGGTCAGTGAATACCAAAGGCAGATTATTAATACATTCTCCTGATTCCACGTCCTGCTCCAATTGTTATTGTTTCTACGTTTCCTTCCAACCCTAAAATTCTGTCTTAATGGTGGATTCACTCTCACCTGGGCATCAGTACAGCCAAGTTTTATTCCTAGTCAACTAAGCTCAAAAAAGTTACTGTCACATGTCACTGTCACAAGTACAGCAGTTATTGGGCTTTCCTATGCCTCAGTCTTCCTCTCTGTAAAATGTGACTGATACTACAAGTAATTATATAAAATAAAAATTCTGGTGAATAGTTTTAAAATCTTCAGATGAAAAGTCTAGAATTACATTTAAGAACCATTCAAATTTATAGGGTCTATAATTTTTAAGATTAATTTTAAAATTGATTATATATTATAGCAACATTTACCAATGGAGGACTGTAAAACTTAATATTTTTTAGAATATTTGGATTGAATGATTTGGTGGTATGATACCATGGGAAAGACCGCAGGTCTGGAATTCAAGAGACCTGTACTCCAGTCCCATGGACAAACCACTTTCCCTTCTAATACTCAGTTTCCTCACTTGTAAGATAAAGGGATCAGATGAGATGATATTTATACTTGTCTCCTTCTCTCCTACTCTACTGTGGACACACAATTTTAATTAAGCTATTTCCAACCAAACACTTACCTAAGACAAATCTGGACTTCCATGTGGAAGAAACTCTTAATGGATATGTCTCTTGGGCACTTCGTCTGTTGAAAATAAATTTACATGAAAATCCTTTTAAAAGTGGTCTTCTCCAGAGCTGAACGCCACCTTACCCACCCCTCCCTGCTTCAGTGATGCCCTGTGGAGCAATCAGATAGACAAAGACTTACCTTTTGAAGCTTCTTAAAGGCATAAAGCATATTGTGTCGTTGTCCTTTATAGATATCAGCAAAATTCCCTTCACTGATTTTGTTATCTTGGCAAAATCCATTGGTGGCCTTGATCACCTCCATTTCTGTCCAGTAAAGGCTCTCACCATTTAGACTTATGAGTGGTTTTTGCTGAGGAATGTAGACGTGGCAATTCTGTGAACCCAAAGAGAAGAGATAAGCAGATCATAAAGCCTTATTCTTCATAGGAGGATGAAGCACCCTTAAGGTAGTCAACTCATGGTAGTCTTAGAGTTTAAATGAATAATCAAATACGATAATGTTCTTAAGGGCAGCCTCATGGTGCAGTGGATAGAGTGCCAAGCCTTAAGTCAGAAAGATCCATCTTCCTGAATTCAAATCTGGCCTCAAATACTCAATAGCTGTGTGACCCTGAGCAAGTCACTTAACCCTGTTGGCTTCAGCTTCCTCATCTGTAAAATGAGTTGGAGAAAAAAAATGGCAAACCACTCCAGGATCTTGGTCAAAAACACTTCAAATGCAGTAATGAAGAGTTGGTCGTTACTGAAATGTTTGAAAAATGGGTTTGTATCTGAGTATCAAAGCAGAGACAGCCTCCATTTGGTTCACCTTAATTTGGTGATATACTTACAAATACTCAAAACTGATTTCTTTTTAAAAAAGATTCTATGACTCAGACTTCTCACTAATTCAAGCCAGGCTGAGTGAGGTTTTTCAAGAATAATTTTTCTGGTAGGGAAAAACAACAAAGAACTTTAGCTAAGAAAACTGCTACCTAGAGTTTTAGTGACAGCAGATGGAATTTTACCTTCATATCTGATGAAGTAGAAGAATTTGTTTTTGAGGAACGATACAGGTCCTCTTCAATGAAAGGCAGTTGTAGGGCTTGGTTTGTGGATCTACTTGGACATGGCCCTGAAATAGAAAATGCATGAAATATGACTCATCAATCATATTTATCCATATAGAAAACATGGAATTGGATTTGTCAGGGGGAAACACTCTATCCAATGGCCCATTCAGTGGCCAATAGGATTTTAAAACTAAGTCAACAGCCTCAGACACTTGGCACATTTACTAGCTGTGTGACCTTGGGCAAGTCACTTAACCCCAACTGCCCTGCCTTCCCCCCTCAAAAAAAAAATACCACTAAAGACTAACTCAAGGGGCTATGAGTTCTTATCTATTCCCTCTACCCCCAAGTACTTTACTCAATTTTCTCTCTCAAAGGTCCCTAATGACTCCTAATCACAAAGTCCAATGGTCTTTTCTCAATCTTAATCCTCCTTGACTTTCTTTTCCCTGCAATTTCTGACACTAGAACCATTTTCCCTTGCCTTCAATGATACTGCACTTTTCTGGTTCTCCTCCTTCCTCTCTGACCATTCCTCTTTTGCAAGCTCCCTTTCCTGCTCCAGATGACTATATGTAGGTGATTCTCAAGGTTCTGTATTCATGTTTCTCTTCTTTTTCCTCAGTACATTATGTTTTGACTATCTCAACCACTCCCAATGGCTTCTGGTGACCCCCAAATCTATACCTTCAACTCCAACTTCTAGCCTGAATTTTGGCCCTTTATTTCCACTTATACATTTAACATTTCCACTGCCAGAACCTCAAATTCAACACACCTAAGGTTAATCCCATCATCTGCCTCCAAAAACCATGTTCTTCCTCCAGCCTTCCCATTGTCATTAATAGCACCACCATTTTCCCAGTTGTCCAAGTTCAAAACTTTGCATCATCCCAGTCGGCAAATATTGTCCATTCTATCTCTGAAAAATTTCCACTATCTGTCTCCTTCTTTTGACTCTACTGCAATCATCTTGAGAGGGGTCCTCTGTAACTCTAAATGGAGTTATTTTAATAACTTCCTAACTGGTACCCCTATATCTAATCCCTCCCCTCTCTTATCTAGTCTACATGTGACTGCCAAAACCATTTCCACAATACCGTTCTCATCACTCTACTGATCAAAAACCATCCCTGGCTCCCCATTGTCTACTGGGCAAAGTTCAAACTTGGTAGTATAGTATTTAAGGTCCTACACAATCTGGCTCCAATCCACCTTCCCTGTCTTAATTCCCAGAATTCTCCTTGACATACTCAACAATCTAACTCAACTGGACCACTCCCTACCCTTTGAAAATGCCCCTACATTTCCTAACTCTGTGTCTTTGTTTATGTCATTCTGTTTCTAGATGCCTTTGCCCTCTGAAACTCTGTCCACTGTTCAATGCCAAGCTCAAATACCATCCGTGCCTTTCCCCAGATTCCTCTCCCCTTAATCAGAAGTAATTATTATTCACATTTTCCAAATTAAAACTAAAAGATCATGGAACCAGCAAACCATAAACCTGTGAGCTTGATATCTACTCTTGGCAAAAATTCTAGAAACTATTATTAAAGGGGACCACTAAAAAAGAAAATGGAAATTTTTTTTTTAAAGCATTGTTTCTACAAAGACAGGTCTTGCCGACCTTTTTTCTACCCCGATTACTAAGCTGGTAAATCAGGGGAATGACATAGATATAACTTACGTAGACATAAAAAGCTACAAACATAATTTACATTTTAGCCAAACATTTGATAAAACATCTCATGCTATTTTTGTGAAAAAGATGAAGCTATGTGGGCTAGACAATAGTACCATTAGACAGATTCAGAAATGGAATCTCCTCCAACACTTATCATTTCCCTTTTCTATCCTATTAGCCAATCGAAGAGGTATAAGCTAGTGTCTCAGAACTGTTTCAATTTGCATTTCTCCAATCAAGAGTAAGTTATTTTTTCATATGGCTATAGATAGCTTTGATTACTTCATCTGAAAACTGATCATATCTTTTGATCACTTATCAACTGGGGAATGGCTCTTATTTTTATGAATTTGAATCAGTTCTATTTATGTTTGAGAAATGAAGCCTTTATCAGAGAAACTTGCTTCAAATTTTTTTTTCAGAGTTGCTGTTGCTAACTGTATTTCCCTCCATCCTATTCCCCCATCCCATTTACTCTATTCTCTCCTTCCTTTCACTCTGTCCCTCCTCAAAAGTATTCTGTTTCTGACCACCTCTCCCCCAATCTGCCTTCCCTTCTATCACTACCACCCCCATACACACCTTCTCTTATCCCCTCCTACTTTCCTGTAGGGTAAGAGAGATTTCTACACCCAACTGAGTGTGTATGTTATTCCCTCTTTGAGCCAATTCTGATGAGAGTATGGTTCAGTTTCTCCCTCTCGCCTCCCTCCTCTTCCTCTCCTCTGTAAAGGCTTTTTCTTGCCTCTTTTATATGAGATAATTCTATCTCTCTCTTTCTCTTTCTCCCAATACATTCCTCTCTCACCATATAGGGACTGTCTTGACTGCAGAGCTAAGACTCTATCCACTGTTCCACTGAGCTGCCGTAGAACTATTAATTCCCCACAAGAATATCAGTTCAGTTAATTGTTCATTTTTTCAGTCATGTCTGACTCTTCATGACTCCATTTGGGGTTTTCTTGGCAAAGCTACTGGAATAGTTTGCCATTTCCTTCTCCAGTTCATTTTTAACAGATGGGGAAACTGAGGCAAATAGACTTAAGGAATTTGACCAAGGTCACACAGCTAGTTAGTGTCTGAGGCCAGATTTGAACTCGGGAAGAGCAATCTTCCTGACTCCAGGCCAGGCATTCTTTCCACTGTGCTACCTAGCTTCCCAACAAGAGTATCATAAGATGTTTAATCAAATTCTTTGCTAAATATATAGGTCAACTACATCTATAGCATTTCCCTGATTTACTGATTTAGTGTTACTGTTATTACCACCAACCTCATTCTTATTCATGGATAAGGCAGAGGCCCTGACCCGGTGCTTTATAGAGGAGTAATTATGAAATGGATGGCTGATTCTATCAGTAACTCCATACGCTAGAAAACTTGCTTTTGTCCTGGGTCACCACATACTGTTCCTGGAAATACCTGAGCTAGAGAAGGGAGTCAATCCTGAGGACTCTGCAGGACTTTGTTCTTGCATTTCCTCTGGTTTTCTTGATGAAGACAGAGAGGATCTCCTAGGGCTCAGGTCAGGAAGAACATGAGAAGAATCACCAATTTCAGGATTTGCATCCCCTAAAAACAGGAAAAGATGAGAAGAGGGTTTTCCTTATGTCAGTGAAAAGGAGCCAGATGATACAGAGAGAAAGACTGCTTTCGTTAAGACCCAGGAGACTGAGTTCTAATCTCACCTTTGCCACTAACTCCCTCTGTTAGTGAGTCACCACCTGTCCAGGACTAAGTCTCCTTACCCATAAATGAGGAAGCTCAACTAGACACAGGGGTGGGGAACTTTTGGCCTTGAGGCCACACATGACCTTCTAGGTCCTTGGGTACAGCTTTTTGACTGAGTCCAAGTTCTACAGAACAAATCCTTTTATGAAGGGGATTTGTTCTATAAAGTTTGGGTTCAGTCAAAGGGCTAAACTCAAGGACCTAGAGGGCTACATGTGGCCTCGAGACTGCAGGTTCCCAAACCCTGAGGAGGGTCTCTAAAGTACCTTTACTTCAATATGCTAGGGATCTCTGATTTTTGCAAAGTGCTTTTGATAGGCGCTTAGCAAATTTTAAAGTGCTATGTATTATTGCTATTGAAGTGGGCAGGAACTAGTTAAGTAGAAACTTCAGGGACTTAAGAATGAAGTAGCCAGGAAATAGTTAAGTGATGCTTTGTGAAATTAGAAATCAGCCAAGTTAGAAGACAATGAACCTGTCTATGGGCCAGGCTGGGGTGTGGGAACCAATCTAGGTACTCATTTTTCTTCTCCTCCATGCTCAGATCATCATGTCCCGTACCCCTCTCTGCTTACCCTACAATCCCCTATCTAAAGATGTTCCTATTGTTCATTCTTCTTCATGTTCTGTCATTATGCCCTGTAATCACAAACTCCCTTGCCTCAGCAACTTACTTGCACCTCCAAACAATGGGACTATATGGTATAAAAGGGTCTGTACTCCTGGATCAGGCTGCTGCTCTCTATTTTCTAATTGGCTATGAGAGACAGCCCAGCTGCTAATTCAATTAAGGCTCCTTAAAACTTTTAATTGGACTCTGTGGTCACTCTGTTAAATACTCGCTATTTCATTTGATCATAACACTACATATTAAACCACTATTATTTTTACATATTATTATACATAATACACAAAAGTATTGTTATTATTATTATTTTGTAAAAACTCCATTGAGAATCCATTGATAAGGTCTAGTCTTGGGTTGCTGCTACTGGAGGCTCATACAGATAGTAAGTGGGAGGGTGGGTCCCCTTTTGGCACACTGTCACTTTAACAACATCTGATTCCCATGCTCACCTAATGCTACAGAACATGAATAAGTTTCCAGATAGAAGCACACATTAAACTTGTGGTAGCTCTCATTCTAGATCAGTGGTTCTCAACCTTCCTAATGTGTGACCTTTAATACTGGTATGTGGGTGTATCTGCATGTGGGTGGACCGGCCTAGAGACAGATAGAGGAGCAGTATCTCTGTTCCTAAGACCATCAGAGATATGTGTTTTCCGATGGTCTTAGGTGACCCCTGTGAAAGGGTCATTCAACCCCCCCAAAGGGGTCATGATCCACAGGTTGAGAACCGCTGTTCTAGAAGGTAGCATAGCTTAACCTTCTGAGGAAAAGAACATGGAAGCAGGAGTCAGAAGCCCTCAATTCTAGTCCAAAATTGACCTCGGGTAATAGTGGCTACATGACTTTGGACAAATCAGTCTGTCCCTCTGAATCTCAAAATGTTTAGTTTAAAAAAAAATTTAATTGAGCATTGTGTTTTAAATTCCCTAAGGTTCTTTGCACCTCTGAAGTCTTAGAAACACATAAACATCTCAACAACAGATAGCAAGGAAGAGCTCCAGCATCTTTACTGAGAAGGACAATTTGCCCTGGCCTTGATCCTTCTGTGAAATCTCTGTCTTCATTCATTCAAACACTTATTAAGCACCTACTTACTATGTAGAAAGCACTCTGCTAGACACTGGGGAAGAAGCAGGGGAAGGTGTTTAAGTTAGTGAAGATCCCAATCCTGGACAATTTCAAAAGAAATTTTGTTGCTGTACTTGAGTCATTTAAGTTGTGTTTTTGTGACCCCCATTCTGGAGTTTTCTTGGCAAAGATGCTGGAGTGGTTTGCCATTAGCTCATTTTACAGATGTAGAAACTAAGGCAAACCGGGTTAAGCGACTTGCCCAGGGTCATACAGTTAGTAAGTATCTAAAGCCAGATCTGAGGATCTAGCCCAAGTAAATGCTTCCTGGCAGACAGATCCTTAAGGAGCCTGCTTTAATGAAAAGACCGGAAGTATTTAATCTATCATTGACTCTTAGAAACGAAAGTGATTTCATAGAACAGAAAACTCCTAAACCCCAGAAGCCAGATCTCCTTGTTGCTTTGTCCCTGAGCTGGGCAAGCTCATTTCTGGGCTTTAGAGTGAAGGTTTCTGGGTAAGACTCCACATCTGGCTACTTTAGCTACACAGCAACTAGTGCAAACAAGGTCATAGGGTTGATAGCTTGAGAATTCCCAGAGAGGTCGGGTGACCCATTCAAAGACCCAGCATGAGTCCATCCCGGGAATGGGGAGAGAAATCCTTCTCAAACTGGTATGTCCTTCATTGGAGGCTAGGAGGAATGATGGGAAAACCACTGGACTTGGAATCCAGAACCATGAGTTTCAATCCTGACTCTGACACCACCAGCACTCTGGCATCACCACAAGCTGGCCACATTTCACCTCTTTGAGACTATTTGCTCATCTCAAAATGGGAATAATCATATTTGCAGTCTCCCCTTTCACAGGAAGGAGGGAAAGCACTTTGTACCATCAATCAACATTTACTAAACACCATGCCAAGTCCTGGGAATACAAGGACATAGGGGCAGTCCCTACACTCCAGGAGTAATTAGAATGTAAATTGTAATGGGGGAGACAACAGGCTGGCATATAGGCACATTCAGAAAACATCTAAAATAAATAATAAAGTTAGAAAGTGGTACCTGAGCTGGCTTCTAAAGAAGGCCAGGGATTCCAAGAGGAACAAGGGGCAATTTCAGGTCTGGGGCCACAGCCATGGGAAAAGCACAGGGTGCATTGTAAAATTGGTCCAAAATATCTGATGTACATTTACCTAAATATTATCATCTCCACATTACAGATGAGGAAACTGAGAGAAATGACCAGTCCAAGGTCACATACATAGCTAGTAAGTGGCACAGCCAGGATCCAAATTTAGGCCTGCTGGTTCCAAGTGTAGGACCTTGGGCAATGCTATTAATATCCATGGGTCTCGGTTTCCTCATCTGTAAAATGGGAATGAATAATAATAATAGTGCCTGAAGTACTCACTTCACAGGTTCGTTGGAGTCAGATGATAAGTTTAGCATGTAAAATGCTTTTTACTTATATATGTACATGCATGTGTGAAGTACGTATGAGTATTAAGGCATTCATATGTAAAGGACTTTGCAAACTATAAAAAGCGATACTTGCATATCGGTTATTATTAATGAATTATTATTAGTTATGTATTATCAATTATTTATTAAATATTAAATTATTAAAGAATATAAATTGTTTATTTATATTAATTATTATTAGTCTGAAGTCTGTGAGTTCTATGTAACAGCAACTTTATATTGGTCTTGCATGTGTATGTAACTGTGTCCGTATGTGTCTTGTGTGTCTATACACAAGTCGGTGTTTGCCTGTGTTTCTATACTGGATATGTTTTGGATATCTCTGTGTGTCTGTTTGTAACTGTGTATAATGTATAAGTATGTAGGGAGTGTGGGGTGTGTACTCATATCCATCTGTCTTTGACGATTTGTGGGTTTTATTGTTCACTCTAGGGCCCAGTGGATATGTCATAAAAGAATCAATTCAGGATTGACAACAACCAGAATAACTGGGTGTCTGGTAGAAAGGATGGGAGGAGTGACTTCCACTGAGTAAAGCCCAAAAGTTCAAAGCTTCCCTCCCAGGCTTTTTCCTTGTGGTAAAGGCTTGGAAATTCCTGAAGGAATCTGCCTGGTCCAATATTTCTCTTCCCTTCTGCCAACAAAGGACAAATAGAATGACATCAAGTTTATTTTGAGTGGTGACTCATGGTTCTGCTAAAACCAAAAACCCCAGAAACAATGGGTCCAAAGTACTTTGATGGGTCCAAAGTACCCTGTTTGTCTCATCCTGGAAGATCGATTCCAATTCTAAGTTCTCAACAGTCACAAATCCTGGCTATGTCTGGGCACTAGGCTTTGGCAAGGGAAGGTCATCAGGCCAAGTAGAATATTGGCCAATAACTGTATTAGAGACCAAGGTTAAACTGTTGATAGATTTGGCCAGCATCAGCTACCTTCAGGACAGCAAACTAATCTTTAGTATTCTTTCCACCACATTCATTTGCTTTCCACAACAATTCTGTGAGTCCTGTAATGCAAATAATATTGTCTCCATTTTGCAAAAAAAGAAAAAGAGACTGACAGAAGTTATGGACATATATCTGTAAGGTGTCTGGCGAAGTAAATGACACGTAGTAGGTGCAGTAAAAATGTTAGCTGCTATTAGCATTACTGCTCAATGTGTAGCTAATTAATAAAAGAGATAAAATGAAAACTCATAAACTCTATGTCTAATGTGCTTTTATCTTTTGTTTTATTTTAAAATTAAGGATTTATTTTTTTCTCTCTCCCACCCACCTCGCAATTTAAGGGGAAAAAAAGAGAAAACAAAAATAAAGCCCTTGTAATAAATACACATAGTTAAGCAAAGCAGATTCTCATATTGGCCATGTTTAAAATTCTCATTCTGTCTCATTCTGCGTCCTGAGTCCAGCCCTCTCTGTCAGGAAATGGGCAGCGGCAGGCCTCCTCTTCATCCTTCTAGAATCACATTTGGTCCCTGTATTGTTCAGAGGTCTTATGTCTTTCAAAGCTGTTTGCTTTACAACATCGGTTTTTATAGTAAAAAATTTTCTCTTGGTTTGCTCACTTCATTCTGCATCAGTTTTTACAAGTCTTTTGAGATTCTCTGAAACGATCCCTTTCTTCATTTCTCATGGAACAACAGCATTCCATCACATTAATATTCTATAATTTGCTCACTATTTCCTAATTTGGGCACCCTGTTAGTTTCTAGTTCTTTGCTATTACAAAAATAAAAAAGCTGCTATTGGTATATATATATTTTAACATATGGATCATTTTCTTTTTTTTTTTTTTCTTAACTCTTTGGGATAAACTTTTTAGACCAAAGGGTATACACAGTTCAGTGACTTTGGGGGCACGTTTCCAAATCGCTCTCCAGAATGGCTGTATCAAGTTCCCCACTCCACCAAGCACACATGAATGGACTTGTTTTTCTGCAGCCCCATCAACATTTATATATTTAACTTCCCAAGTAAGGGTGAACAAAAAACCAAATTGGATACATATGCAAAGACCATACTCAAGACTAAAACTACACACTGTCACCCAGAAAGCGACCTCTCTGAGAACTAAAGGGAGTTTACTTAGTATTTCCCCCAAGTGCCCTCTGGTGTTATGTAAAGTCCATAAGTACCAGAAAGAGTGTGGAATTTCCAGAAACTGGTCCTTAGTGTTGAACAGATCAGGCAAGTGGCCAGCGGCCTCCCCTAGGTAGCTGGAATCCTTAACAAGGAGGTACTGGTTGACAGAGGGTGGTTTCCCCTCCACAGAATTGATGACAATAGCCTAACAAGGAATACCCAGCATTTGTGCTCCCTCAGGAGGATTCTAGCAAGAAGGCAGGGAAGCTTTGGGAGATCTTTGAGAAGGCCAAGTCCTTGCTTTGTAACCAGAGAGCAAGACACAGAGGAAGGGGAAGATGGCAGTTTCTCTCTTCCTTCACCCCTTTCCCTAGATCAGATCATGACCTTGTGATTTTCAGAAGGTCAGAAGATTTGGATTTCTTATCTGTGCCTTATCATACCTTATTTTATCAGTGCCCCAGAACACCACTGGCTGATTTAAATCAGAGAGATATATCTAGGACACACAGAAGAAAGGCAGTTTCAGGATTCACAGATTCCAGGAGCCCAGAACTACACCTCAGGGGACCTTCCTGAGGATCCCAGAAAAGAATAAAAGGATTCTATCCAATTGGGAGCTGTGAGTTATTCCTTTGTCTCAGGTGCTAACTAAGCTTGAGTCTACACAGCCACAAACCACTTACATACTGTGTATGTACTTATGGGAGGGCATGTCCCAGACTCTTACCATATGGAATTGGGAAATACCTTTTTCTGAAAGAAAATTAGACTTGGGTGGCTGATAATGATCAAGATACCAGCAGGATGGCAGCTTATGAAGGATATTACTAGAGAAACCAATCCCAGCCTCTGCGGTTACTCCCGGGTACACTGAGGGGAGGAGTCATCAGTCACCATCTGGTGACCCAACCTGCCAGTCCTCTGCCATTGGGAGTTGGGAAGTAGTGCTGGAGAAGGTGCCACACTTCACATACGTGATTATCCAACCACAGAACAACACAAGCTCTATGAAGCTGATGAGATGGTTCCTTCCGGCTCATCTGCTACCCAATTTCTACATGAATTCTACCTGGTCTTTAAGACTCCACTCAAATGACTCCCACTCCATGCAGTCCATCCCTGACACTCTGGTCAGAAATGATCTTTCCTTCCTTGTACCTGGATAAACATTTGGTTTACATCACTTCTACCTTTCCAGCCTTCAGACACCTTATTCATCCATTCATACACTGCAATCCAGTGACAATGGCCTCCTTGCTGCTCCTCAGACACAATACTCCATCAAGGCATATAGGTGGATTGATTAATAAGGTGCTGCCCATTCAGGGAGTCAATAAAACCCAAGTTTAAGTCTTTCCTCCATCACTTATTAGCTGTGTAACCTTGGGAAAGTCACTTAACCCAGTTTGCCTCAGTCTCTTTATCTATAAAATGAGCTGGAGAAGGGAATGCCAAACCATTCCAGTGTCTCTGTCAAGAAAACCCCAAACAGGGTCATGAAGCGTTGGGACAAGACTTGAAATGCCTGAGCAGCAACAATATTATTTTTATTTTCTTTCATTTACTTTCACCCAAGCCTGAAATCTTCTCCCTTCTCATCTCCACCTTTCAGTTTCCCCTGCTTCCTTCAAGTGCAAGCTAAAATATTGCCTTCTATAAGAAGCCTTTCTCAATCCCTCTCTATGCTAGCACCTTCCTCTGAGGTTTTCCCCAGTGTATCCTACACATCCCTTATTTGTACATAGTCATCTGCATTTTGTCTCCCCTGTTTCACTGTGAGCTCCTTCAGGGCAGGGACTGTCTTTTGCCTTTCTTGGGGGGAGGGGGGAGCTAACCTCTCTTTGCCTCGGTTTCCTTGACCATAAAATGGATATAATAAAAGCACCTATTTCATAGGGTTATTGTAAAATTAAATGTGATAATACTCATATGGCACTCAGTTCAGAACCTGGCACATAGTAGGAGCTAATGCTTACTGACTGATCTCTACAGTACTTCTAGGTTATTTTAGTATCCTCGGTGCATAGGACTTAATAAATGGTTGTTGACTGACCAACAGAGCATCCTGTTTTCCGTTTTACTATTAGTTATTTGTCTAAGTGTATCTGCCTACTAGGCTATAAATGCCACAAGAACAGGACTATGTCTTATGTGTCACTTTTTGCTAGTAGTTAGCACAGAAACTTGGAAAAGAGCCATGATTTCATCAGCGTGAGTTCTCCTTCCACAGATGGAAGTCACAACCCCCAAACATTTCATTTACTGCCATGGCTAAAAGAAGAAAAAAGAAAAAATCCCCCCCAAATCCCCCAAGCTGTTTGGGAACATCCTATATATACTTCAATAGTTAACAAGCCTATGAGGAAGAGAGTTCCAATACTATTCATTTTTTTTACAGAGGCAAGACTGAGGCTCAGAGATGAGGGGTGAAGTGACCTACTAATGTTGGCTACTGAGTCTGAACCCAGGATTCAGACCCAGGTCTCTTAACGTCAAGCCCACATTTGTTTGTTTCTTCCCATTAGGGGCAGCGAGGTGGTGAAGTGAATGGAGCGCAGACCCTGGAGTTAGGAAGACCCAAGTTCAAATCCAGCCTTTGATGCTTATTAGCTGTATGACTTTGGGCAAGCCACTTTACCCTGTTGGCTTCACTTTTCTCATATCAGTAAAATGAGATGGAGAAGGAAATGGCAAACCAGCCTGGTATCTTTGCCAAGGAAACCCCAAGTGGAGTCACCAAGAGTCAGGCAGGACTGAAAGAGGGGAAGAACAGTCCTCACTATCTCAAGCTGATTGAATGATAAATGCATTGAACTGAAATAAAGGGAGGTTCACAGAGAGAAAAGGTCTTATCTAAGAGCAGTACCAGAACCAGGAAAAAAAAATACACACATACATATATACATATACACACATACATACATATATATGTATTTCATATATATCATACGCACACACACACATATATATATGAAATTTCATATATATGTGTGTGTATATATATATGAAAGACTGAATTACTCATATGGAGATTGGCACTATGGCATAAGGGTGGATCTGAAGTCATCAGAGGCCTGAGTTCCAATCAAGCCTCTGATACTTCTGGGTGACCCATCATGGGCAAATCACTTTAACCTTTCTGGGCCTCAGAGTCTTCTTCAAAAAATGGGACACATAGTATCTATATTATCTACTCCAGAGGATCAAGTAAATTTATGTCTGTAAAATATTGTGGAAATATCAGCTATTATCATCATCTTCATTTGCTTTTCACAGTGAGAGAGAGACAGCAGAATGAGCTAGTTTGGGCATCGGGGTGCCTGGGTTCAAATCCAGCCTCTGCCATTTACTTGTGTGATTTTGTGTGTGTGTGTGTGTGTGACTTCCCCTCTATGGAAGGAATAACATCTGTAAAATGAAGAGATTGGACTAGCTGATCTTTAAGAAATTTTTCACATAAAATCTAGTGAAATTCCTATTTTATTCTCACTCATAATTAGCTAAGAGGGAGAAAAAGGTCCCTTAGAATGAAACTTTATCCTCTGAAAGGAAATGTTTTTCTCCCCACAGGAAGAAGAAATCCGGAAACTCTTGTTAAGACTTAGGCAATCAGAAGAGGAATTAATGACACAAAGAGAAATCAGGAAAGAAAGGCCAGAGAATGTCCTAAGAGAATTCTGGCTGCTAGCCTGCCGGCCACAACCCAAACAAATTCCTTCTGAGTCATCCAGTCAAAATCCCCTCTTGAGACAGAAATCACCCTCCTTCTCTTAAGAAGTACTCGAGTCACTGAACCCTGTTTGACTCAGTTTCCTCATTTGTAAAATGCTAAAGATGGAAATAGAAAATCACTCCAGTATGGGGTCACAAAGTGTTAGATAGCACTGAAAAGTGACTGAACAACAAACCCAGTAGCTGGAATGCTCCTCCTCCTCCCTCAGCGGCTTTGAACCCTTTAAGACTCAGCTCCAGAGTCACACCCTCTGGGAGGTCTTTTCTCATTCCCCCAGTTGCTAGTATTCATCTCTCCCCCTGAAATGATTTTGTATTCAACTTGTATATAATTTGTATTTATTTATTTATGCAATTTGTATTTGTATGTGGGAAGGAATTATGATTTTTGTAATGATTGGTATGTGTGATGAATTATCAATGGATTAAATTTTTCAGAACTGCCTCTTCTAGCTTGTGAGTCAGAGCTCACAATGCAGCTTGAAGTGATCAGTCAAACCTTTGACGATGCTCACAATCACTTGCATCCTTGTGAAGCAAATCAAAGATTGTAGAACCCTGTTCTGTCGCAGAACTCTGCTCCTGTGATCCTCCAAATCACGACCCCCAAAGAACTGAACAGTGCTGCTCCCACAGATCTTCAGGACACCTGCACCTTAGTGACTGTGTGATCTGCGAGCTGATCCTGGGAAAGCCCTGGGACCCATGGTCTGTAACCCACCTTCCCCCTTCCCTTCCCATTGTGATTTCCACAGTCTTCTCTTCCCACCAGGTGGAATTCTGATCAGAATTCCCCATTTACAAATCCTGCTCCTCATAGTAAGACTAATTAATTAAATGGCTACCTGATTACTGGCACTTTGTCTCTGGCCTGTGGCTTCCTCATTCCTCATACTGGCTCAGTAAAATCCTGTTAACATATATGTAAAGTACTTATTTGCATTTGTATTGTTGGTTTGATAGCTGTATTTCAATATAACTGGTTTCTTTTGTATTTTGTATTTTATCTTATGCATTTAAGAACATTATTGAGAAGAGGTACATAGGCATCCATATGCTTGTGGTAGAGGGGGAAAGACACAAAAAAAGTTTAAAATTCCTAGTTTACAATCTTCAAATGGTCGATAATTCTACTTCCAAAATAATAATAATAATAAAACTGAAATAACCTAAGTTATAAGAATCTAATCCTTAGGCTCTTCTCATTCAAGCATTAGAAGAACAGGATAACCATCTCTCTCTCTCACACCCACACCCACACCCACACACACACCCACACACACACCCACACACACACATGGCCCCAAATACGGAAATGAAAATTTTTCATGTTTTTCCAACCCAGGGTACTTTTAGGGGAACTTGAAGTGGGGGTGGAGGGAGGGCTGCAGACGTCTTCCTGCACCTCCTGTGATTCAGTTCTCTTTGGATGAGGATCCTAAGGTCAGGGTCATCTACTCCAAAAAAAAAAAAAAAAAAAAAAAAAAGGATCAAGACCATGTGGAAACCCTGTAGCCTCCTCCTCTTCTCAACCTGCCCATCTCTATTTTATGCCTAAATTTCCCTAGAGGAATGAGGTCACAGTCCTGTCCAGGAAGAAAAAAAAAAAAGGAAGGAAACCCGTGGGGTTAATGGAAACTAAGGAAAAGTTCAATGACGTCCTCTCTCCCCAGCCCTTTTCTACCTAGAAACAGACTACTCTGGCTCCTGTTTTTGTCACTCCCCAATCCTGGCCTCTCTTAGTGTTAGACCAAAGTCCAGAAGTCTCTGATTCGTTCTACCTGTGGGCAATGCCTTTGCTTTTTGATAGTGGTTGCAGTAGGAACGAGACCACCCTTTCCTGACTTATTCCAGGTCTGTGAATCAATTTCTTTATTTATTACAAAAGCAACACTGAGCCCCAAAGAGGGACAGATCCAGGCAGGAGACTCCAGAGGCAGGAAGGTCTATGGATACGGCCATTCCAAAGTTATACGGGAAACAATGACTAGAGAACAGATTTGTTGTTGACAAGTCATTCTTCAGTCTTGTCTGATTCTTCATGACCCCACATGGAGTTTTCTTGGCAACGATATTGAAATGGTTTGCCATTTCCTTCTCCAGTTCATTTTTAGACATGACAAAACTGAGGCAAACAAGGTTAAGAGACTTGTCCAGGGGCGGCTAGGTGACGCAATGAACAGAGCACTGGCCCTGGAGTCAGGAGGACCTGAGTTCAAATCCAGCCTCAGACACTTAACACAAAAACTAGCTGTGTGACCTTGGGCAAGTTACTTAACCCCAACTGCCCTCCAAAAAGCAAAAAAAAAAAAAAAAGAGAGAGAGAGACTTGTTCAGCATCACACAGCTAGTAAAGTCTCTGAGACTGGATTTGAACTTGGGTCTTCCTGCCTCCAGGCCCAGTGCTCTACCTAGAGCCTGGTCTAGGGATTTTCTGGGCTACCTACTTGTCCTATGTAATTAATAATAACTACTAAGTGTGATAATATACAGAAGGGAGTTCTGAAAGGGTAACAGAAACAAAGGGAAGGTTACTGTTGTCATTTTGCCTGAGTCATCATACCCTATTTTCAGACAAATTATAAATGGTTTGTAGTTGATGGGTTTATGTATGATTTCTTCATGAGCAACATTATAGAGCTGGACCCTGAGATGTGATGTAGATTCTAGTCCGACTGTGTGGGACATGAAATTAGTGAAAACTTCTCAGTCTGGAATGTAACCCCCCCTCCTGAGTGTCTACCCCCCCCCTTCTCCTGTCAATTACTTTTCTCTTCCTTTGTTCATTTCTTCCCGCCTGGTGAAGGCCAACCCCCTTGTAGTCTCATTGGGGAGGAG
>CM053599.1:41072949-41138913 GCA_028646575.1 Pseudocheirus occidentalis | reverse complement strand
TTTCTCTTTTTTCATTGTTCACTCCATTGGCTATAACACCTATACAACCAGACTACTGTACAATGTGAAGGAGTTTGCAGATCCTATACATGATTGTATGCCACCATGGTGGGGGTGGGGGGTAGGGAGGAAGGGGAGAAAACTCTGTAACTCAAGTGACTCTGGAACTGAATCTTATAACCTAAAAGTAAACAAGTCAATAAAAAAAAAAATCTATCATCCTGAAACCAGTCTGGTGATGGGTCCCTTCAAAATTAGCTGGCCTGGTCCTCAGACAGAGGTAAAGAGTGCATCACTGGGTCCATCCTTGAAACTTGTCCAGTTTGGCATTGCCTGCCAGGATGTGTCCTTTACTGGAAAAGCCTTTAAAAACGTCCAAGCTTGGTCCAGAAGAAAAAATATGAGCTTGCACCACCACAACCCCCTTCTTTGCAGAGATGAGAAATCTTTGATGTGAAATATGCATTTACTCTTGGACTCAGTTGATGTCCAGTGGCTGGACGTGGCTGAAAAAAATTGCTCAACTTTTTTTGGGGCTCTCTTTTCAATTATTTGTTAAACAGGATAGCTCTCTGCACGGTGGGGAGAACAGGAAGAATGATATAAAAACAAACTATGTCATTAAAAATGGGGGGGGGAAGCAAGGTTATGGTCACCTCCATGTCAAAGTGAGGTGTCAATAGTTGTGTACTTTCAAGATGACACCTTTTAAAAAATATTTATTTTTAATTTTTACCATTCACTTTCATAAGATTTTGAGCTCCAAATTTTCTTCCCACCTCTCCCCTCTCTGCCCCAAGATGGTGTGCAATCTGATACAGGCTCTACTTATACATTCATATTAAACATTTTCACATTAGTTATGTTGTAAAGAAGAATTAGAACCAATGTGAGAAACCACAAGAAAGAAGAAACAACAACAAAAAGAGAGCAAATAGTTTGCTTCTATCTGCATTTAGACCCCATAGTTCTTTTTCTGGACGTGGAAAGTATTTTTCCATCATGAGTCATTTGGAGTTGAGATGACACCTTTTAAATCTCAGCTCAAATGTCACCACTTTTGTGAAACCTTCCCTGATTTCCCTTCTAAATAATGATCATCTGTTCTCAGACTTCATGTAGTACATTATTCTATACTTTTCTAAAACACTTATCACATGCTTTTAAACAAATATTCGTTTGTTTCTTAATTTCCTACCCTACTTTTCATTTAAATTTTTTTCTGAACTTAACACTGTAAAACAAAAAGGCATTTCCATACACAAAATAGAGCACAAAAAGAAGATTCTATATAAACTGTGAATCTCCATTTCATACATCTGCTTTAAATATATATATGTATGCATATATGCATATACATATATATACATAATGAATTCTACATGTCACTTTCAAAACTTTCCCCCTTAGTTCTTCCCTCTGAACTACCTTTGCTCTTTTCTATGCATTTTAAAAATAGCCTTTTTTTTTGTGGCTATTACTACTCCTCCCCCCAAAGACAGAAAGAAAAAAACCCACCTGTAATAAATAAGCATACAATAAGTATAACAAATAAACCAATTGCAAAATGAATTTACACAATGACCTTGTCCCACAACGCATGTCCCTTTCTGTTCCTCGTATCCATCACCTGTCTGCTAGGAGGTGGGAAAGGTGTTTCATAAAAGGTCATCTGTCTAGAGACGTGGTTGGTTATTATATCGATCAGAGGTCTTAAGTCTTCCCAAGCTGTTTTTTCATGACCAAGTTGCTGTCCTTGGTTCTGCTCACCACCCTCTATCAGTTCATCCTACCCAGGATTGTCTGAAATCATCTTTTATAATTTCTTATGGCATAATTATATTCCATTGTGTTCGTATACCATGATTTGTTAAGCCAGCCCTCAATTGTCTAAGAGGCCATCTAAGGCACCCCTTAGATTTTAGTTCTCTTTTTTCCCCTTTCAACTTACCCTTCAGGGTCAGAGTCTTAGATACTTAGTGTGACCATAGGCAAATCACTTACCCTCTTTATTCTTTAGTTTCCTCATCTGTACAATGGGAATAACAATAACACCTGTGACAGCTCTTTCATAGGCTGGTGTTAAGGCTAGTCCTTTCACCATTTGTTGCTGAGTAGCCGCCTTATTTCTGGTCCTCTGTTTTCTCTTTTCGTTTTTGCAGTGGTGGTTGTTTTGGTTTGGTTTTACCAAGACTTGGTTGTCAGACTATCTCTAGCTGGAGTTCATGAGAGTGAAATTGAATGTTCATACCTTTGTTTATTCCTCAATGTATTCTTTTGAGTTAACTCCATAGCTAAGTTATAGGCTTCCAACAATTCTTTCAGGCAAGCAACAAGCATTTTATTAAGTGTGTAGTGTGCACTAAGCATTGGGCTAAGCTCTACAGGCATTAAAAAAAAAAGAAGATAAAACAGTCCTTCCCCTCAAGGATCTTCTATTCTACAGAGGACAGCATCAGGCAAAAAAAAATGTATATTCAAGATATATATACAATATATATTTATATGTGTATGTATATATAGTATAAGAATATGTGCATATAGAAAGTATATAACATATTTATGTATATATACAATATATTTATATGTGTATGTATATATACAGTATATATTACGTGTATATGTAGTATATAATGTATATTTATATGTATATATAGTCTGTAACATATACATGTGCATACATATACAGTATATAACATATATGTATATGTGTATGTATACACACATATACAATAAAAAAAATCTCAGAGAAGAATGGTTCTAGACCAGTAGAAATATGCAGCTTGGATTAAAATAAAGTGACCACTTCAGGGAATTCATTATTCACACTAAATGTGATCTAGCTGTGATGCCTCACTCATAGGAAACACTGAAATTTTTCTCATACAACTCTAGAGGCTCCTTTGTTTTCCAACTTCAAAAATAAATGGATTCTTTTTTTTGGAGGCAATAGGGGATCACTTTGTACTTCATATATTTTTTGTATTTATCTGCACAAGTAGAGGTTGTTTCCCTCCCAGTAGAATGTCAGTTTCTTGGATGTGGCTACTGTTTCGTTTTCCTTTGTATCCAAAACACCAAGCACAGTATCTGGAACATAGTAAGCACTTGAGAATGAATGAATGAATGAATGAATGAATGAATGAATGAATGAATGAATGAATGAATGAATGAATGAGTAAAAGGATGTCTTTCTTTACATCAACACTAAATTTGCTTCTTTGTTACTTTTACCCTTTGCTTCTTCTCCTGCCCTCTTAGGTCAAACCAAACAAGTCTAATCCTTCTTCCCTTTTTCAATTACTTAAAGGCAGCCTTGGAGGGTCTTAAATCTCTCTTCTCTGGGCAAAATATCTCCAGTTCTTTCAACCAGCCCTCATAGGCATGTTCTTTCAAATCCTGCTTCCCCTTCTCTGGACACTTTCTAACCTACAAATGCCCTTTTGGGGCCTTAAGTGAGGGATAGCATTTCCTCTGAGATCACTTACTTTCTTCCCTCTGCTTGATTTCTTTTCACCACTGTGGCCGTCCTGACCTTGCTGTGTAGACTCCACCTCTCTCTCAGTCTATGGCCTCTTTTTAAGTGTCAGGATTACTTCAGCAGCCCAGTTTCCACCATACAAGTCATCCATAAAAACAAGATGGCCACAGTCAGGCACCATAGTCAGAGAGGGTCTTCAAGGTCAAGAGGCCAAAGAGAAGGCCCTTCCAAGGAGACAGATGGGATCTTTCAGTGCCAACATGGCACGGCACACCTTTGGCCACAGCATGTGCTATTGGCTACCAGGTAGAAGGAACATGTCCGTTCCTTGCCATCTACTAATTTCTAGCCTAGAAAAAGTTACCATACCAACCATCTCTTCATTTTTCCTTTGGTTGCAGGCTGAATTCATTTCTTCATCACGTCCCAGCGTACACCAGTTACTTTCTCTTCTGCTTCACTTTTCTCCACTCATACTGCCACCACCCGAGTTCAGGCACTCATCACCCCTCATCTGGGCTACTGGGATAGCCTCCTAACCTCAATTTTCTCACTATAACCAATGTCCTTCATACAAATGTCAATGAGGTTTTTTCCTAAACTGTGAATCTGGCAACCTCATCCTCTCCCCCTGTACTCAGCCTCCAGAGGTTATTTCCTATTATCTCTGGTATCAAATATAAATTCCTTTGTTTGACTTTTAAAGCACATCAACCACCTGACCCCTCCTTTCTGGCCACTCCACATCTCTGGTCCACTCATACTGGCCTGTTTGACCCTCCAAATTCTATTTCTGTGCTGTTCCTTGTCCCTAGCATACTATCTCTCATCCCTTTCACTTCTGAGGATCCTTGGCTTCCTTCCAGATTCAGATTGAATGCCACTTCCTCTGGACTACCTTTCCCTGTCCCCCACTACTAGTACCTTCCTCTCTATCATCCACTTTGTATGTATCATTTGTGGGCTAGGTTTGTAGTCTTCCCATTAGAATATAAGTTCCTTGAGGGCAGGAACTGTATTTTTTAGTTTTTTCTCCACATCCTCAGTGTTTAGCATGATGGTCTAGCCATAAGTACTTAATAAATGCTTGTGAAATTATTTAAGAGATTTAGTCCAGAACTTTGGGTGAGGGTCTTATAAGCCAGAGAGGATGAGAAGCCCTATCCCCTCTCTTTGGGATCAGGCCACCCCGAGAATGAATCTGGACTCCAAATGAGTTCAGAGTAGGAGGACCTTATGTGAAGGGGACCCGTGAGTCACAGATTTCTTAGAGATGAGAGATATAAAGGTCCAAGAGCTGGTTAGTGTTAGAAGTGGGGACTGAATGTCTAGTTTCTTAGTTCCAAATTCAACACTCTTTCTACTATACTCCATTGCTGGTTCATACTGGTTCAGTGGCAGCTAGCAGATAAAGCACTGAACTTGGAGCTAGGAAGACCTGAGTTAAAATCCAGCCTCATCCAAGTTACTAGCTGAGAGACCCTGGGCAAGTCACTTAACTTCTACTTCAGGTTTTTTGTTTTGTTTTTATTTGCTTTTTGGAGGGCAATTGGGGTTAAGTAACTTGCACAAAGTCACACGGCTAGTTTTTGTGTCAAGTGTCTGAGGTCGGATTTGAACTCACGTCCTCCTGACTTCAGGGTCAGTGCTCTATTCACTGCGCCACCTAGCCGTCCTACTTCAGTTTTCTCATCTGTAAAATGGGAGCACCTCTATTTTACAAGATTGTTGTGAAGATGAGACAATATTTGTAAAGCTCTTTGCAAACCTGACTATGTAAATGCTAGCTATCATCATCATCATCACCTAATACCTGACAGGAGGGAACATGCACCACACACACCACCAAGCCATCCAATTCACTAATATGGCTTCAGAGACCTCTCTGAAATTCTACCAGGGAGAGAGATTTAATTTTTCCATGCCCAGTACCTACCTAGCACAAGGTAGGCCCTTAATAAATGTCCTGAATTGAGAGGAAGTACAGGGGGAGTGTTAGCTCCAGAGTCAGAGGCTCTGGATTCAAATCCTTACTCTGTTACCTACTACCAGCCTGACCTTTGGTGAGTCCCTTCTCATTTTCAAGCCTCAGTTCTGTAAAAATGAGGGGGTTGCACTAGATGACTTCTAAAGTTCTTTGTTAGGGGCAGCTAGGTAGCACAGTGAATAGAGCACCAGCTCTGGAGTCAGGAGGACCTGAGTTCAAATCCAACCTCAGATACTTACTAGCCATGTGACCTTCCTTGGGCAAGTCACTTAACCCCAATTGCCCTGCCCTCCCCGTCCTCCAAAAAGCAAAACAAACTAAAGTGAACTTTTGGCTCTTCATCTGTGAATAGAATAGAATAATTATACTCTTACTTCAAGTACTTTTAATAAACAATTGTCCTTCAAAGACTGATATTATTTACAATAACGTGATTTTCTTCTTTTGATTAAGAGGAAAGAAATCACCTATCATTTTGCTGGACAAAGTCTTTATTTTGGAAATAACTCATGAACTTGAATACCCACCTTTGCTCCTTTCTCTCAAGTCTGAAATAGTAATTAAGTCTTCTGGTATAATCCCATACTTTCAAACTTCAGGGCATCCTGGAAAAAACACTGGACCTGGGAACAGAGGATCTGTGTTCAAATCCTACTTACTAGTTGGGTGAACATGGGCTGGGCACATCAACTTTGAGCTTTCCCCCCTTCATCTCCAAAACAGTATAATACTTGCATTATCTAGTAGTGGATAGAAAGCTGGCCTCAGAGCCAGGAAGACCTGAGTTCCAATTCTGCTTTGACTTCTTGCCCGTGGGACATTGGACAAACAAATCACTTCAGTAATTCAGATAACTCTCAAGGATGACTCTTTTTATTTGTCTTTAGTTTTCAAAGACGATCAATGACTTTGAGACCGACTTTCAAAGAACCAGGTTCTGTGACTCCAAGAGCTGTAGGAAACCACACAGGAAGCCCTTGCCAAGGAGGACTGTAATTATGACCGTACCTATCTAGCCCCTGCCTTCAACACCAGGCTTACTCTGTTGCTTCTCACCACAACTCACTGTCATTGCTATAGGCTGGTGTTCCAATCTGTATTCCCTTTAAACCTGTGGATTCCTTCCTTTCTCAATAGATCCCAGATCCAGAAGGGACCTGGGAAGCCAACCTACTCCAAACCCTTCGTTCTTTTATTTATTTTTTTTTAACAGGTGGGCTGAAGGAATGTAAGTGACTTGAGCAGGGTCACACAAGGAGTGTCTGAAGCAGAATCTGAACTCACGTCCTTTGCCCCTTCAGAAGCAGTGACTCCTACTTAACCGTGGGACCTTGGACGAGTGACTTCCTTTCTCTGAGCCTCAGTAAGATGAGAATAGTACTAATGATCTCTTCAATGCCCCTTGCAGCCCTGATACCTATGCACACGTTGTACCCGCTCTTTCTGGTTCCATTCAAATTACAAGTGATTCGAGAAGTTGCAAGAAGCCCCGAATAGGGAAGAAAAGGCAGGGGCAGGATCCGACCAGTCAGCGAGCTGGTAAAGAGGAGAAAAGAGGAGTTTTTAGTAACCCTGCCCCAGGCGGGGACCAGCAGAGTCAAATTCAATACCGAGATCCAGGTGTTCCGAAAGGGTCGAGATCTAGGGGCTGGCGGAGGAGGAAACCCTCCGGGGTAGCCGCTCCTCGCGGGGGTCTCCATGCCTCCCACGCCCCCACCCCCTCCTGGCCGCGGGCTCTTCCCGCGGGGCCTGGGTCACAAAGGCCGTTGCCAGGCGCCCAGCAGAGGAAAGATGCGGCCCCGGGAACAGCGGCCGCCACTCGGGAGCGTGCGACCCGCGGAGCCCAGCAGGTGAGTTCCCCATCCCGTCCAACATCCGCTCCGGCAGCTAGGACTAGAGCCGGGCTCCGGCTCTAGCCAGCCTCACCTTCTTGTCCCCATCCCGGGCGAAGTCCCCCTTCCTCCACCACCCCCGAGCTAAGACGGATACAATCTCTTTTTGTCCGGCTAGGAGGCGGTTCTATCTCCACACCCAGCCGGGGAGCTCCAGCCACTCGAAATACCACCGTCGGCCTTGGAGGTGACACACAGCTCGGCTGCGGTTCTGCATCCGTATTTTCCAGGTGGAGAAGCTGAGGTACAGAGCTATGCGTAGGGCTCTTCTGAACGTCATCCGAACCTACATAATAGTTAAGGGACTTGGGGAGAGCTGGAGGCCATGAGACTGATGCTTTGTGAAAAGATCCTATTTAGTCGCTTTTATTGTTTCATGGAAAGATCATTGTAGTGAAAGCAGATCTGGGTTCTGATCCTGTTCCACTTGGAGTTATGGTTTTGAGCAGCCACTCTCATTCCTGGGCCTGTTTCCTCATTTGTAAAGAGTGTAGTGGGGAGAGGGTCTCATAGATGGATCCTCTGAGGCTATAAGCTCCAATTCATACATTTCTCAGGAAACTGATCCTGCAATTAAAATTTGTCTTGGGGTTTCCCAATGAGTAAAGGTAAATGAGGCTGAGAGCAGGGAAATAAAGTGAGGTCATTTTGTTCTTTTCAGTTATATTCCTAAAATTGCATGGAAAATAAATAATGCACTCAATTTTAATGTTACAGACACAAAAAAGGATATTTGGGTGAGGTGTTCAGAATGTGTAATGATTCCTTTACTTCTTGGAGTTTTTTAGGGACATCAGCTCATTAAGATTTCATAAACTAAGGTGGTGTGAACCTGTAGAACTTTCAGCACTAAAACTGAACGGGATCTCCCAGGGCTAAAAATCTAGTCCTTTGCCTTTTGTAGGTGGAGAAATAAGAGTCAGAGAAAGGCATCTTTGCGAAAATGAGAGGAATCTTTATCGCCCTGGGTACCTGGCTCACTGGAGTTAAAAGGGAGGAGGGAGAATGATATCAAAGACTAAATAAAAGACTTGACCATGAATCTAATATAGGTATTCTACAGACTAGTGAATATCCCATCCAGAACCAGGAGCTGGCTTTTATTTTTAAAAGCAGTTGGTATTTGGAGATCTTTCTTTTTCCAGAGCCTGATCTAGAGCCATTTAACAGCTTGTTTATCTTAATACCTTAGAACCTATTTAAGGGAACTAGAATGACTGGCCGTTTGTAGAAGAAAAACATGATTTTTAATGGGTTAGAAGTGCTGAAAGCGGCCTTTGACCCTTAATGAAGAGAGGTTCCATATGTCAATTGCTCTCCTTTAGGTGTAACAATGGCAGGATATCAGCTCTGGTCACCATGGACCCCACTGGATGAGAGTTTCCAGTGGCTGCGACATACAACACCTACCCCTTCTTCCAAGCACCCCTTTAGGGCCTCTCACTGCTTCCCACACACTCCTTCAGACCTGGAAGTGCAGCTCTGCTTTCAAGAGGTCACCCTCGTTCTAGACAGCCCCTTTCTAGAACCAGGGGTGAGCCCCAAATTGCCCTGTCACACATCAGAGCTCCGAACGATGAACAGTAAGAAAGGTCTCGTCAGGAAGCCTCAGCCTGTCCGCCTCAGTGGAGTGGACTCTGTCTTTGGCAGGATCATCACGGCCCAGCCCCCAAAGTGGACGGGGACCTTTCGAGTTTCAGACAAATCAGCATTTTGCAAAATCATCAGTCGGGAACATCAGTGGCCCACTGGACTAAAGGAGCCTCAAATCCAAATGACAGTGACTATGTGTAAGCAGATGCTGCGGTCCATCCTGTTACTATACGCAACTTACAAGAAGTGCACTTTTGCCTTGCAACACTCCAAGTAAAACCCCTCCCTGGTTTGCAGTCACACTCATACCATGTCCCTTGGTAAGTGTCTGGAGTTTACACAAACTCACGTAAAGGAAACTGCAACATCACTGGAGCTGTCTTACCTCTTCTGTCAAGACAAGACAATGCAGGAGTCCCCCCCACCAAAAAGGGCCGGTGACACAGAGCAAGAAAGAACGTCTTTCACTTGTAAAACTAAACCACTTTAAACATGAGTCAAACTAGCACATGTACGCATGATAATGAAGAGCATTAAACAAACAGTATATACCAAAGAGCACAGGGACTGGCTTGTCATTCTTTTAGATTTAAGGCAACAAATGGCTATAGTTTTTAAACAGTGGGAGGAGTACATGGTGCATGGTCTGTTATGGGAACAAGATGAAGCCAGGGGCATCACATCCAACCCTCTGTTAGATGGGTCATAAGTCCAAAGAGAAGCCTGGGGGGAGAAGGAAGAGAATCCAAACGGGTAGAAACACACCGGATTAAACACACTGACATTCCAGCCCGACAGAGATGGGGGAGAGACGAGGTGGGGGTAGAGGGAGGGGTGGGGTCATCTCAGCAAGGGCAGCAGAACAAGCGGGTCCAGGCTCTCAGAAGGAAGGCAGCCAACTTGCTGTGTGTAGCTGAAGTTCTGCAATCCACATTCCTCATTTGTTGCAATAACTCAAACAAACTGCAAATTATTTTTAGAGCAGTTTGTAAGCATTATCAGTGTACACTCACCCAACATAATGGGAATTGAGAATAAATTTTACGTGCAAACAAACCCAAGCTCTGAACTACTTCTTTTACCCCTGTCACAATGGGATGAGAATGACAAGCAGCCGAAGGAAGGCTCCTCCTGAGGTTCCTTTTCAATATGATGGGATATTCACTGTCACTGCTAGTCCACCCTACGCAGCAGTCAGGCCCATCTTTCCCTGTGGGATCCTCAGCAGGAGGCCTGACGGGACAGATACTGCCATACAACTTTATTCTTAATATATCAGTCTTGTCCATTCCTTGGCAAAGACCATGACATTCCATCTATTGCCCCAAACAGTCAAAGAAAGGTGGAAAGCCCAAGCAGGGGAAAGGAATTTATTCAAAAGGTGAGGAGGAATAAGCCTCATCCTCAGAACCAACTAAAGTGCTTGCTTTCCAGTCTAGCTTCTAAGACCTGAAATCATATTAAACATAGACAGTCTTCACACTGTGTATACAGCAGAGTGATCTTCTCACAAGCCAAAAGGGAAATGAATCATGTGTGTCATTGAAGAATGTCACTTCCCATAACAGCAGGCTTGATGCTGGCAGACAGTCTAAAAATCATGGGTGGGATGATGCCATAAAGATTCCTCATCTTCACATATGGAATATGATGCTTCTAAGAAAGCCGGGCAGCACGAGGGAAGATGAGGGGTGGGAAGAGGGGGCTTGGGAGGAGAGGGAGAGCCTCTTCCATTTCCAATCAGTCATCACTTTCATTACCATCTTCTCCATTCCCGCCAACACTTGCTTCATCTGTACTTTCCTGAAGCAAAGAATAACCGAATACTGTAGGCATTGTGGACCCTACACATTCTGTAAAATGCTGTTGCAGCACCCCTGAGGGGGTGAGGGTGGAGAATAGATCTCCATGGTCAGGTATACATTTGCTACTCCTAGTGGAAGCACATATATTATTTACCAGCCATCATTTTCAAACGTTCAACAGACAAATCAACATTCTTCAATTCCTTGGCTTTTTAGAACTGTAGGCAACAGCATAAAGTAGATGAACCTTAAAAAGTCACAAAGAATTAAAGCTTTCCAACTAGCCTGAGCCCTAATAACTCCTACTGTGTGGAATCTGATGGCATGAGTGGGCTGTGGCTGCCCAAGCATTAGTTACAGGAAGTACCACAAGGACCTTGTGCTTGGTTTCACTATGTAATGACACAATCCAGGACATGGGCATCATCATATGCAAGTACTAGCGCCCTCCTCAGGCAGATAACTTTTCAAAGTAGGCCCTTCAGGTTTTCTTATATTTGTGGGTTTGCATTGGGCCAATGTCCTAGTTCGTGTGTGTGTGTGTGTGTGTCTGTCTGTCTGTCTGTGTACACTCACATTTTCTACCCATCACAGGTGCCCCAAGACAACTCTGAAGCACTGTAACTGATGGCCTTTGAGAATACTTTCTTCTTTATGAGACTTTGGAAAGATGTAGGTACCTTAAGTAAACATACTACAAAATTGTTACAAGTACACATTTTCCCTGAATGCATAAGTAGAAGTTTCCTCCCAAATGCATGTTCTGCAGGAAAAAAATTTAAGCAAGACCCCATCCTGCAGGAAGTTTTCTAATATGAACCCAATAAATAGGACGCTACAAGGGAAACTCAACTGGCACTGAGGCCCAAATATTGGATATTTACAACCAACTACTGGTAAAGCAAAGAGCTGGAAAGAAATGAAATACCCTCATTGCCATAAAATTAATAGGCTAGATATCTCCTTAGTCTTTTCTCTGCCTCCCAGAGCTGAGAACAGGGTCTGTTTAGCTAGGCATGCATGCATGCATGCGTACGTGCATGAGAGAGACAGAGAGAGAGAGAGAGAGAGAGAGAGAGAAAAGAAGGGAGGAAGGGACAAAGAGAGGGTAAGAGTTTGTGTGCTATACTAAAAAGTGTTCTAAATACATTTGACTATCAAAATCCAACCACTAAGGCCACAGAAATACCTCTTCTGTTTTCTGTTTGGAGAGCTGAGAGGGCATCTCCTCCTGGTTCTCATCCATTGAGCTTCCCTGGGATTGCTGTGACAGGATTTCTTCACCCTATTTGGCACAACAGTATGTTAACAGAAACATTAAGAAAAACTCTGGTACGTTTCACATATTCCTTAAATAGTATCAGATGTATGAGCAGAGTGACTTTCTAATTTTACTTACTATCCCAACACAAAATGGTCATTCAAGAGGCTGAAGGCCAAGTGACTGCTGAAAGTGATAAGCCATAGAGGGTAGCTGGCTTCTCTTCCCACTAGCTCTTATCAACAACTTTCGCTGGCCACTGAACAGGCTCCAACCCACTACGCTCTCTGACACGGGCACAGGCTCTAGTGCCCCCCAAAACTCCAGACGACGGTACGTAAATCGATAGTGTAACGGTGGAGTAAGGAAACGTTCCCTACAGCATGAGCAGTGAGAGCTGGGGCAGAGTCAGAAGCCTTGAGTTTGTTCTTCCCCAACCTCTGCTAGGTGGTCTGACCACCTAGGCAACTAGAATCAGCGTTTCTATTTTCCTTTGTAAATGTAGATGAATAATACCAGGACTTTGGGGTGGGTAAATAAGGTATCTGTAAGTATGCTGAGAGCCTTTAGGATAAAAGGCCTGACAGAACCCTAGTCTGGGGATGGGATCCTTTACTACAACTCAGCTAAATGGGCTCATGGGTTATTCTGCATAGGACCAACCACTTTTCCTCCCATAAAGATACAAGCACTCTCAAAAGGATCTTAGGAATGAACCTTGAAAGTAATTCCAGAAACAAAACCAGTTTAGGAAGAAGAGAAATAGCATCATTACATATACAAAGGTGACTCAGCAGGAAATAAATGCAGTGAGATATTTTTCCATAAGGTCTTTCACTCTCCCTTAGGATCAATGACATGCAGTTATAAAGATGGCTGCCATGACAGGGGTACAGTATGTGATCATGGCACAGAATGGCTTGTAGGAGACCATCCGTAATTTGAGCCTCGTTCACGCTGTCCTGTAACTCACCAAGCTGGCCAGGGTGAGTGATAAGCAGCCATCCCTGCTTTGCATTCCAAACGTCTCTCTCTTCCCACTCTTCCCCAACATGAACCTCCCGAGTTTTCCTGGGTATGACTGATCCAGTCTGTTTTGAGGGTCCCGTGCTCACCTGCAGGTCCCTGTTTTTGAGGTTGCCCAGCCAAAAAGCTTCCTGGCAGTTGTTGAGGATTAGCATGGCTTTCACCCTATACACAAACAGCTCCAGGGTTTTCTTCAACAAAGGCACATGGTTGGTAAGACTCATATCTTGGTGGATCTGAAAGTGGAACCAAATGCACCTAAAGCAAGTAGACTCTATTCTCCTCTGTGTTACCCTTGAGGATTCTTACCACTTTCTTGCACTTCCCAAACAACTGAGCATTTGTTAAGCACTATGTGCTGGGTGCTGAGGATACATACATGGAAGTGAGACAACTGGAGCTTAGACGCCCACGTCTCCAATATAAAGATTGTGGTCAATTGTCACAGGTCAGGGAGTCAAGAACTCAGAATCAGAGAATCTAAGAGTTAGTTACAAGGGGCCTCAACAGAGCCTTCTAGTCCAATCCACAGACCAAAAGAATCCCTGCTATAAATAACATGTCTCCAAAGTGGCAATCCAGGCTCTCTATGAAGACCAGTATGGAGAGGGAGTCTATTGCCTCCTGGGCCAGCCCATAACCCCTGCCCCAGTTTCAAATGCCAGGAAATTTCTCTTGACATCAGAATCAAATTGCTCCTGTTTCTGCCGTAAGGGACCAGGCAGAACAAAGCTAATCCCTCCATATGAAATCATTCAGACACTTGACCCTAACCATTGTGCCTCCCCTAAGTCTTTTCTCTAGGCTTAAAATACCCAGGTCTAAGTGGTCCTCATATGTCGTGATCTTAAGGACCTTCACTATTCTGGCTGTTCTCCTTTGGACATTGTTCCATTTATCAAGGTCCTTAGTCACTTAAACCACTGAGTCAGGACAATGGCCCATTTATTCAGGATTCGCTCCCTGACAGGAGCAGAGAAAAGGAGGTATTCTGTGGAAGAACATAAATACTTGCCTTCCATGATGTCAAGTTCAAAAGAGGCATCACAGACACTTCAAATACCCTTTTAATAATCTGGTAAGAATCTATAAAGACTCTTTACAAATCTATTTACGTCAATAACAAATAACACAGACTAGCTCTAACTGGCTGAAATGTTATTTGAATCTTCACTAGAAGCACCTTCTAAAAATGGACCTGAGAGGAGAAAACCGCTAGCAGAAGGGCCTAGGTAGAAAGCCCCATTCATCTGCCAAATAGCCTTGAGTTCTGCAGTCCCTTGATCTTTTGGACTAAGAAAGACAACAGCCCATCATGGGGCTGACATCTAGCAAGAAAAAAAAATTTACTTTTTTTTGTGTGCCTAAAGTGTTATCAGAAGCAAGAAGTCTGCCAGGCAGATTATAAATGTAAAGAGGGCTCCAACAGCTGGCTTCCTGTCACTTACTCACCAGCAGGACTCACTACTTATATAATGCATCCACGGGCATTCTGTCTCTCTCCCCTAACAACACCTTCTGGAACATATAGGGTGTAAATTGATTCCACATACTGAAATTCTTAGCTGAAATTTTGCTGTCCTCACTCTGCTCCCCAAAGTCTTTACAACTCTAAATAAAATGACTTAAGACAGTGTACCAGGTTGATAAAAAGTTAGAAGAAGGTAAAGAAGCTATCCGAGTCTATGAAATGGTAAGCAGTGCCTGCCGATTTTAAGCAGACAGAAGGGCTGCTAATGTGTCCCATTTGCCTTCTTACCTTAGAATGCCCACACATATGATGAAGTTGTCTGGTACTCAACTGGAAAGTTTTCAGTAAACTCAAAACATCTTCCTGAAACCAACCCAGAAAGGTTTGTTATATAAAAATTTGTTAACTGAGGCTAAAAAAGATTTTCCTTTTTTTTTTTTGCAACGAGAGTTCTCATTTCATTACAAATGCAAAAAATAAGGTTAAGACAGGAGAACCCCACAAGGAAGGGACCAAAAAGGGTCCTGGCTACATAGCCAAGTCATCTTTGCCTGGTGCTTGTCTACAAGGGACAGTGATGGGGTGGGGAGATGTCTGCTTTCAGCCTGGCATCTCCTGTCCTAGTGCAGTTCACCAGACTCAGATACTTGTTAGTTCAGGTCTAGATGTGAGACTTGGGTCACCTAAACTCTGGGGCCTTAGTTTCCTTCCTGTTAAATGGCACCTGAGAGAATTATCAAGAGAAACAAATATCAGTATCTTTTTTAGGGGGGGGATAGGTGGAGGCAAAGCAATTGGGGTTAAGTGACTTGCCCAAGGTCACACAGCTAGTAAGTGTGTCAAGTGTCTGAGGTCACATATGAACTCAGGTCCTCCTGACTCCAGGGCTGGTGCTGTATTCACTGCGCCACCTCGCTGCCCCAAATATCAGTATCTTGCACAGCTTTTAAAAGCATGAGCCAAAGGTGAAAGGGTTAGTCTTCCATGTGCTTACTCCCTTCTATACCTATGCAAGCTTGCTAATGTATCCTCAAGACTTACTCAGTCCCCCCACTGCTAGTACCCAAAGCTCAACAATAAAATGTGCTCCATCTGACTGAGTTCTCTAAGTCACATCCCCAGTGACGCCGGAATTGTGATCCCACAGACTAATCTCACAAGACTGCTAGGAGGAATGACTTGGCAGAAGTTAGAACAATGGTCTTTTCTCAAGGTAGACTGTTAAGTACCCAGAACCCTGAGAATGATCTGGACCTCAGTCCCATTCTTGAGAACAGTGTAATAACTCTGCTAAGGAAACAACAGGACTGAAAGGCTGTGTCTTCATCCAAAGTGACCATTGCATTCCTCTTCTGGAAAGTCAGTGTTAATGTCAGTTCTGATGCCAGGATAAACAAGAAGGGAATGTTGGCTCTGAAGCTTAGATGAGAACATGGCCACTCCAGGCAACAGGGATGCACCAGCAAGGTTTTTTCCATCTTGGGAGCAGACCTAGGAAGGTAGGCTTAAACTAGGCTTGGACAGTCTTGGTGTAGTCTCCTCTGGGGCAGGTGCCTGGCTCTATTCTGATTCTTCTGTTCCCAGCCTGGAGTGGACCCAATCTAAGAGCTAGACTGAATCCCAGGGCCTACTTTGCCTCTTTGTTTTCTACTAGCTTGTTCTTACCCGATGTTTTCTGAAGCTGAAGTCCAGGAGGGGCATGCACTGCTTCAGAAAGGTTTCCACAAAGAGACGTCCATACTAAAGGGAAATAAGGCAGAGCTCACACCCAATGGTCTAAAGCTACATCACTGGGCTATAGAGCCTCAAAAGGAGGAGACTAAAGGTTTTCCTGCCTTCTCTCCTTCCTCCTACCTTCCCAGAGAACTTGGGCAAGACAGCCATTGCTACACCAGCCTTCACTGATCACTCCCAGCTATTCCTAGGGCATCTGCACCCCCAGCCCTTCCTTGACTTGCTCCCTTGGCCTCTAATGAGAGATTTAAAGCCACAGCAACATGGGATTCTCCAGCCATCCCAGGAATCTGGGAAGACTCATTCACTGACTTCTTCCCAAAATACCACCCAGGAAGCATTAATTCCTGAGACTCAAGGCCTGTGGGGAAGGGAATGGCCAAAGCCTTCTTGGCTGAAGCTTTTCCTGGAGCAGTGGAGACTCTTTTTGATTGGAAGGAAAATCCAATACAAAACGGGTCTGTTTCTTAACGAAATAGCAAACCTCCCTTACCTTCAGACAAACATTTAGGACTGGCCGACTATCAAATACCTGAGAGGTAAGAAAAACCATTAAAAGCTTAAGCTTAGTTCTTAGATAGGTAGATAATACCAATGACAACAATGATTAATACTTTTTTTTTTTAGCATTTTAAGATTTATAAAGCGCTTTTCTCACAGTAGCCCTATGTAGTTTGTACTACAAGTATTTTTACCCGCATTTTACAGATGTAAATGCTGAAACTCAGAAAGGGCAAGTCATTTACCCATGGCCACACAGCACATGTGCATCAGAGCTGGTACATGACCTCCAAGTACTGCACATTTCCCGCTGGACCACACAGCCTCCCCCAGTTCTTTAGTCAAAGACACAGGAAGCAGGGTTTTAGGCAGCAGGACATCAGTTTGAATTCTATTGCAATAGGAATCATATAGTATTATGACCGAGTATTTCTGGGATGACAGGAGAGAGCCAAAACCCTGATCTGATGATAATCAATGTGCCAATAAAATGTGCAGGAGCATGCCTAATGAGTAATACACTGTATTCTGCACATAAGAAAAGTGACAAAGAGAAACTGAGATGGCATATGGAGATAACAGAGCAGTCCAGGGATGGAGGCGGTAAAGACCAACATCTACCAGTGCCATCCTGGCAGGAAGGAAGGAAGCCTTGCTCAAAGAGAAAGGAAAAGAAAGAGCTTCTGTGTCTCATCCATGGACTGGCTCCCAAGTTTCCTCATATCATAATGGCCCACTATGAGGGTACATGGGATAGGGAGAGAAATGAGTTTTGGTTGCCTCACAAATTTCACAGAGGATAAAGACGGTATTATCTGGGTGGTGGCAAGAGAGAGTCAGGGGCAGCTCTTACCCAGAAAGGGAAGATGGGAAAATGATGCTGAAAGATGATGGATGGATATTCCCAGAAAGGACACTGCTTCCTTAAAGAGATACTGGATCCAAAGACCCATGTACTTACCTTAACCAGGCTGATAAGGATATTAAAGTCTCGGACAGCCATGTTCCAATACTGAAGTTTCTCCTCATGCACCTACAGTAGTCATAGAAACAGGCACCCCACAATCAGAGCCAAATTCTGTTGTTACATTCTTTTTCAATCCAATCAAATCCAAAAACCACATGGAGATTCTAAGATTCAAACCAAGAGGAAACAGCCACTCACCCTTAAAGTGGTTATAACCATTACATAGACGAAAGTCCTTGGCATTGTCAAATGGTTCAACATCAGAAAGTGATATGATTTTATCAGTGGAAAAGACATTCAAGATTACATTAAATCTGTTACCATCGATTTTGCTGCTATACCCTATGGACCATGAGTCCCTTTCACAGGACTGGCAGCTGAAGGGGTAGCTAGGTGGCATAGTGAGTAGAGCACCGGCTCTGGAGTCAGGAGGACCTGAGTTCAAATCCAGCCTCAGGCACTTGACACACTTACTAGCTGTGTGACTTTGGGCAAGTCATTTAACCCCAACTGCTCTCCAAAAAGAAAAAAAAATCTGTAGTGGCAGCCGAAACCTTACACATGAATTGTTTCCACCATTAGAAGGGGAGCTTACTGAGGGCAGGGACTGTCTTGCTCTTCTATTTGTGTCTCCAGAGTTTGGCAAAGTGCTTTGCACATAGTGTTTACTAAATGCTCATTCATTCATACACTCATATGTCAAGTCAAAATACATGCAAGAAATTTTTCTTTTCTTTGCAGGGGGGAATGCAGGACAGTTGGAGTAAAGTGACTTACTCAAGGTCACATGGCTAGTGTTAAGCATCTGAGTTCAGATTTGAACTCAGGTCCACCTGACTCCAGGGTCAGTGCTCTGTCTACTGCACCACCTAGCCGCCCCAAGAACCTGGTTTCAAAGCAGATCTTGGCCTCAAAATGACTAATGATCATGACACCTTTGGGGCTCTTTCATACAACATTATTGCAGAGTCTGTACCTAAACCAGCTGTGGTGAGCTAGCTCCTAAAGACCTAGTAAAGAGTATACCAAGAAACATGCCTTCTACTCCTGTCTCACCTCCTAAAAGGCAAGCATCCTAGTCAGGTGACCACCAGGACATGGCAGGAGCTGGAGGCAGCTTTTTGGGGGCAGGTCTGTAAGGAAGGGATCATGCCTCGCTATTATGGGACCAAAGCTATCCAGCGAGTGAGTCATAGTCCAACCTCCAGGAAAACAAAGGAACAGATCAAGGGATGAGCTATGGGAGAGGACAGGAACTAGTCTTGGCACAGCATTTCTGGGGTCTGCTGAGAGAGACGGAGGGAAGGGGAACGGGTATGGCAGGAAGTTGCTCTGAGGAGCCTCTGAAGAACTTTGGATATAGGAGCGGGGGAGGAGCAACTTACTGGGACCGTGGTACCCGTGTGAGTATAGGGATCTGGATAATCCAGAGTTCATTACCAAAGACAGATGTATATCCTTGTTACCTAGCCCCTCTACAGTGAACAGTGCCAAATGAGACAACATGTGGTAGTGGTGGTTGTTTTAAATCAATCCTCAACCATTATCCAACATCAGAGTCTTACCTTAGGCAAGTCTGCAGCAGTACCAGCCTGAAGCTTCCTCACTGATTTCTCCAGCTCAGTCATCATTACTCGAAAGAAAACTACAAATGTCTGCCTAAAAAAATGGAAGATTTGTAAACTCCTGGCCTATGATAAAGCAGTTATGAACATGCCAGCATGGGTCTGCACTTGCATTTCTTTTGTGAAGAAAGCAAAGGCCATTCCTTCCCACCTCCCTCAGCATCCTGTCACCAGGACCCATTATAATAGAAGGGAGACTAAGGGGCAAATCGCAGATGAAACCTATGAAACAATATTAACATGATGAAACACAAGGGCCAGTGAGAAAGATATAAGAGAATGGACATAGGATCCTATTCACAATCATTTTTCCTACTTTTAACCTCTTAAAAATGAAGTAACTAGAATATGGGCTAGATGATCTCTCAAAGCTAAATGATAAAATTACTATGCAATTGGATTCCCCCTACTCCAAGCATCTTGCTAGCTTTAAGAACCCAATCTTCTAATGCCAGTCAATAGGATTTTTCTCATATCTGAATTATACTAGTTGAGAACAAGTCAATCAAAGTTTGCCATTTGTCACAGAGACTCCACCAATGTCTCATAAGAAACATGAAGGACAGATGTAGAACATGGAAATCATCTGAACATTAGAAAAAGGTTCTAGCTTAATAATGAGACCCTGCGTGTGATGCTTTATTGCATCCTTATTTAAATACTTCTGAAGTAAAAACAAAACGTTATCCTCAGGACAAAACAAGACAGTGAAAAGGGGATGTGGAAGACTTTCTTGTGAACACCTCTATAGAAACAACGTGTAAGGTTTACCTGGTCAGTGTAGGGAAAGAGGAAGAAGAAGCATCTTTGGAAGATTGGATTAGCTCTGGAACCCCAGTACTAGCAATCTCCTCTATAAGCTTGAGGACACTGTCTGCTCGCTCCAGGTAAATGCTGCAGTAAGAAAGCCATAGAACTGATTAGGAACAGAATGACTAAAGGCTCTAGAACAAACTAAACATTCCTTTCTTGGAGGTTCAGAGTAGCATTTATTTATTTGCAAAATAAAATCTCATTTCTTTTCTAAACTCTCGGGTGAGATGAAATATATAATAAATGGAAGGAAAAGCTAGAGCTCACTGAGCTGATTATGAAAAGTCATAGTCTGGAGTTTCCCCTTCCTGAACCTATCGAGAGAATAAATTTAGGAGCTTATGTCCTTTGGTGATCGGACTAACAAGGGGGTATCACAGATTGAATGTATCCTCAATTATTCTGTTTCATCAAAGGAGTTAATGTGGCAATTTAACACAGAATGGAAAGATCATAGATTCCACTAGTCCCAAGTCTGGCTCATTTCAAGATTATAACCAAGACATACTCAAGATTTTTATAAACACTATTACAAAACACTCTTTATAGAAATAAAGGAAGGCTTAAATAACAGGAAAATAATTATGTATGGTTGAATTCCATTCCAATTAATTTAAAAAATTAAAAATTATCTAAATTAATTTACAGATTTAATGCTGTAACAAGTATTTCAAGCCTATCTGGTCACTTTCTGTTTTTTCCAATGTTCATCTGAGGCTAAAAGCTAACACCAGCCATTTCTGAGCTTTTTGCCAGACAGAGGCCCACAAATAGCAAATGGAAAAACATTTGATTCTTCTAGCAAAAGCCAACTCTCTCACCAGAGCAAAGTGTGCAGTTGTTCATTAAAGCTGCTGCCTTTCTCTCTCTCTCCATTTGGCTGCACCCAAACTTGACAGAGGAACTGCCTCGCCAGAGAAGCTGTTGGAAGAATACAGGCATGATGAGTAGCTTGGAAGGGTCCCAGTCCAATCTTGGGGGCACAACTGTAAAGTATCAGTCTTTAAAAGGGCAGCTCCTTGTGACCATGTCTCCTAAGAAAAAACCTGAAAGAAGCTAACATATGCATGCCTTCCTTACACCTACTCTGGCACCCTTAATGTCTTTTAGACCCCATTTGCTGGGATTCCATTTATTAAAGAAATTCCCCATCTTAAGCTGGCTTCCCATAGTTTTCCCTCCCGGGAAAGGTGCATGCTAAAAGAGTCAACAAGTACTTGGTCTCTTTTGAAGGTTACCCATGGACATCATTATTGATATTTTAATTGTTTTTCATAATTTAACAATCACATTTGAGGTTTAATGTTTTTTTATGAGTTTACTTAATGTTAATGAGTTCTCTAGTGCTTAATCACCCCTGGGTGAACTGATAAAATTGAGGTTCTAAACCTTTTAAGGTTCAGAACAAGACATTGGACAGAAGTGACTGCCTCAATCAACCAATAAAGATCTATTCAATGCCTATAATATGCTGGGATACACAAAGAAGCAGTAGACAGTCCCTGTCATTAAGGAGCATACAGTCAGCCTCCTGAACCTAGCAGCCTTACTAAACACAAATACAATTTACTCCTGAAGGTTTTAGGGTTCAAATTGTGGCTTAGCTTTAGTTTCCTCATGATTATAATGAGGACAATGGACCAAATGTCCTCTAGCTCTAAGTCCTATGCTTCTATTACAGGGGCTAAGTCATACTGGTGAAGGCTAACTTTACATAAGGTTGAAAGCTTTGTTTAGCAAACTCTTTTCCCCAAGAAGCTTTTCTGGCACCAATTTATTAATTTAGATTTTAGGACCAGAATTCAGTTACATAAAGTGACTAAGAAGACCTGCTACATCAGACCTCCAAATAACTTCTCATTTTGTAGGTAAAGAAACTGAGTCAGAGAATTAGGAGAATTAAGCAGAGAATGTGTTATTTTTTTATCTACAAAGATGATAGATAATGCCATCAACCTATGGTTGTTAGAACCTAGGTTTTTAATCTGGTTTTCCTCTAGATTTTGCAGATGCATCCTTCCCAAAGTCCTTCTTAAATTCATTAGCTGAGGAACAGAGCAAAGCTAACCGGCCTAGATAGGACTCAAACCTGACTTTATCAGTCCTACAGTCTAACTGAGTTAATTAATCATAGCCTTGGCTTTTTTTTGAGAATCCAGGTTATGGATTTATATTCTGAGGTCTAGAAGACCTCAAAGGTGCCTTCCAATTCTGATAGTCTACAATTCCATAAAGATTCCAACTGTCCTGCTCTGGATAACAAGAGGAAGCATGCTAGATAAGGAGACAGTCATGTCACGACCTACTGGGTTGCTCCCATTACAAAACAGAGTATGACAATAACTGCTTCCCACCTTAAGAAGGAGTTATAAGGCCAAATGCATAAAGTGCTTGGAGATCCTTAGATTTCAAAAGAACAGTGTTACCCAATTGAAAAGGGGAAGGGGTCTTTCACCTAGCTTTTCTCTGTTCTGGGAGGCTGCAGATTTCTCTGAGATGACAATAAGGAGCCGAATGAGATAAATGGCACACTGGAAACTGGGAACACTCTGATGGAAATTCTGTAAGTAGTGGAAGCTCTGGCTGTAAAGAAGGAAAAAAAGAAGAGGAGGCAAAGCAGCACTTGTCATTCCAGTTCTGTCTATAACTAAATGTCTCCCTAAATCCATTTCAAGGATTTTACTACCCTTTCCATTATCTTATCCAAGGCATTTACGTTTTCAAAGGCTTAAAGACTGATTCCTGCTCCAAGACAGTAGTGCAAAATGCCCCAGACCACAAAGTGTGAGGAAGGAACACCAGGGCTGGAAGGTGGGAGAGGGGACCGGGTGAAGGAGTCAGGAAGCGGGACTTCTCTGTGGTATTTCTATCTGCAAAAATTGTCCTCATTTTTCTATATCAGGATGTGAGGAAAAACGGCAATAAATGAGGCAGTCACCCAGAACTTTTTAAAAGTAGGATGCGACATTAGTGCAAAGCAGCATTACATGTCAAAGACTGGCACTGTAGTCTGGATGGTGAATGACCCCGCAAACACGAATTGTTTGAAAAGCAGTGAATCTTTGGTGTTTATCTGCAAGGACGCTCTAAGGAAGCAGATCTAAGAATCTCCCTAACCATCCAAGGACGGTGGAGGATGCTAAGACAAAACTCAGCAGGGTGTCTTTTATGTACCTAAGTAACTCTCCTAAAGTCACTTCATGGTCTCCCTGTTTCAGCCTGCTGGCGAGGACTTTCAGGGCCTCCAGCATTAAGTTCCGGTTTTCCGTCTGAGAAAAGCCACCCCTAGAGATAAGCCAAGAGAAGGGCAGGTTAGGACAGTTTCAGGCAAGGATGTATAGCATTGTGGACTCTTAGCTTGTAGCTTAGTGACATAACCCAGAAATGAGGGCAAACTGAAACTACACACAGTTCAATCCTGAGTCTGCAGCATAGCTATGTCTGTGTGATCAGAATGGGAACGGCAATGCAGACAAAATATTTTCCTCAAGGTCTTGCCTAGATTCACTAAAGGAAGAAAGGTCTGAAAAGGCTCCTCTCTCTTTTCCATTCCTACTGTTCAACCAGGTATTGTGTCTTGTCAATTTTTTCAACTGTCTTTTATGAGTGTCCTTCCCACGCCTATTGTTGCTGCCTTAATCCAGGCCCGATGTCCCTCCATCCCTGTCCATCATCACCACATTAATCTTCCTACAACATGCTCTCAATGTCACTGCCCTGCTCAAGAAGATCCAGTAACTGCCCAACGTCTCAACTTCCCCGAGCCCTCTGGAGCTTCCTCGGCTCATGCCGTCCTTCTGGTCCGGCCAGGCTGGTCCCCAAGCATCCTCTGGATGGTTCCTGCTCTTTCCTGATGTGTCTGCTCACACTCATCCTCATCTCTATTCTCACTTACCAACCTTCAGTCCTACTGTCTTCTAAAACCTTCCAAACAATTCTAGTTTACAACAAAAACTTCCTTCTCTGAACTTTACAGGACTAAGAGCTTTTAATACTCAACTGTACCAGATGATGTATTTTGTATTAACCTATAAATATTCAAGTATATAATGCTGTAATGCCATTCTCTCTAATATTATCATAGAAAGTATAAATTGGTATATACAGAATTATGCTACAAATTGAGGGATCCAGGTTAATGTACCCTCTCTGCAGCTAAATTTCTCTATTAACAAGCTACAGTGCATAATGACTAGCTAAGATTTTCTCATAGGGACATGATAAGGAAAAATGATAATAACATATAAATACAGCTTTCAAAAGAAAGGTCTCATGTAAATTCAATGTATCATTATTACTATCTACAAAAGGAAGGTGCAGGCTGGTAAAAATTATTTGAGGACTACCAGTAAAGTTAAGCATTTATCAGAAGACTTTCTAAACAAGCGTATCTAAGAACTTCAGAAACTCAGGCTATGGGAGGAAAGTGGCCAAGTGAAAGTCAGGAAACAAGTCTGATCCTACACCCTGTGTTTGTAGGGGGACCTTGGGGACAAAGCCTCTCCAGACTGTGGGGTTTCGGTCACATGTCACAAACTTGCTGTGACCTGGGAAGGGTCTTCTCGTCTCTTGGTGCTTTAGCCTTCTAATTTTTAATACAGGACGATAATGTCTACAATAAAAGCCAAACAACATAAAGCTAGTATAAAACAACATACACAAGGATACTTGGAAAAACTTAAAAATGATGTAAATGTTTGTGATCTTGGACAGGGTTTGTGTTTCTTTTCTATTCTGATGAATGCCAAGCACAATAAATACCTGCCTCTCCACAGTAATAATATTAATCATACAAATAGCATTTATGGAGCACTTTAATGTTTGCAACGTCCATTTGATGGCATCCCATGTGATCCTCACAACAACACAATAAAGTAGATATTTTTATCTTTTCACAGATAAGGAAACTGAGCCTGGGGAGGTTTAAATTACTTGCCCATGGGCACAAAGTTACTAAGTATCTGAGGTCGGATTCAAACTCAGGTCTTTTTTGACTGCACTAAAAAGCTGGTGATTAAGGACTGAACACAGCTCCATAACTCCTTTACATCTGCCTGAGTCACATCCCACACACTTACCAGGCAAACAAGGCAAGAAAAATCTGCAGCAGCCTCTGGTAACATGACGACATTATCTGGTGCTCCTGCATTTTTACTCCGGGTCCATCTATCACACCATGGTTTTCAGCAGCCAAGCACTTAAATAAAGGGAGGAACATGTTTCTAGGTCAAGTTCTTCAGTGAGTAATCCTACTTTCACCAGTTCATCACAACAAAAGAGATGAAATTCTCTATTTAGGTGATAATTTTTGAGCTTCTGGATCAAAGGAGTTAAACATGTGGCCAGCCACACTGCAACCTAAACTAGATTAAAATATAATTGGGAAATATTTATCAAAACAAATAAAAATACAACAGAACACAGATAATGGTAAGGTGTGGTTTTCTCAGTCATTAGGCAGCCTGTAGGGCTCCTTATGTACAGTTTAGTGGTCCCCATTTCCACTTGGGCTGGACGGCTGCTCTCCATTACAGAAGTGGCTTGAAAAACTGGCAGGCTGCTGACCTGAAAATAGTTGTGCATGTTCTCCAGGTGGTTACACAGTGGGGTCAGCAGGAGCACTAGGTAGTGAGCTACTTCCTGAGCTGATCTCTGATGCAGATGGGAGAATCCAATGTGCCGGCTGCCTTTGCCCTGCAATGAAGCCAGAGGTGGAAAAAAAAACCACAACAAAAGACCCAAGTCCAACAACAACAGATTACCACACAATTCCTTAAGAAGCAAGATCTTGTTCACAGGTGACAGTAAATGCAACACAGTGACTTCTACTCAGGAGCATCTGAGGCAGCAAGCTGCCCACTCCATGAGGAATAGAATACTCAGCCTTTTCTTCTCCTTATCAGTTTGCCTTCATTGAAGAAGAGTGAAATTTAATTCTAAGGAACCAAAGGCCTACAGAAATAGAAACCGGCCATGACGGCAGAGGAGAAAGCAGCAGTACAAGCTGGCTCCCCTCACCACTGCCCTGCTGCCAGCTAAGCTAAGCTCCTCAAAAAGGCGCCTGCACTTCCTCTTCTCACACCCTCTCACCAGTGACCTCTCAGCAGCCAAATCCAGTGGCCTCCTCTCAGCCCTGCTTCTCCTTGGCCCCTCTGCAGCCTTCGACACCACTGATCAGTCTCTCCTTCTCTCGGGACACCTCTCTCCTCTGGCTCTCCTGCCTATCTGATCCTCTTCAATCCTTTTTGGTAGATCCTAAGCACAGATGTCCCTCAGGGCTCTGTCCTGGGCTCTCCTCTCCTCTCCCTCCATACTGCTTCCCTTGGTGATCTCATCAGCTCCCTCAGATTTAACGGCCATCTCTAGGCTGATGATTCTCAAATCTACCTTTCCTGCCCCAGTCTCTTATCTCCAACTGGATGTCCAGCAGACTTCTTAAACTCCACATATCCAAAATGGGACTCATTATCTTTTCCCCTAAAGCCTCCCTTCTCTCTCACTATAAGGGCCACACTATCACTATCCCTCAGGCTCAAATCCTAGGAGACACCCTCCCTGTCTCTGAGCCCCAATATCCAAGACCTGCTCATTTTGTCTCTGCAGCATCTCTCTGTCACTGCCCCTTCTCTGGTACAGATGATCACCACCTCACACCTGGACTACCACAATGGCTGCTAGTGGGTCTGCCTGCCTCAGGTCTTTCCCCCCTCCAATTCATCCTCCATTCAGCCACTAAAGTGATTTTCTAAAAGCACTGGTCTATGTCACTTCCCTACTCAATAAACTCCATTTTTCTCTATCACCTCTAAGATCAAAACTGAAAGTTCTCTTTGGCATCCAAAACTCTTCTTTACCTAGGCCCCTCCTACCTTTCCTGTTTTCTTACATCTTGCATCTCTACATATAGTCTACCATTCACTGACACTGGCCTCCTAGCTTATTTCACGAGCAAGACACTCCATCTCTCAGCCTGGGCATCGTCTCTGGCTGACATCCCTCCACCCCCCCCCCCCCCAGATCTCTCCCCTCGGCAACACCTGCAGACCTCCCTGGATGCCTTTAAGTTCCAGTTAGAATCCCATCTTTTACAGGAAGCCTTTCCCAACCCTTCTTCTCAATTCTAGTGACTCCCTTATGTTAATTACTTCCTATTTATTCTGTATTCAGCTTGTTTTGCATATATTTGTTAGCATTCTGTCACCCCTATGAATTTGTAAGCTCTTTCTTTGAAGGCAGGGACTATGTTTTGCCTCTTTTTATATCCCAAACACTTAGCACGGTGCTTGAAACTTAATGAAGGTTTACTGATTAACTCTTCAACAAAGATCTCAGAGGAATGTCAGGCTAAGTAATGACTGGAAATCTAAGAGAAAAATCACAGTGGGTTATCTTTCCAGACTAAGATCACAAATTTCATCAGCGGGCAAGCAACTGGGCAAGAACTGTGGTACAACAGAGCTATAATACTGTCATTGACCATGAAATAGAGACTGGGACCATAGATTCTATCTCCAAGCATGGATGGCCTGTCACTTCAGACTCAGTCTCTGGCTAAAGAACTCAGCTGATACTCTGACCCAAGAGAGGGGATCCTTGGGCCAGGCTCCATTACTCTAACTCCAACAGTAGGACACTAGATATGAGAGCCTAGCTCTAACACAAGGTCTCAATTTGGGAAAGAAGATTGGAAGAATGAATAAACAACAAAAAAAGGTACAGAGATATTATGATGACACCCAAGACATAAACCCATAAGAGAATAACACCGTAACACCTACAAGCAAAAACTGAAAGAAAAACACAGTTTGGGTACAAGGTCATCTAGAATTCCTGGAAAAGAAGAAGCAAAAGTTTTTAATAAAGGAATTAAAAATGATTTTATACATGAGAACACTAGATAATAGAACCGGAAAGAAATGAGAGTAGTAAAGATTTGGAAAGGGAATTAACATCTTAACACAAAAGATGCAAAACCTTACCCATACATCAGAATTAGAAATTAGAATGGCAAAGTGAAGTTCCTGACTCTATGAGACAACAAAAAATATTAAAAGAAAGCCAAAACACTAAAAAGAAGGAAAGGGAAGGTATTTCATATAGCACTACCTGAAAGTCATGATTTTTTAAAGGGGTTAGATATTTCAAGAAATCATGAAAGATAAACTGTCTAGATTTACTGGAATAAGACAGCAAAGAATCTACCCATCACTGCCTGAAAAAGACTCCAAAAAGGAAATCCCCAAAATTCATAACTTCCAGATCATAGAAAAAATATTGTAAGCAGAAAGAGTGAGGAACTATAAACCCAGAGCCTCTAGCAGATAATGTGCATACTTCACCCCTTCAAAGACACAACTACATCATGTGGACACTTTCTTCCACTGATGCAAATCAAAACCACTTTATGACTTGGAATGAAGCCTTCCATGAGGTGCTCTCACCCAAAAGAAAGTTCCTGGAAGCCATCGTTTTGCTAAGGAGCATCTTCAACATTAAATACGGAGGTGGATCCTCAGACAAAAGACAGAGATGCTCACTGGACCCTGAATCCAAGCCAAAGACTGAACTCAGTAGGTGTTTGGGAACCTTAGAACATTTCTAAACTACAATGAGGCCCTAGAGTAGGAATCTACTAGAAGAACTGAATGCAGCAGTGGACATGAGAATAATCTGAATAACTTGTAAAAAGCTCCACACAAATGCCGTTAAACTGTTTTTCATTTGAGGAGGGAGGAATGCGATATTCTGAAAACTTCTTAATCAAGCCCCCATAACAGCAAGCACAATGCTGGTCACGGAAAAAGAAGTTAAAAATGACAGAGTCCCTGCTGCTGCTTTGGGGTTCGTATCCGCGTGGCCTGGCTGGACAAACGGAGCCCCACGATCTACAAGACCCGCAGTCATACAACACCAAGAGCCGTGAGCACCTCCATCAGTGCCGCACTGCTTGCTCACCCTTGCTCTGAACATTTCACCTGCTTGCATCACTCAGCTCCTGTTTGGTTGTTCATCGTGTAGGGAAAGCCACACACCCTTGCTTGTGTGTGAGCACCCTGCTAAGATACTGACACTGAACACAGGTTAGTTACAAAACTGAGTGAGAACAGGATTCAGTTAAGATAGAAAACACTGAGAAAGCTAGGTGGGTGTCTGGGAGCACGTTCCTTATTTCACATGCTGTTTAAAATACATTTTACTTGTCACATTATCAAGCTGAATAAAAATTTCCCCAGCAGTAGCTTGTTGCACAATGATGCAAATAAAAAGACAGAAACTATCAGCAATTACTTGCTACTAAGAACCCTTATTGTTGCTTGGACTAACCTTGAGGAAAGAGATCCGCTTGGTAGCAGTGGGCACGAGCATATTTTCCAGTTTCTGGGAAAGATCATTTAGTAGGAAGAGTAACTCAGGGGGACCCAACTGTACAACTTCAGTAGCCTGTGATTTGGAGAAACGATGCCGGATATCCTTAATCACATGAATTACTGTTATCTGGATATCAAATACCCATGACTAATTTCAAAGGCTGTTTGCCTCTGCTACCTAACACTGTGTTCAGAGCAGCTCCCTCTCACCATGATCTATTCCATGTGTCCTCAAAGAACACAAACTAACTTAATGTCAATGTCAAAAGCAAATAAATAGTTGAGCCTGGCTGCTAACATATCATGCAATACATTATTAATTTATATATATTTATGTATAAGACTTTGAATCTTTATAAAATCATAAAGATCAATTTCACTTATAAAGGCAATTTCAGTCTTGGTGCAGTTTTAAACTTGAATAATTTTGGAAGTATAAAGGCTACAAACTTGTGAAAAATAACATTTAAAAATTATTTAAGTTTCTTTTACACTTATTTTGTTTTGTAAATTCTCAATAATAAATTAAAAATTTTAATTTTAACAAGAGGAGGCACTTTGTCATTATGACACTTTCTGGATGACACTTTCCCAGATGGGTGGGTCAGGAAAGAGGATTCTCTAGCTTGGTCACCTCTATCTGCCTCCATTAGACTTTTCTTGCCTGGTCTGTGTAGTGTATGCATCAAAACTGCATTCTTTGGATGAACTTAAGTTGATAAATGGAAACTTTTCCAGGCAGTGAGCAGCAACTGTTAAACATTTTAACAAAGTTCAAGAAATAAGACACTGTTTTGGGAGGGGGTAAATGTATATCATTTATACTTCTGAAGTCACTAAAGGTTTAAACTGCACTCAGACTTTTGGGACACCCTGCAGCTTGTAATTAGTGTCCTCCAACCACAAGGAAGTCAGTTTTGTTCAGTTTGGCTTGTTTTCATTTAAGGGCTCTCATATCAAAAGGATGGGGCTTCATCTTGGCAGCTGAAATTTACCATTTTATCAGAATTCTGGACCTGCAGTAAGTGAATCTGGTTCAGGCTCTGGCTCTGCTACTTAGCCGTATGTGACCTTGAGCAGGTCTCTGAACCCATACGGGCCCCAGTTTCCTGTATTTTTAAATGAGGGTGCCAGATGAGACAGGTGATCCGAACTCGACACATTTTACCTTTGCTCCCTCTTCATATGAAATGGAATTCTCACTTTGCCAGTTTTCCAAAAATCTAAAACCTAAATGTCTAACAGGAAAATCCTCCCATTTCACAGTTCAGCAAAGTTACTGTGCTTTGACCTCTGAAATGACTAAAGAATGAAACTTTCTACAGTGAATTAAACCTAATGAGAAGAGTCATCAGTAAGAGTTTCTCCCCTGAATTAATGAATCCTTCAGCTTTCCCCTCTACCTATGGATTCAGACTAAATCATCTAAAAATCCAGAGATGAAAAGTGATTCATTCATGGATAACAGCATTTGCTTCCTCAGGTTAAATTATTTTTACCTTTACAGTTTCTTTCTCTTGGTGTATACTATTATCAACTAGAATACAGGGTACTCCCATGTCACCATGTTTTATACAGAACAGAAAGAAATCTATCCCAAAAGTTGGAATTGACATCTCAGATGGTTAACTATTTATCTCCAGTCTCACTGAAGAATATGGCAAGATATATCCTCTCTCTAGAAGAGTAGAGTTGGGGGTAGCTAAGGGGTACAGTGAATAGAGCACTGGCCCTGCAGTCAGGAGGACCTGAGTTCAAATCGGATCTCAAGACACTTACTAGCTGTGTGACCTTGGGCAAGTCACTTAACCCCAACTGCCCTGCCCTCCCCCCTTGCAAGAAAAAGAACTGTAAAGTTGGCCATGGCCAACCCAGAACCAGGCTGCCCTACAGAAGTACTCTGAATACCTCAGAATGCAAAATTTCTCATAGAGATAGAGGCAGAAGTCAATCTCCTCCATAGATTGTATAGTAATAAAATGAATGATGCCTTTAACCAGGAGGCCTGAGGTAAGAGGGCCAAAGGAGATGAGATCTGTAAAGTGCTTAGCACAGTACTTAGTACACAATAAGTGTTTAGGAAATGCTTGGTCCCTCCTCCCCCTTTTTTTTTTCTTTCTTTTTTTTTTTTTGGAGGGCAGTTGGGGTTAAGTGACTTGCCCAAGGTCACACGACTAATTTTTGTGCTAAGTGTCTGAGCCTGGATTTGAACTCAGGTACTCCTGACTCCAGGGCCGGTGCTCTATTCACTGCACCACCTAGCCGCCCCCCTCCTCCCCTTTTTTTATGGCAAAAAGACATAACAAGAGGCTATCAAGACAAATTCCAAACGTTTCTCCTACTTGTTTCTGTGATTTCTTGAAAAACAAGAGTAAGGCCCAGCAACTTTTTATGGAAGGATGCAGCCCAGAGCTAGCAGATCCCTGCTCAATCTCTTACCTCTGTGTGCATTTCAGTATCTAACAGGGACTTGGTCAAAAGTCCACAATGTAGAATAGAGAACACCTCAAGGTCCAGCTCTCGGAAGAAAGTGGCGTGATTGTGGAGGGACACAGAAGCCTTCTCTTCCTTCTCTGTGAATTCCTGGGCAAAAACAGCAGTAGCACATACAAGACAGTAAATCCTGGGGCTAAATCTACTTTTTTTTTGAAAACTACAAAGTGTACCAATATAGCTAATTTTATGCAAAAGATGCAATTCTGAAAAGATGTATGTAAATTCAATCAAATTTTAAATTTATTAAGGAAGCTATTTAAAAAATTACACTCTAATTCTTGTCCTCTTTTAAATGGATATACTTTATATTGACATTAGTCACTTCCCAATAACCAACCACTCCATATTATCTTCCCACAAAAAAGCTAAACAGAGCTGCCTAAAAGAGTGATTATCACAAAATAACAACAGTACATCCAACTTTCCCATCTTTCTATTGTTTGTTAACAAAAGGAGTGTATGTTTTAACATTAATTATCTGGAACTGACACTAAAAGACTGTTTTACAGATTAGTAAGGGCAGGAGTAGGCAGGAGAGCCACAATGTCATTGCCTTTGTCCCTCAGTCATAGAAGGGCACCCAGAAGCCCCAAGAGCTTCAGTAACTTGGCCAGGGTCACACTTCCAGGATGGAGAAGAGACAGGACTTGAATCCAAGGCCTCCTAGTGCTAGAACCAGCCCTCTACCCATTATGCCACGCTACCTCAAATCACTTATAATTCTTCTCTTGTGTATCTTAAGGTCTCAGACTGTTGAGGGGGCTCATCTACAAGCTGCTAAAATAACAAATAATAAAAACAGTAGCCCATACTCAGAGAATACCATGACATTTACAAAACACTTTTCTTGAAACAAGCCTATGAGGTAAAGAACATGTATTATTGACATTCCATAGATGAGAAAATGGATGCACAGACAAGATGTCAGGGTCATAGAGTAAGCTACTGCCAGATGAGGGAATCAGACCAAGAGTCTCCTGACCTCTAGACCAGCTCCTTCTCTAATACACCAGCTGCCCGAGCAGTGCAACAGCAGATGACGGTGGTGTGCTGCTCACCTCTGCGTGATGACATTTCTATTACAGGGAGTCTCACAATATAGAGTTCTTGAGCCTAACGTGTTAGAGATGGGTCACTGATAGGCAGAGGCAACCCCAGACTTCCTGGTCATCAGGCCACTGCCCCCAGGGAAGAGGAGCTGCTTAATTAGAAGACAACGACTGGAGTCTTTCAGTTGTCCAGTAGAGAGGGGGCACAGGAACCATTACATAAGCAGAATATGCCAGGTTATGAGTGTATGAGGTAACAACCTCACCAATCTCTCCCTTCCCCAATACCTTTTCTAGTTGACTTTTATCAGTCTGTGAATGTTCACATTCTGAACCATCTTCCTTCGAAAACTTCTCCAGGGAGGAAGATTTGCCACCATCAGCTTTTCTTTTTTTTCCTCCCTGTGCTTCAGAGGGAAAACAACAAACCTTAATCCTGTCCAGAGAATGGTGCTGTGCATGGGAATCATTACAAGAGAAGATAAAACACCTTAATGTCCTGCCCCTCTGCACACAGTACGCCATATTCTCTTTTCCAAAGCCCCATGCCAAAGTTGCTTTGTGATGTCAAGGTGCCCTCAACTGTCCAAAGCTACACTAGCAAAAGGAAGCTGGAACATGTCCTCTGCAGATGTATCTCACGACTCTGTCATCTAAAGGCTAGCCCAGATCCGCTTGCATATGCTTATCACTAGAAGGCTTGCTACTAGGTGATGAGCTTCTTTGAGCCTATGTCGACTCATGAAGGTATAAGGCATGAAGGGACTCTGGCATCATCAGTATAAGGAGTAACCAAATGGAAGAATACTGCCCAAGAAGGGACTGGAGTCCACAGTCCCCTTACAGCCCTCATGCCCCAGGACACCTGGCACATGAGCCAGAGGATGTCAGCATGACAGCCAAGGCCACCGAATCAGCTCAAAATAACCCACAAGGAGGGAAAAAGGAACACTTACCTTTTTCTCCCTTCTTTTTGTTTTTCACTGTAACAAGAGTGTTGGTGGGAGGGCCTCCATCTAAAGTCTCGAAGTCAAAATTTGCAAGAAGAGGGATATAGCCAGGAGTAACTGAAATAGAGAGAAGAGAAGCTCACTAGTAACCATCACAGACAATACCAGTCACAGGCCCCCTGCCACCACTGGCCTTCAAATGCAGGTGGAAAGGCTTCTAAAAACTGCTGGTCATAGCTCAGTCTTTGTGAGATGGTGTAGAACAAAGCTACATTAATTGGCTTGCCATGAAATTCAGCAAGCTGTCCAAGACACCTTATAGACAGATTATATTAAATGAACAAGTAAAAAAAAAATCTAGGTAGTAACATAAGATCCTTGTAGAGGGGAAGCAAAAACATACAGGCCTCCATTTCTGGCTTCCCTCAAAGTCACCTCTACTACATTTACTTGTAAGAACTGACACTTATTTGTGATTTAAAGTTTTACAAAGTCACAAGTCACTCAACCTCCGTCTGGCTCAGTTTCCTCAAGGGTAAACAGGGATCTCACAGGGCAAGGGTGAAGGGTGCTGTGAGGACTAAATGAGGTAATGTCTGCAAAGTGCTTAGCACGTAGCCGGCACTTATTAAGTGGGTTAATTATTTCACTGGCACCCTCCCTGATGCTTCCCTGTACAAATGCTGCCTTCATTCAATTCTCTCACAATAGCTTCAGGAAGTGGGTGCTATGGGTTCTTATCCCCATTTTACAGATGGGAACATGAAGGCCCAGACAGATTAAGTGCTTCCTTCCATGGTCACACAGCCATTAAGTGGTAGCGACAGGATCATTCTGACTCTTCAAGGTCAGCATTCTCCCATCATCCCACACTGGTTCTCCTATTTCAAAGATAGCGAAAGAAATGAAGACAACATTCTCTAGGAATGATCTATCACTGACAGATTCTGTTTCCCAGGAGTACAGATAGGGATTATCTAGAAATCTGGCTTAAAGTAGTTACACAGAAAATACAGAGACAATTAATTGATTAGATGTCTTTCATATTAAAGGTACCATGCTAGGAGCTAGGGTTACAAAGATTCATAAGGTCAACATTGTCCCCTTTTCCAAACTCTTTTTTGTTGTTTTTTGGAGGGTAATTGGGATTAAATGACTTGCCCAAAGTCATACAGCTAGTAAGTGTGTTAAGTGTCTGAGGTCAGATTTGAACTCAGGTCCTCCTGACTCCAGGGCTGGTGCTCTATTTACTGTGCCATCTAGCTGCCCCCAAACTCTTTATCATCTAAGGTGGGAGACATAACATTTCCACAGAAAAGTATGATATAAGACAGAAAAAAATGCTCTTTGATGGAAGAGGAGAGGAAGATAATTCATGGAAGGGGATAACACTTGAGATGGGTCAAAAAAGATCTGAGCAAGCAGGGTTGAGGAGGCAGGGCATTCTCAGCATAAGGCAGGCCCTCCACAAACTCCTGGAGCTTGGGGAATATAGGACAAGACTGAGAATAGCTAGTAGTCTACTTTGAAGAGAATATAGAATGCATAAAAGAAAATAAAATAGACAGACTAGAGCCTGACTGAAGAGAGCCTTAAATGCCAGCCTGAAGAATATGTACTTTAGTTAGAGACTACAAGGAAATCACTGACAGATTTTTACCAGGCAAATAATATGGTCAGACCTAGGCATGAAGAGTATATTTCTATCTAGCTGTATGTATGAAGGACGGATGGGGAAAGGAGGTTTGGGAGACAGGGGTAGGTGTGAGGGGAGAAGAAATTGGAAACAGGTGAACAGATCATCAGATGATTCCAATAGCCCAGGTGAGAGGGCAGAAGGGCTTGTCCTGGGTGCTGGAAGTGCATATGGAGATGATGGGATAGATAAAATATACCACAGAGACAAAGCTGATATCTTGGTAGCTGACTGGAGATGTCAGAGAGTCAAAGATGACTCCGGTTTCAAATCTGGGTGACTAGGAGGATGGCGATACTATAAACAAAAATAGAAAAGTTGGGAGGAAAAGCAGGTTGGGGGAAAGGTGGCACAAGTTCTACCTTGTAGGTGGTACAGTGGAGAGGGAGCTGGGTTTGAAGTCAGGAACACCCAAGTTCAAATCCAACTTCAGGTACTGACTAGTTGTGTGACTCTGGGCCAGTCCCAGACAAACTTCCATCTACCTCAGTTTCCTCACCTGTAAAATTAGAAAAGAACCTCTCACAGGGTTCTTGGGGGGAATCAAATGAGATAATATGTATAATTGGCCACAGCGCTACTGAGCCCGGCACATAATGGGTACTTAAGAAATGCTTATTTTGGGGTGGCTAGGTGGTGCAGTGAATAGCACACCAACCCTGGAGTCAGGAGGCCTGATTTCAAATCTGGCATCAGACACTTAACACACTTACTAGCTGTGTGACTTTGGACGAATCACTTAACCCCAACTGCCCTGTCTTTCCCCTTCCAAAAAAGCCAAAAAAAAAAAAAGAGAAAGAAATGCTTATTTCTTTCCTTTCTTCCTTCTACGAGCTCAAGGACTATATTTTTTCCAAACTTTTTCTCTTCTCCAGGGTCTAGCATCGTGTTTTCTCCATGGTAAGTGCTTAATGTTTATTGAAAGAATGGAAGAAATGAGGAAAAAAAAGAATAAATATAAGACTTTAAAAGTTCAGAAAGGAACATGTAAAAACAGGGCAATTTTATCATTATAAATTTAATATACTTTCCAAAAAACTGTAAGTACCAAGTTCATAGTTTCATAGGGGATCCTCTTTTTGGTTTTTTCATTAGATTGTCTGTGTCTAGTAATGATTCACTCCAGGATCTGATTAAGAAAGAGGCTCTTCCATTTACCAAGGCTAATGCTTCTACACAGATTCGAGATGCCATTCCCTCCCATCTTACAGCAGATTGCCCCCATAACTTCTCAATAATCTTCCATTTCGCCCTACCTAAGGGTCCTTTCCAAGCTGTCTAAAAACACACCCAGGTCTTCTCAATCCTTAAAAATAGTCTCCCTTACCTTTACCATCCCCTCAAATTATCATCCTTTCTCTGTTCTTCCATTTGTAACCACAATCCTGAAGAAATCTGTCCACTCTCTGCCTTCACACTTTCTTCTCATTCACTTGTCAGCTCTTTGCAGCCTAGCTTCTGACTACCACTCAACAGCTCTCTTCATAATTATTCACCATCTCCTGATGACTGAGCCTGATGCTCCTCTCCCGTTCCTCACTCTCACTGAGCACCCTCCAGCAGCGGACGCCTCTGACCCCTTTTCTTCCTTTTGTGATCACACTGACATCTATGGACTGAATTACCATCTCCAGTCAGATCTGCACATTCAGTCCTCCGTTCTCCTGGGCTCTAATTCTGCACGGCACTGCCTGGAATTGGCCAGTCCACAGGCACCTCCAAATGAACATACCCAAACACAGCTCTCATCTTTTCCTGCAGAATCACCCCTCCTCTGAACTGTCTGTTGAGGGCATCATCATGTTTCCAGGCACCTGTGTCTCCAACCTCTGGGTCATCTGTGGCACCTCACTCTCCATCACACCACACAGCCAACCACCTGCCAAATCTTACCATTTCTATCTCCATAACAGATCTTGCAACTGTCTCCCTTTTCCTCTCATACTCTTGTTCAGGTCTTTTCAAAAGCTTTTAGCCTGCCCTATTGCAATAACCTCCAAATTTGCCTGCCTGTCTCAAGTCTTTAAACCATCCTGAGCTATCTAGATGATTTTTCTAAAACACAGGTCTGAGACTGGCATTTGCCTAATCACTAAGTTCCAGTGGCTCCCTATTATTTCTGGGGTCAAATAAAAACTCCTGTTTGGCATTTAAAGCCCTTCATGATCCAGACTTTTCCAACCCTATTTTAATTTATTCCCTTTACTACATGCTATAACCTAGTCCAATTGGCTTTCCTGCTTTTCCTCATACACATAATACTTCCCCTCCCATCTCCATACCTTGCACAGGCTGCCCCTTTGCCCTTCCTGACCATTACCTTGAAGAATCCCAACTCAAGTATCACTTCCTTAATTTCTCCCTGCTACTCCTTCCCTCCCAACATAAGTGTGTATTTATTTTGCATGTAGGAATGTCTCCTATATTACTTGGTGCAATGACTTGCTTATGCATGCACATGTTGTCTGCTCCAATAGAATGGAAGATCCTGGAGGGCAGGGACTGGCTCATTTTGTCTTTGTATTCTCAGCTCCCAGCATAGTGCCTGGCTCAGAGCGCTTAAAAAATATAAAATGCTTGTTGACTAAATGAGCGGCTAAAGGAATTGTGATACTAGATGTAAGGAAACTTAAAGTGCCGTAACAAAGGGCAAAAAGGGCCTATTTTTCTCACCTGCCAAATACTTCTCCAACAGTGTCTGTAACTCGGTGATGTGCCGTAGGCGGATCAGCACTTTCCCCTTCATCTCGGCTGACTTCTGTTGGCAGAAGGCGTTCACAACCTGAAAAAGCCCATAAGACATCCTTACCAAGAGCTGCACGATAATAATGACTAACGATTATGTGGGTTATTAACATTTGCCAAGCAATTTCCATAATTCGTCTCCTTGGAGCCCCACAACTCTACGAAGTGTGTGCTCTGGTCAACATCACACTCACTTCATGGATGAGAAAGCTGAAGCTCAGAAACAAAGACTGACTTGCCCAGGACTGGAATGGAAACTAAAAACCTCTCAGCTCCAGGCTCAGCGCTCCTGCCACCACCAAACAGCCTTTTAACGAATAAACACTAACTGGTCTGGTCCTTCCAGAGTTTCTTAGTTGCCATTTCCCTTCCTAGACAATTACTGAGCTTCTCAAGGCTGAGAAAGCCATGTGGACGGTATTTCTTTGAGACCATGGGCCAGGGAACTCTCAGTTCAAATTCTGCCTGAGGCCTGGGTCTAATTCTCTTCTTCTGTGGATTAAAGTGGTCCATTTAGATGACCTCTCAGGTTCCTTCCAGGTGTACACTTATGATCCTAGTACCCTTCTCAATATGGAGCTCTGCAGCACTTTATACATTCCTCAGGACACAGTAATTTATGTACTAGTTTTATCCCTGCACTACCATCAACAAGCAAATTCCTAAGGACAAGCCTACTCATCTCTCTCCTACATGACTTGGTACAATGACTTGCACATTCTAAGAACAGATTAAAGGTTGAAGTGAATTTGTTCAAGATGCTATTCATCAGGGCAGTTAGGGACCTGTGGCCTGCAGATCCCCCCCAAAAGCATACTGCTAGGATCACAGTACAAAGGTGAAGTCACTAACTAGTTATGGGCCCTTGGGAAAGTTATTTAATTTCTCTGGGTTTAAAGTCCCTTCATCTGTAAAATGTGAGTAAAAAACCTTCTATTGAACCTCCTAAGATTATGACAGTAAATGAGACAAGGAATGTCAAGAGACTTGGAAAGTAAGAAACACTATACAAATATGAGATGCTATTATTAACAACAAGTGCCAAAAACTTAAGAAACATAAAATGGAAATATTTCCCAGATTTAGGTGCAAGGAATGGAAGGAGGATGGGCAGAAGTAAATGTGACAATGGGCTACCTCCTGGATGCAGGGCTACAAGTATATTTATTAAACACCTTCTGGACGCAGAGCACTAGACTTGCTACTGGGGAAGTACAGAGTTTAGACGAGTCTGACCCTGCCTTCCAGGACCTCTTTTCTCCTCCTCAGTAGGTACGCACATACCTCTCGGAACCAGTTAATAACAAGGAACAAGAGTGAGCATCTAAAGGAACGCTCCTGTACAGAGAGAGATCCTAGCTTCTCTCCAAGATCCAAGTCAGTGAGGTATAAAGGGCAATCTGAAAGAGAAAGAAAAAAAAATCTTTCCTTTAATTCAAACTAAAAGGTCCAGATTTTGCTACCTTCAAGAGCTGATCCAATGTCCTACTTGCTACCTTTCTTCACACTTGCCAAAGGATTCCTTCATGGATATTAACATTACTTCCCTTACATCTCAAGAAGTCTTTTCCACAGAAAGGTGGGCTTGTCACCATGCACACAGACATACCCCCCTCCCCCCCTGCAATCTACTGCAAAGATAAAGATTACAGAAACATGGGACCCAAAGCTTTCTTGTGTACCTAACAGACCATCAATCTCCTCCAAATCTCCATGTTGCTTCTCCACACAAAGCCTCAATAACCGGAAATAGGGTGACAGGCACACTGGAGACACTAACCTAGAGAAAAGAGCAAAGACTTCTCAGTGTCATTTACAATTTCATTTCTAAACCATAATGAAGGAAGCCTAACTACTAGTAACAAGGATTTTGTCAGAGGAAGCCAACTAATGTTAGGGACTAAGGACTAGGTAAAGAGGTTGTACTTAGTAAATATTTTCTGGTCTCACTGAAGGTAGGGGGTGCAGGTAGTGAAGCTGACAAAGGCAGGTTCAAAGGGAAAAGACAAAGGAAGAGGCAAATGCTGGCAAAAGAAAACTGCGCATCATAGCATTTACTGCTAAGTGAGAGTATAGTCTCCTGGACTAGGAACAAGGAAGCCCCCTATTTCTTCCATGCTTTCTACTGTGACCAACCCAGGAGAACCATTCCTGCCCAAGTGTCTGAGACCTCAAAGAATTGTGGGCTTCAAAAAAAAACAACAAAAAACAACACATAAATAAATAAGGGGCAGCTAGGTGGCGCAGTGAATAGAGCACCGGCCCTGGAATCAGGAGTACCTGAGTTCAAATCCGGCCTCAGACACTTAACACAAAAAACTAGCCGTGTGACCTTGGGCAAGTCACTTAACCCCAACTGCCCTCCAAAAAAAAAAAAAAAAAGCAAAAAAAGAAAAGAAAAGAATTGTGGGCTTGCCAGTGGACACTGAAGACACAGACAGGGGCTTTGGAAAAAGAGAAACTTTACTGACTTTTGGTCTTGGTCCCGAGAAGTCATTACACCTATATCGCTCCCAAGATCATGATGCAACAGAAGCGGCAGAAGGTTGATGGCAATTCCATCCTGACTCTCATCTTCATCCAGACCATACACAGCTTTTACCAGGAAGGGATAATCACTGCAAAGGAAAAAACAAGCCGCCTCACACTTCCCAGAACAAGCGGTAGCTGAGGTTGTGGGGAAGTGTTATACCAAGTTAACAAGCCAACTTTAATCTGATTTGGGAAAAGGAAATGACATAGAAAACAGCTGTCTGACCAAGAGGGAAACAAACACCACCGTGGGAGACTCTTCTCACTTAAGACAGCGCTCTGGTAATGGAAGGGCCTTGCAGCTTGAAGTGAAATGATCATGCTATTGATTTTAAGAAGATATTAGAAAACCCTGCATGCCCGATTAAATGCCAGATGTCTGACACTTAATAATGCGAGGGAAAGAAAAGTCTAATGAATAGGAGAAAATGTCACAAGAAAATGGAACCAAACCAGGGGACAGAGAGTACTTACTTAACCTTTGGAAGAGCAGAGAGGTCTACCACAAACGCATCCTGGAAATCACTACATATGGTCTGTTCAATCCACTCCTTCAAAAGACAAAGAAGAAACAGGTTTGGGCAAGAGGCCGCTAAGAAACAGCAGAGCCGAGGACTGGTCCTTTCCGAAGAGCTCAGACACACCTCACATAATGTTCCTTTCCATTTCTGTCCTTCTCCACTGCTCTCCCCTAACCTCCCTCCTAATCAGTAAGGACCATCAAAAGTACCCACAGCTACAGAGCCAGTCTCACGCATCACTTGGCCGAAGTGATTCAGAACACTCAGTCGTACCAGGGCTTTTGGAGGCAATTTTCCTTTTGCGATCAGGTCGGCAAATTCATCATAATACAGTGCAGAGGCCTGGGGAGACTGTTCACTGCAAGAATGCACCAGTTGTAATAAAGAGGTCATCTATGGAAGTAGGAAAAGAACAAAACCTACCTATTAGCACATGTTAAAAAACAACAGCAACAATAAAACAGCCACTGTCCCCACCCCACCCCCCTCCCCTCTATCCTCCCTGATCAAGCCCCTGCCCCACATCCTCCCAGTGAGGCACTGTGGGGGACCTCAGTCACACTTTCTTTCCAAAACCCTCAACATCTTCTCATAAGGAAAATACCTTGATCTGGGCAAGAGCTTGTTTCACTCCACATAAGCTAATTCCACAGTGCTAGTAAGTGACTGAATCACAGATCTAGACCTGGAGGGGAGCTCAGAAACCATCAAGTTCAGCCCCTTCATTTCACAGATAGCTCAGAGAGATTACGTGACAGGTACTAAGTGCCAGAGCCTGTATCTGACCCCAGAGCCCCTGCTCCCTCCTGAATAAGGCCTCCTCAGGCACCTCTGGAGCAATGTTGATGACCTATCTTTATCCCCATATCAGCCACACTTATGAAACTCTTTGTTCCCTCACCTCTAGCAATCACAAAAAAAATAATGCCCTTTTCCAAAAGTGTTGTGATAGTAAACAAAACAATGTAAATTCATGTGCTTGGGAACCCTGGGTGAATGAAATCCATTCTTCCTTCTCTGACTTAGCAGTGAAGCACCAAGCACCTACTTATATCTTGTTATAAGCAAAGAGGCCACTTACCTGCTTGCAGCGTTCACTGCTCAGTTCTCCTCCATCTGGTTTGTGGCCAGAAGCATCACTTTGGAAAACAGTAAATAACCTCAGTTCTTATTTTCCCATTCAGTTAAATAAACATTCATTAAGTACTTTCTATATTTAAGTTTCTACTAATCAGGGGTGGGCAACCTGCAGCCTCAAGGCCGCATGTGGCTTTCAAAATCCCAAGTTTTACAGAACAAATCCTTTTATTAAAGGGATTTACTCTGTGAAGTTTGGATTCAGTCAAAGAGCAGCATTTGAAGACCTAGAAGGCCACTAAGGACCTAGAGGATCACATGTGGCCTTTAGGTCAAAGGTTTCCCACCCCTAAGATTCTATCCTGATATGCTTTGAGTATAGGGTTTAGCAAGGATTGTCTGTTTTCTGTTGTCTGAGGACCAATCAGATTAGTTAAGTTTAGAGAGACAAATCATAAGCAAAATGATCTCACTTTTTTCAGCCACAGAAACTAATTAAGACTGTCTATTAAGAAGTTGCAGGGCAGCTAGATGGCGCAGTGAATAGAGTACCAGTCCTGGAGTCAGGAGTACCTGAGTTCAAATCCGGCCTCAGACACTTAACACAAAAAAAAACCTAGCCATGTGACCCTGGGCAAGTCACTTAACCCCAACTGCCCACCAAAAAAAAAAAAGCAAAAAAAAAAAAAGTTGCTATCTGCGGTGGAGGAAATACCAACACCAATAAAGTTACATATGTCCTGAAGAGATATATTCTATGACTGTTGGTAGTTACTGTGGATACTAAGATTTAAAAAAAAAAAATTTCTAACCTCAAAGAGCTTACAGCCAAGTGAGGGGGTCAGACATAAGAAAAATAACAACACAGGTTGTAATGGAATCAAATTCATAGGAAAAGTCCAAAAAGAGGAGCAGAAGAGGTTTGTAGTAAGAATGATCATTTTTAGCTGGGAAAGATTCATGGAAGAAATGCCTGAAAGGAAGAGAAAGGATTTCAGCAGGCAGTGATGCCTGGTTTTGCAGTTGTCTGGTTTAGACACAAGAGATGCATGGGCAAATGCAGAGAGGTTGGAGAGGAAAAGAAAAGACAGATTGGATTGCTACAAAATTCATTTCAGCTGGCAAGTAAAATATACAAAGTTAAACTGCATGAAACAAGGCTAAAATATTAGGTTTGTCAGATTTTAGAGGACGTTCAATGCCTTGTTAAGGTGTCTATATTTACTTGGAAGGCAAAAGGAAGCCACATTGAGTGTTTTGAAGCCAGGGAGTGGGGATTCAGTTGGTCAGACCCATGTGGCAGGATGATTACTTTGGTAAGTGTGAAGAATGGTGTGGAGAGATGGGAAATACACATTAAGAGGTAATACAATTAAGAGGTAATTCTAATCGTTGAGATGTAATCAGGGCCTGCACTAGGGCAGCTGCAGCAGGAATGGAAAGAAACATATTGTGGAGATAGGACTGATACAACTTGAGAGCTTGTTGGATGCGAGGGTGAGGAAATGCTTCCAAGTGACCCCAGGGTAATGAGCCACACTGTTGATGGAAATGGGGAAGTTAAAAGCAGTAAAGATTCTGGCAGGAAGACAATGAATTCAGTTGTACAAATGTGGTGCAGAACATTTTCCCACAAACGAGTCAAAGTGGGCCAATTTTCCCTGAGAGATAAAGGCACAGGGGGAGGGCTCATGGGGGTTGTACTCATGATGGGTTTTAGCACTGAAAATCCTTATCAAGAAAAGTCAACCAATGAAAATAACTCCTAACCTAAGAATATTATGAAGAGCAAATAAAAGAACTATTACTTCTGTAGCTCATTAAGGTTTACAAAATGCTTTCCTCATCCTATGCTGTATGCAGGCTGCACTATTATGAATATTCTCTCACATGTGAGAATCTGAGGCAGAGTGATTAAATGACTTTTCTATAGTCACAGAGCTAATAAAGGGCTGCACCAAGTCTTAAATCCAGGTCTCCTAATTCCAAGTCCAATGTTCTTTCCACTACATCCTGAAGATATTTGGAGGGATTCCAAAAGTGTCTCCTACACCCTTAGAAATACCCTGACCAAGCAATTCTAAGAAGTCACTGTGCCCCATGTTCATCACTTTGCTAGGACTCCAATTCTTTTACTGTCATTTGGGACAGTCCAGAATTTGGAAGTTCAACTTTACAACTAGAGCACTAATGAAGCAACAGCTACAATGTCACAGATAAGGTAAAAACAGCACTACAAAAATGTCGGTTATTATTATACCGGTCGATATTGGGAAAAGAGAGGGTGAGATTCTGGGAAAAGAACAGCAGGATATGAAAGGTTGTTGAGCCATGAAAATATTTTGGGGACCTCGGCCATAGCCAGTCTCCAGAATAACTCTACAATTCCTGTCGTACACATAGCTCTGAATCCTGAATTTCCAATCCATGTGTCATTTTGCATAAACTGGAGTTCACCATTTGGTTTTATAAATTCATTTAATAAAGGGAGGGAAGAACAAGTAGCTGCTGATTTCCTTCTCTTTGTACACAGGTGAAGATCTCCCCAAGGGTAATTTTTCTCTAGAGTAATCATTTGGTTTATTTTTTTATTGTACCATGAACATGTTTATAAGAGCTGTAACTAGTAACTCTTGCTTGTTTAACAAGTTAAACAAACTGAACTCTTTTTCTTTTACTTGTGAAAGCAGTGGAATCTGGCACCAACAGATCTGTGCAAAAATGAAAAAAAAAAAAGTGAGACTCTGGGTGGGCCAGTGAAGGGAGGTTAGCATTATAATCGTGGTTCATAGAATCTTAGAGGATTAAGTGGCAGGAAATACAGAACATGGGATCTTTTTTTTTTTCGGAGGGGGGAAGGTAGGGCAATTGGGGTTAAGTGACTTGCCCAAGGTGACACAGCTAGTTTTGTGTTAAGTGTCTAAGGCTGGATTTGAACTCAGGTCCTCCCGACTCCAGGGCTATTCACTGTGCCACCTAGCAGCCCCATAGAACATGGGATCTTAAAATTGAAAGGGGCCTTAATGTTCATTTAGCCCAAACTGTTGATTTAACAGATCAAGAATGAGAGTTTAAGTGACCTCCCCAAAGTCATACAACTAGCTGGTGTCAGAGTTAAACCTAGAGCCAAGATTCTTCTGACTTTCAGGCCAGGGCTCCGCTCTCTTTAATGTGGGTTATGGTTCACCTTATGCTACCCACAGCTCTGAGACTTTGGACAAGTAAATCACAGCCTTAATGGATCTAGGCTGTAGCAAAGTGGGGATGATACCACCTAGCCTGCCTAAAAACAGAAAGGTGGACCTGATGATCTCAAGGTTCTATGACCCTATGACTATAAGGTCAACTTCTAATCTACAACTTTAGGAGGTTCAAACTCAGCCTGCTCTCACCTGTCTGCTGCCATACTACCCACCATGGTGATGGCACCAATAATCCCAATTAGTTTGTATTTGAATACAGTACTGGAAAGTTGCTTTCGAACCACCAGGTACATATCATCCTACAAAGGATACAGAAAAGTAAGGAAAAAAGTTGTTAGTGATCATAAATAAGCTATTATGTTTTCTAACCAGTCTAGACGTAAACATAGAAAACTAAAGTTACTTATCCATTTATATGTAGAGGCATCAGGGATACGTATATAAATCCAAACATAGTTCTTCTAAAGAAAATGACCTATCAGCCTTTTCACGTTCCTGGGATCTGTGTTGCTAGAATTAATAGAAAGGCTAATGTGGCATGATGGAAACTGCAGCGTCCAGGACCAGACCTAAGGAAAGAACACTGGAATTCCCACCTTATGCTATTCATCTCCGTACTTTTTTCTTGACCCTAAACTCCTGTTTTCCATATATGGTTCCTTTAAATTCCCCAAGCTCCATAAAGCATTCTGAGGAGTTCCAGGAAAGAAAGCATGGCCATGGAAACCACATTTGACTCCTGCTTGCTGCATCACTTCCAGCTTCTCTCTTAACATTATATGGCTCTTATATAGTTCCTATATGATGAGCTATGTAGAAAGGTTCCTTATTCCTGAAGCCTTCAAAATCATTACTTGAAATAAACACATAAGAAGATTTGTCTGCTTGTTTGTTGGGATCTGTCTGCTACATAAAAACAAAAAGTATTAATAAAATTTAAAAATTTAAATTAAACAACTTACTAGGTGTGTGACCTTAAGGCAAGTCACTTCACCCCAAGTGCCCTCCAAAAAAAACAACAACCACAACAATACAAAAAAACTAAGTGAGAAAGCCTCATGCCAGGAGAAAAGACAGGAATGGGTAGCTTCTGACTGGGCACTACATAGGTTACCTTAGCCTTAAGACACATGCCTTCAGAGAGATACGTAAGAAAATATAAGGTATGAAATCTTACAAGGAAATCCTATTCACTATCCTACAAATAATAGGACTGAAAAACACTTTTGTAGAAATACAATGAAGCTGTTTGTTATTCAAAGTTAAATTCCATGGTAACTTCCATATAAATGCATGAACTAATCCCAGGAATTTTAGATTCCAGTACAATTTGTTCATCCACTTTGGCATTTACTAATTCAGCCAATATTTATGAAATACACATTATGTAACAGACGTAAAGCACTGTGGGAGACGTTATTGAGGATACAAAGAAGAACCTAAGATAGCTTCTGTCCTCACAGAGTTCACAGGGAAACTTCCCTTACGTGTAGAAGGGAAGAGAAAACAGGAACAAAAAACTTAAAAAGGCAGAACTAGAAGCATTCAAGCACAATTAGATAGGTACAAAGGCATATGGGAGCTGAAAGAAAAAGTTACTTCTGGCTGGGAGGAAAAGGATCAAGAAAGACTTCATGGTAGCACTTTGCATTTGAGCTCAGCCTTGAAGAGCAGGCAAGAATTCAGGGGGTGGAGGTGGGGGAAGGGCATCCTTGGTAGACAACACCACAAAAAATACACATATGTGAGGAATAGAAGAACACATTCAAGGATCTGAGTTGTACAAGTTATGTGGAGGAGAGTGTATAAATTGAAAGAGTGGAAGAAAAGTAAGATTGGAAACGAAGACGGGACCAAAACACAGAAGTGTCTGAACACCAGGGGAAGAGTCTGGACTTAGTGTGTTAAGTAATGAAGAGTCATGAAAAAGTATTTAAGATGGGTGAGGGGTGACATGATCAAGCTGTATTTCAGGAAAATTAATTCAATCTCATTAGCTAAGCAGGGATAGCTCCGGCTAGTTCTTGGATGACAGAGAATATTGTGGGCTTGCTTCCGTACCAGGAATGGCAAATATGTGACTGAGTTATCAAAGGTTATGCCAGGGAAGCACTTCTAGCAGGATCTACCATTCTGGAAAAGCTTTACATAAAACCATGGTAATACACTGTCTATTTTTTGATGATCAGCCTAGCTAAGTATAAGAAACTCATCCCCACTAAGCTAGTTATTTGGTGATTAATTCTTTGGTCATCATAACCCATGAGAAAGAAAAATACAAAATAGCTCCCAGTCCTTTGTGGCCTCCTTTTGTTTTTGCAGCAGTGGTGGTAAAGTGGCAGAAAAGAGGCAGTGAGTGCTAAAAATCAAATATTTGTCTATAAGCACTGACAACTGTTGGTACATGAAATTTAAGAGCCTTTCTTGCATAGGGACCAATGCCTTTCATCAGAAAGAGGGAGGGAGAGGGGAAGAGAGAGAGAAAAAACACAGAGAAGGAGAAGAGAAGGGGGCTCAGCTTAGAACCTTGGGGAACACTCACATTGGGAAGAGTGACATGGATAATGAACCAGCAAAGACTGAGGAATGGTTAAGAAAAGTTACAGGAGAACCAGGAGAGAGTAATGTCATGAAAACTCAGAAAGGAGAGGGGATCACAGTGTCTAATGCAGCAAATAGGTTGAAAAAGGATAAGGACCAAGAAAAGTACATCAGATTTGGCAATTAAGAGTTCATTCCTAACTTTGGAGAGAGTATTTTCAGTTGAATGAGGCTGGAAGTTAGATTGTAAAGGGCTGAGGGATGCTTGAGAGGAAGGAAGAAGAGACAGTGTGCATAGACAGCTTTTTCAAAGAATTTGGCTGAAAAATGAAGGAGAGATATAGGATGACAGCTTTCTCCCTCTCATGATGCCTTTTACCTGAATGTGGCTGCTGTCTTCATGTGCTCTGCTAAATGCCAGTGTACTAAGGATGTAGAACAGTTTTCGTATTTGAGAAGGGGTCAAATTATCTAGATAATCCAGAATGCCCTGTGAAGGAAAAAAACCATGGTAATCAGGCCATGAAGTATAGGAATGAACACTTTCTCGAGACCAATGTGGATTAGCTTTCTAGAACAGGTACAGTAGACAAATCCTGGACTTGGAGTCAGACCCACATTCCTATTCTAGCTTTGTGAATAGCTGTTTTCTACTCTCTGGGTCTCAGTTTGCTCATCTGTGAAAAGAAGAATTGGACTATGTCATCCTGAAATCTTATTAACCAATGAGTAAATACATTTGTGTGTGTGTATGTGTGTGCGCACAACACCTAGAGATCTCAGACTATTCATTTATTACTTTAATAACCAAGAGGAAAAACCATTGACTCTCACAGTAAAATCAAGCACAGCCTCTAATTCTTGTCCCCACCAGCTCAGCTCACAGCTCAGTCTATGGCTGTTCTGAAAAGGTTCATTCTCCTATTGCTTCATGCATGTGCTTTTCCTCCCCAAGCAGATTGTGGGATCATAGCTCAAGAGGTGGGAGAGAACTCTAGGACCTGACTAAGGTCACACAGGTAGGAAGCAGCAGCTGCCACTCAAATTTGGGTCTTGAGACTCCAAATCCAGAGCTCTTTCCAGACATGGCACTGCCTCCCCCAATCATAAACACTTGGTCATGCTGTTTAACAGTTGTGTGACTGTGGTCTGCACACAAGAGGCACTAAAAAATGCACTTAAGCTAACAGATACATTCTCTCAAAGAGGTCCAGGAGAGAAAAGCACCTTCACGAAGACAGAATAAAGTTTCACAGCAGACAGATTGAGAACCACTAGCTCTGAGAGCACCTCGAGAGCAACATCTACTTCAGTGTCATTCCCGCTGCAGACGTGAGTCACTAAAGCGCCAATCACTTCCTGCCGGGAGAAAAGCAATTAGAAAAAAGTGAAACAAAGAACTACAGTACAGTGGTCTTGTGCCATCTCTTCTCCAACTTACATGTTTTCCTACCGTCTGGCAGACTGTGCCTATTATGTCTCAGTGCTAGTTACAGTACCTCTAGAATTATAGAGATGTAAGTGTGCTCATACCCACCACATCCCTTTACTCACTCGTTCCCTTCACTTTTAACTAGACATGACACTGTGAGTACACCGTTTCTCTCTCTTCAGTTTTTTTCAGATCTAAATCATTCCTATAACACTCTTATTGTGTGTGTGTATGTGTGTGTTTTACTTCCCTCTCACCTCTGTATTTAGACTGATCAAGATTTTCAGTCTTCAAGCCCAATGCCTAGCTAAGTAGTACAGTGGATAAGGTATTGGGCTTAGAGTCAGGAAGACCTGGGTTCAAATCCTGCCTTCAGAAACTTACTAGCTCTCCAAACCCTAGGAAAATCACTTAAGTGCTCTGGGGCAAATTTAATAAGTGGTAGCTTGGAGGTGCAAAGGGTGGAACACTTGACTTGAAGAAAGAAACCTTGAATTGGAATCCTGTCTGAAACACTAGTAAGTCACTTAACCTCTATTATGCTCAGTTTTTTCATCTGTAGAGTGAGAAGGTTAGACTTGAAGGCTTCTGAGGATGCTGTCAGCTCTCACTCTATGACACTGTGATCTTATAACCCTCTTTTTTTTTTTTTTTTGCTTTTTGGAGGGGGGAGGGCAGGGTAATTGGAGTTAAGTGACTTGCCCGAGGTCACACAGCTAGTAAGTGTTAAGTGTCTGAGGCCAGATTTGAACTCAGGAACTCCTGACTTCAGGACCAGTGCCCCATTCACTGCACCACCTAACCGCCCCATAACCCTCATTTTACAGATGAGAAAACTGAGACCCTGAAAAACGGAATGACTTGTCTGTCACGTAGGAAATGTGTCACAGAGCTCCTGGACACCAAGAATCTCCTGACTCCTGGGTCAATTACCTTTCCACCCTATGCAGTATGATTTGCCCAGCACCATTTTCATACTCTTTCCCTAAAGAACTACAGTTGCTATCACTTTCACTTCATGGCTCATATTCATGGAAAGGAGTCTTAGAAAGAGCTTCTTATCCTGAGACCTATGAACTTAAAAAAAATTGATAACTATATTTTAAAATAGTTGGTTTTCTTTGTAATCTTATGCATTTAAGAATATTATTTTGAGAAGGGGTTCAGAAGCCCAGATCACAAAAAGATGAAGAACCCTGGTCTTTGAACTCATTCCTAATTTACTGGCACACTCTTATGTTTTCTTCAAGAAAACAGCTCTAGGATCAACAGACAACTATATGTGTATAATTAAATTATGAAACTGTGCCTCTCTCCTTATCACAGTCAAATCTAAAATTATTTAACAACCCCTTGCTATATGGAGTCCAATTAAAAACAACAACAACCATAGTTCAAGTTCAGAAATTAACTGATGGTTGTCACTGCAGTCAAGTAATGTTATAACAAAACTAATCAACCCAAATGCTAAGTCTGAATCATAATTTTTCCAAATAGCAAAAAACAAAACAAAAAAACAAGTTATCCACTTAGAACTCTATCACTTCCCCATTTCCCCCAGCTGTGTATTCCAGAATACCTGTTGATAATATGTGTCAAAGGACATAAAGGCATATTTGTAAAGAAGACTGCCAAAGGAGATCACACTCTGGTCTGTGGAGTGCAACAAACTCTGAGCCAGTGACAAAATGGATGGAAAGACATCTCTGAGAACCTGAAAGAAAGACAGTCAAAGGGACAGGGAAGAACCATTCAACTTTTTGGACCTGAAAAATTGTTAACATAGTGCTTCAAGGTTTACAAAATGCTCTAAAATAAACTATCCACGTTGACGGTGACAATAACCCTGTGAGGCAGATTAAGTATTAATAACATTATCCCCTTTTTATAGATGAAGAAAATGAAATCAAGAGACCAAAGGACCTGTCCCAGAGAAGGGAGCCAGAAGTGGGTGAGCCGGGGCTCAGCTCTGACCAACTCAAGACCAATACAATTTCTCTGACGTCAGACTGCTTAACTGGCCTTTTATGAGCTTTCTTCTTCCCCTCTCCTTTGGACCCCAGATACTGCTTCTTTATCAGAAAGTACCTACCAGTAGGAGGCTAAGTTCTGCTTGAAGATTTAAAGTGAAACCACATGGCCTCAGGTGACAAACTTCCTAAATCTGCTTTTACCTGAAAAGCACCAGGAGATGACTGCTGACTTTCTTTCAAGACTAGGCAGCTGGATGGCCATTGGTGGATGCCTACCTCACAGGGCTGTTGTAGGCAACTTTAAAGCACTCCGTGGGGGCAGCTAGGTGATGTAGTGAATAGAGCACCAGCCCTAGAGTCAGGAGGATCCGAGTTCAAATCCAGCCTCTGACACTTGACATACTAGCTGTGTGACCTTCAGCAAGTCACTTAACCCCAATTGCCTTGCCTTCCCCTCTCCAAAAAAAAAAAGCACTATGTAAATGTGATTTATTGCGACATCATGTAAGTAAACAACTTCTGAGTCAAGCTTCATCATTTTTATCAAAAAACACTTACTAAATACCCAAAAGGATATGTGGCAAAAATGCTGGACAATATACAAAAAAATTTAGCATAAAGTCCCTTGGCTCTCTAAGAGTTTAAAATTTATGACAGAACAGCATAGGGGAGGGAAAACAAATGCAAGCATAGATTAGTACAAAACCATAAAGTTGAACCAAAACATTCCTGCAGCTAAAAAAGCCTGGAAGGCTCAAATCAATAGCCTAGTCAGAATTTCTAGGAAGTTACACTGTTAATTTCATTTTTAAGGCTGGCAAAACACTTATCAATACTTAAAAATTCAGTAAATATTTAATGCTGGAGAAATCCTGAGAAGACAGGCACACCTGCTCACTATTAAAACTATAAATGAGTTCAACTATTCTCAAAAACAATTTGGAACAATGCTTTAAAAATAATAAAAATGTCCATACTCTCTGACCCAGAAATGCCAGACATAGACCCCAAAGAGACCGAAGAAATAAAGTTCTCACATACACCAAAATATTCACAGCATTCCTTTTTGTGGGAACAAAGAAGTAGGAACTGGATTTGGTGGTACAGAAACACAACGCAATACTACAGGGCCGTGTGAAATTCAGAGACGTGCCAATGCACAAGTATTTATTAAGCACCTACTATGATCTAGGTCCTGTGTTATTCGTGAGGGATACAAAGCTAGAAACCAAAAAGTCCCTGCAAGGAGCTTACATTATACTGGAGCAGACAGGTCCATATGAAAGCAGATGCTGAATAAATAAATACAAGGTAGATTAGGGAGGGTGGACACTAGTAACTGTGGGAGATAGGGAAAGGCTTCCTGTAGAGAGTAGTGCTGGAGCTGAACCCTGAAGGAAGGGATTCTAGAAAGCACAGTAGAGGACACAGAGCCATTGAAACATGGGGGAAAGCTAGTGCAAAGCCGTGGAGATGAAAGAACTGCAAGAAAGCCAGTGTGGGTAGAAGACAAGGTGCAGAAAGGGAGGGCGGAGGCTGGTTAGTTTGGGTAAGCTGTTTTCTTCCTTCTTTTCATCTTTTTTGAAAGGCAAGGCATATTGGAGGCAGGAAGAGAATCAGAAGTGAAGGTGACATAAAAACAAAAGCGATCCATACAGGCTGTGACTTTTGTATTTTATTCTAGAGGTAACTGTGAACCTAATTCTATGCTTCTGAATAGGTAAGTAGCATGATCAGATTGGTGTTTTGGGAAGACTATAAAAAACTATCAGTTTGGAGGTTAGGAAAAGGACATTAGAGGCAGAGAGATCAATTAAGATCTTGCAATAATCCAGATGAGAAATGATGGGATTCTGAACTAGAGCAGAAGCCAAGTAGAGAGGTGGGGACAGATGCAAGAAATGTTGTGGTAGAAGAGATTCAACCAGACTTGGAACCTTACTGGATTTGGGAGGGGGGGTAAGAGAAGGAAGGGAGAGTCAAGGATGATTCCAGGGTCATGAACCTGGGTCAAAGGAAGGATGATGATACCATCAATAGAAATAGGCAAGTTTATGATCCCACCATTTTGGAGAGAAATTTGGAACCATGCCCAAAGGGCCATAAAACTATGCCACCCTTGGACCTAACAATACCACTTCTAGGGCTGTATCTCAAGAGATCATAAAAATGGGAAAAGGGTCCACATGTACAAAAATATTCAGAGTAGCTTTTTTGTGGTAGCAAAGAACTAGAAATTGAAGAGATGCCCAGCAATTGGGGAATGACTGAACAAGTTGTGGTATATAAATGTAATAGAATACTACCATGCCATAAGAAATGATGAGCAGGCAGACTTCAGAAAAAGCTGGAAAGATTTACATGAACTGATATTGAATAAAGTGAGCAGAACCCAGAGAACAATGTACACAGTAACAGCCACAATGTGCAATGACTAACTTTGATAGAATTGGCTCTTAGCAATACAAGGATCTAAGACAACTCCAAAAGACTCATGATGGAAAATGGGAAAATGCTATCCAGATCCAAAGAAAGAACTATGGAATCTGAATGCAGATTGAAGAATACTATTTGCTCTTTATTATTCTTTTTTTTCCTCATTAGTTCTAATTCTTTTTTATAACATGACTAACGTGAAAATATGTTTAATATGAACGTATATGTATAGCCTATATCAGACTGCATGCCATCTTGGAGAGGGGGCAGAAAATTTAGAGCTCAAGATCTTATGGAAGTGAACGCTGAAAACTAAAAATTAATTAATTTTTAAAAATTAGACAAGTTTAGAGAGATGGGTTAGGGAGAGAAACATCCTTCTATTTCAGACACACTGAGCCCAACTTGCCTATAATAGGTTTTACAGGCAGAGATGTCTAGTAGATAGTTAAAGACAAGCAAATTAGTGTTCAGGAGAAAGACTGAGACTGGATATATAGATCAAGAGTCTATATAAAGAGATAATAAAACCAAGGAGTTGATGACATTACTACAGGAATAGAGTAAAATGGAAGAGAACTCCGGACAAAGTCTTGAAGGACACCTCCTCTTTTAACGTAAAAAAAAAAGAACAATGCTCCAACAAAAGAGACAAAATGGTCTAACAAGTAGGAAGAGAAACAAGGAGAATGGTGTCACATAAGCCAAAGATGGCAAGAGTTTCCAGGAAAAAAAGGGGTGGTCCATGGGACAAGAGCTGCAAGGATGTCAAACAATACAGCCTGAAAAAGGGCAGATTAAGCAGATAAGGATCCTTACGTGGGAGAGGATGATTTCAATTAAGTGGTCAGATCAGAAGGCACACCATAAGTGACTGAAACATGAGGGTGATGAGAGGAAGCAGAAGTAATGAGTGCAGACAACTTTTTCTAGGAGTTTGGCTGGGTAAACAGATACAGGACCATGCATGAGATATTACTCTAAGAGTGTGAGCTAAGGCTGGATTGACAGGATGCATCTGTCAGTATTACAGCCAGGAGTTAGAACGAGAACGATCTCCACTGCAAAGTCCAACCTCCGAAATCTTGGAAACTTACCGATGTGTAGGTGCAGAAGGTGCTCTGAAGGAGCTGCTCAGGGATACATCCTGATTGAACCTTGTTTCTCAGCACCCTCTCGATGCACTTCTTGTTCTGAGTGTTTACACTATAGATGATCAGAAGCATCAGCAGGTCAAGAACCTTCCAGAAGGAAAATGACAGTGAAATGAACCAAGTGCAAAGGGCCATCCAAACAGCTAAGCCCGAAGCAAGCCCAAAGAGCCACTTAGGGGATACCTTGAGGAGCCAGCTAAGGAGACAAAACAGTGCCATGAGCACCAAGAGAGGCAGAATGGAGTTCTGGTTCTCTGGGAGGAGCCAAAATTTCCAGAACCAGAGCAGGACTAGGGTTAGTCCAAATGGCTTTTTGGAAGTGGATAGAAATTTTAGTACTGCCTTGTCAGATGTCCATTATTAGTGAAATAAAAGAATGGAGAGCAGGAAGAGGGGCAACATGTGAGAATGAAGCTTAGAGAGACATCAATTAAATGGGCAAAATCTCAATTTTCCACTTTCTTACCAGTGGAGACCGGGTCTTGGAGTGTAATAGGAAGATTCATTTAGAATTTACAACTTTTCCTTTTTGGTGGGTGAATGTCCATTATAATGACAATGAACAAAAGAAGAGAAGTTTCCCCCCAGATGACCTGACACCACCAGCAAAGGTATCTAGAGTCACTACAGAGAGATCAAACCCCAAAGAATAACTGTTCCTAAGAAAGGCCCAAACACCAAATGCATAAGATTAGGAAATTATGGCACATAAAGGTCACCTTGTGGTCAGACACAGAATCGATGTTTTCAATTGCCTAGAGAGAGAATAGAAACAAAAGAACATTTACAAGTAGAATGTAGCACCTTATTTTATTCCAGCATTCCCTCTAAACAGAACTGGCACCTTGTATTATTATTAACTTCTCTAAGTACAGGTCCTCTCTCCCCAACTGGATTATAAAGGGTGTTGGACCACAACTAGGAGCCCCAAGTTCAAATCAAGGCTCTAACCCTTCGTAGTGGAGGGGCTCTAGGAAAGTCACTAAGCCTGTTGCCACACCCGTATAATGGTGATAATAAAAATACACAATTTATCTCATAGCATTATAGTTAGTGAAGTACTCTGTAGATCTTAAGGAGCTCTATCAATATGAGTCATCACTGTAGCGAGGTATTGTAAGGCCCCTTAGGGCAGGAACAAGGCTTTACACTTTTTGTATGACTAGAACCTAAGACGGCACCCAGCACCCAATAGGTACTCAATAATATCTACTGATGATAAAATGAAACTCAACACACAGAAAGTAGCCTTTCTTCCTGAGCTTCTCTTTCTACTCACTTTTCCAACCAAAGAAGCTAACTGTTCACCCAGTCATTAAATCTTTAAGTTGCATTTCTTTTTGTAATAGTTTTTTAGGTCTATAGAAAGACACTACCAAATCTCACCACTTCTTTCACAACATTTATAAAATCAGTGCCATTTTCTGATTCTACATGTGGCCTACAGGAATCTCTGGAAGCTAGAAAGACACTTAAGTGTGATGATTAATAAGAAATTAATTTCTCTGGTACATTTTCTTCTAACTTAATAAAATCACTAGCCTTGATATGAATGGAGGAATCAGTCTGTCTGGATCTTACCCATGCATCCTTGCATCAGGCATCACTTAACTGCAGAATAGCCAGGGTGAGCAGGGAATGTGGTAGCAAAACCCAAAAGGCTCGCTTGCCTTCATGGGGATCCAACTCACCCCGTGGTCTGTGCAGTGACATGGCCTAACCAACCACAAAGGTCTTATTGGAGGAGTGGGCCATTACCTTAATCCATGCTTCTGAAATAGCCCTCTCATAGCGAACAGCTGACTTGATCACATCAAAGAGGAGAGAAACACAGTCCTGACTGCTGTTTTCTTGATTCCCAGCACTATGAGCAGAGAAATAAAACCATGTCCATCTATGTCCATGAGTCAGAAGCATCACTCTCTACTAAGCTGTAGCCAGACCACTTTCTGAGGACTGCCCAGCTAAGTGCTCTGCCTTTCAAACATCCCTCAGGACAGTGACTTCTCTAATGACTGTAAGAGATGCTTTATTGCTAGGGTAGAAAACCAAGGAGATGAGGGGAAAAACATGTCAAGGATTATATACCTCATATGACCTTTATTTTTCAACTTGCTCTGGGAAGTTTGCAGCTGAGATGGCAAAATACAGTATTCTAGATCCAGCTTTTTCCGAAGCTCAGAAATCACCTGCAGAAAGCAAAGGACTCCTGGTGTGTTCTAATCATTTACAATGGATAAGCTCAAACCACTAAAATGATATTGATTTTCTTTTTAGTTTTAAATGAGATACCAACTTTGGTGTTTGACATTCTATAAGAGAGCAAATATGATCTCATGAGAATGAATATGACCAGTAGTGCTCTTTTGTACTCCCAGGTATAATCGGTCTGGAGATGGGGGCAGGGAGGGAACAGGGATATGGGGGACAACACATTCATGGAAAGATAAGCAATTTTTTTTCTGGTTCTTTGAGTATGAGTAAAAACTACTTTATGCTTTTAAGTTTCTCTTCCATTTCAGAATAGAAACTCCTTCAAGACTGAACCTGAATCTATATACGTTGCAGTGTTTAGCACCATTCCAGGTAGCTGGTGAGAAAATTAATACCAATGTACCTCTAATGCATCTGTGACTGTGACTGCATGAAGGATGAACTTGATTATCACAGGTAAATTGTCCAGTGTCACAGCTGACAGTTTAGCCATCACTAAGTGGCGCACCTAAAATGGAAAGCAAGACTACCTTAGTCTCTTAAATTCAATATTCAGAACTATCAAACTGGAAAAAATAGAAAAATATCTCTCAGTACCTTGCTTTCCCCATATGTGAAGTGGGGAGGGAAACACCTCTTAACTGAAATCTCAGAGAAACTGAATGCAAAAAGGTAATTACTAAAGACACATAATACATAAAATACTATTATTATCTTCTCAGATTTTGGAGTCTGAATTTTCCATAGTCAGAAGAAAGGATGGGGGGTAGGGAAGAGAATGCACAAGAATCCATTCTTTCTATGTAGAGTATTACATACAATTTAGGCATTTAGAATTTACTACTACAACAACAACAAAACCCATTTCTCTTCACTCTAATCTGAGTATCTACCAAAATGAACCATTAGTCTGCTGCAGCTTAATTTACAGCCCATCTCTAAAACAATCAGTTTCTATTTGCCTCATCTGTAATGTACTTTCAAAATGCAATTTTCACTACAGTGCCTCTTAAAAAGCATTTGTTCCTTGAAAAATTGGCAGACAGCTGATTCTCAATCCCTCCTTCCCTACCTTAGACAGAAGCTTTGGATCAAGGCGGAGGCTAGAAAGCACATCCAGGATTGGGACCGTCAGTGCCGTATTGTTCATCAGAAGGTCACTGTGTGCAAGTAAGAATTACATAAGAAATTAACAGAGAAAGTGAAAGCAAACTTAGGAAAATCTCTCCCTTTAGAATGTGGACTCAGATCACGTTCAGGTTAGTGGTCATGGTGGACTATGGTAAAACCATCTTTTTTCTTTTTCAAAAGGTTGAATTAGTAAGTCATATAGGTATGCAAGATAACTACGAAAACCTCACTCTGGAACAATGTGGGAAATAACCTGGTGGATGAGAAGATGCTGAGTCTTTTTCAAGGGAAAAGAGGAAATCAATGCCACAATATCCCCTCTGTTCTTACCAAGGGCTTAAACTAAGTAAAATCTTGCTTTTAAAGCAAGTAAAGTGGAAAATGTCCTCCCCTTCCATCAATCCACATTCTTTCCTCAAAAAAACAAACAAAACCCCAAAACCTAAAGTGGCAATAGTGTGTAAAGAGAATTGGTGGCATGGTAAGAAGACTCAATTCCACTCTATTTTAGGCCAGGTACACACTGGTCTCACGCAAGCTTAAGATTTGGAGAGATGCAGTGAACAAGACACACAAACACAAACTAAACCTCCTTTACCAGATGGGGATACATTAACAGGCTCAGTTCTCCAAGGACTTGCCCAAAGGGACACGTGGACACAAGCTGATAATAGCAACAATTCAGTGGGATTAAAAAAGTTCACCAGGCCCAAGGAGTCAGACTTCCTCAAAGCTGATTTATATGGAAATACAGACTGGAACCGATTGGCACCTTCTCTGCAACTTAAAAGTTTCAGAGAATGGCCTAGAGCAGTGAGATGTTCAGTGACTTGCCCAGGGTCACACAGCCAGAAAGTGTCAGAGGGAGGAGTCTCTTTACCTCACACCACCCTGCCTCTCCTGACAGCTGGTTTATACAGGATTGTATCAATAATGAGGTCACCAAAAATGGGACCTTACCAGACTTAGCTTATCTTCATTCTGAGTCTCTAAGTAACGGCTCCAAGTCAGTAACAACCAGGCCATGCAGCAAGGATGTCCCAAGGCCTGGTCAGAATGAGTAATGCCTAAGACAGCTGCATCTAACTCCTCCTGGCTGTGTGACCCTGGCCAAGTACCTCAACCTCTCAGTATCCTGACAACTCTATAAACTGAAGAACAGGTGCTAATCTGCACTACTAAAGAGACTTTCCCTGTCAGGAATTCCCTATACCAATGAAATTCTAAGTCCAGTTTTTTAAAAGTATGAGTTTTATGTGCCCCATGCAGTCTAGTCCTACCTAGCTCTGTAAGTAATTTCTTATTTGTATCTCAAATGTCAGTTTTCCAGCTACCAGCGCACCTCTCTCTGTTTCTGCCACTTCTCTGGGCAGAATATCATATGTACAATATTTCTCGATTAACTTGTAATCTCCTTGAGGGCAAGGCACACATTTTCTCCTTTTTTAAAGAACAACTCCCCAAAGAATATTGAAGACTTTGCACAAGGTGGACGTAAACACTGTGGATCAAAGAACACAGACACTTTTCTTTTTGTCCAGTTTTCAAAGTAGTGATTTCAAAAGGTAATCCCAAAAGGAACCAGATCAAGTCAGTGAAAAGTCCTACTTGGCTCCAGATTCCATTTCTCCAAAGTAGTGATGTTTTCCCTCCCTGGAGAGCTGGCACAAGCCCTGTACTATGGTGGGGGTCACTGCAAAATTTCCTCTCCTCACATTGTCCACAGTCTTGCCCTACCCTTCTCCAGGGGTACAAATGCAGGAGCAGCACATTTCAGACTTCCCATGAACCTCCAGGCCTGCTAAAGACTTCTTATTTTCTAAAAGAACACAGAAGGGTGGCTAGGTGGTGCAGTGAATAGAGCACTGGCTCTGAAGGACCCGAGTTCAAATTTAACCTCAGACACTTAACACTTACTAGCTGTGTGACCTTGGGAAAGTCACTTAACCCCAATTGCCCTGCCTTCCCCCCTCCAAAAAGCAAATAAATAAATAAATAAATAAAAGAACATGGAAATAATCTTAAGGAGCTGGCGTGGGTTCCAGAGGGTAGGAGAACCCTAGAAACTCTAGCAGCCTCCACAAAAAGGGGATCTGAGTACAGACTGGGGTGGTGAGCTGTATGACAAAGAATACTGCTCTGCAGCAGAAAACTCAGGTTCATGTAAGGCAATAAGGATGTACAACAACAGAGACTCTTGGCAAGTACATCTAGATTTTGACACAACTACTTTTCCATCAAAATAGCATCCCATCAGTAGAAATGACATCCAAATGCCTTTTTCCTCCACATCAAACTCTGAGGCAGCATGCTGTCATTCCTCCACCCATCTTCATTTGTCCTGAGTTTGCCAACCCTGCCACTCAATCAATGTGGAATTCTTCAACCACAAACTGAAGGAACAGGAGCACTATAAATGGAGCAAACCCTCCTGCTGACGCTGGAAGAAGGAATCGGCCCCTGCAGGTTAAGAGCATTGTCACCTGAGTGATACTGTCAGGTGATGATGCTTTTCCTTCATCACAAGTCCACGATCACTTTGTAAAAACTTGGCTGATACGTTGGGGGACTGGTCAATGAGGTGAAGACCTGTGGTCTCATCTGCTGCTGGCTAGGCCCTAATGCCAAATGGCTGCACCCACAGAAGCAATGATTCTGGAGGGCAAGTCACTTAACCTGCCTGGGGCCTCAATTTCCATATGGGTCAAAGTAAAGGCTTGGATTCAATGACCTCCAAGGACCATCCAGCTTTAGATTTATGCACATCACTGGAAAAATAAGCCAAAACACATTCATAGCGCCGATGACGGGCCAGCAACGTCTTATTAGAAGGATGATCCTCTCCTTTTAATCAAAAAATCCAGTCCTAGGACAAGATCCTAAAGGCATTCTCTAACCATATTTTGGTACCTCAACTCTCCAGCCACATCGCCATGTTGAGAGTCTCCAATTATCTCAGGCAAACTGGTTATAAGGTCATGCTGCAGGGTCACCGGAGCAATGCTGATCAGCTGCATAATCTTGGTTGTAAGGTCCTAGGTTTAAAAAACAAACAAACCAGCAAATTATGAGAAAACCCAACAGAGAAAGGTTTTCCATTCCCATCTGCAAGAAATGGTATAAAACTGATATTCTGGTCTCAATTATGGGTTAATCCCAAAATCTGTTCCCATGGGTAACTAGGTGAAGCTCTATCTGAACTTAAAAGTTGTGGGGGAAAGAGAAGGGAAGTGAGATGGTTGGGAGGATTAGGAGAAAGAAAGAAATGAAATGACTCAAATTCACCTCCTCTAGGAATCCTTCCTCTATTCCCTAAGCTGAAAGTGCTTTCTCCATCTTCAGAAATTCCCTGACTCCCTCTGTTTAACCCTTTGGGGGGCTTTTTTCACACTCAGCTTTGTGTTATAGTATATATTTGTATTATAGTTATAGTTTTATCTCTATGTAAGACTAAAATTCTTAAGGACAAAGACAATGTTTTATTTATGTTGTAGCACACTTAGCACCTAGATGCTCCTTTGCCTGTCAATGGCTCTCATATATGTTAAATGTTTTATCCCAAAGTACCTATTTCTTGCCCTGATTTTCCATTTTTGCCTGAACTTCTAGCCATCCTTTCCTTTCTCCTGGACCACCAGGCTAGAATTCTCCAGAAGGCCCTAACCACTGAGATGCTACTCCTATTCACATCCCCAGCCCACATTTCCATCACCCATGGGCCAGTAGGATATACTTTCAGTAAAACCTGAATACTGGATTGGGGTTTTGCTGGATCCCACAATCACAGACAGCCCTTCCAATGGGCCTAAATATCTTGGGCTACCATTTATAGGACTGGGTTACCAGACACCACCATCCTCAGACTTCTGGGGACCACAACCCTGCCTGGCTCAGACAAGTGGACAACCCTTTCATTTGGCCTTAATCATTACTCAAGTGCTTCAGCTACAGCTCCCCATACCTGGGATGACTGGTAAACAATGCAACTAGTCCCAGATCTCTAAGACAAGCCTTCAGAAGTCTTGGATCCCTAGGCCACAGTGTCACAGCCCAGACCACCAACACTATGACAATATTTATCCAACTCCTACGCCAAAGCCACACTTCCACTCAACCACAGGTGAACCTGCATCACATCTGAACAACCCATAGGCTGTGTTCCTGTCAAATTGGGTTAAACTACCCAATTACAAGGCATTATCTGGGCCTCAAACTTCTATATAACTTCAACCAAGCCTTGGCTAGTGGGTCACACACATTTACTGAGACCTGACGTCCAGGCTATGGCTCTGCTATACCCCAATGCCCAGGATAGGACTCTATTTATTCATTCATTCAAAATACCTTTAAATACCTTCTATGGACTAGACACGGGAGATACAAAGACAAAAACAAGATAGGCCCTGTTCTCAAGGAGCTTACATTAGGTTGGGGATAGGGTAATATGGGAATAACTTATGCAAAAATAAGTAAACACACATAAAAAATAATAAAATAAAAAAAGACTACACTATCATAGCTGAACAGGCTTCTATGTACCTTATTTAAGCACTTAAACACTACCTACTTATAATAGAAAATACAAGTAAAAAGATTATAATTTGCATTTTTCTGCTATGAAAATGATAAACTCAAAGCACATGGGGAAATATGAAAAGACTTATAGGATGCCATTCCATTTTTTGGCTTTCATTTACATTTTATTACATGCTCAAAATTACATATTCTTTGTATACTTATTAGATTATTTTTGTTATTAAATTTACATTAAAATTAAAAACAATCAATTACTTTTCAAATTTCTATCTCTTAGATAATAAAATCTAATCACTATAGTCTAACAAAAATTATTTTGGATAAATTGTAAAAAGTTCACCACCACCATCACTCAACAATCATTTCTCAATAAACTATACTACACAGAAAAATGGAAAAAAAAAATCAGTCAAATCACAAAGTTTGTGGACACAGTCAATACGGGACTTTGTTTGATCTGACTACATATATTCGAAATAAGAGTTTTGGTTTATTTCTTGTTCTCTCCCCGTCTCCCATCCCTCCAGTTAAGAGAAGAGAGATGGAAAGGAGAGAAACAATTCTTGTCAACTGGAAAAAAGATTTTAATTTTAGAAAGTCTATCCTTACATACAGTTGGAAAATAAATAAAAAAGGCAAAAAGCATACCTTGCCATCGATAATCCTGTCAAGCCATTTCAACTGATTGATAATGAGCCGAGGCATGTTAAGTCCATCGCTATTAGCACTGAAATATTAGAAGAGGGGAAACACAAGGAGTTTTAGCCTTTTTTATATGAAAAGCAAATCCTGACATCATACAGAAGTTTTCTTTCTGCTAGTATGACTTTCAGGAAGTTGGAACCACTTCAAAGAAAGCTTCCTGGAGGAGACCCCTTTGCAGGACCCATTGGGTCTCTCTGTATATCTGCCACTTACCTCTCATAAAGAAACTCTGGCAACTTTTCAAATAAGATTCTGATAATGGCAGGCTGTAAAAAAAAAATATACAGGTAAAAAGTAGCTTACTCTAAAACATTAAGAGAAAATCTATAGTGACGAATGTCACCAATGCTCCCCAATGAGCCTAGAAAAGCCTATGTTAAACCATCAGAGACTGCGTATCTTAGTTCACAAGAAAGATATCTAGCTTTAAAACAAAAAGTGCACGAATCTTTAACTTGTACTAATGATCAGCAAAGCACCATGAATAGCTAGACTCTCAATGAAGATTTACAGAGCTAACTGCAAATTCAGTAAATGGAATATTCATTCATTTATTTATTTATCTATATTTGGAGGGGGAAAGGCAGGGCAACTGGGGTTAAGGGACTTGCCCAAGGTCACACGGATAGTAAGTGTTAAGTGTCTGAGGCGGAATTTGAACTCAGGTCCTCCTGATTCCAGGGCTGGTGCTGTGCCATCTAGCCACTCTTGAATGAAATATTTAAAGCAGTCATCAAATGATAGCAAGAAGTTTAACTAAGGACCAAAAAAGTATCTGAAGGGTTATTAGTCAAATGAAGGAGGAATTAGCCTTGTCCTGGTTGTCTCTGGACAGCAGAATGAAGACTAATGAATGGAAGACACAAAGGGCAGATTTAGGAGTGATATAAGGAAAGCTTCCTGATGACTGACACTCTAAGTGGAAGGACCACCTCAAAACTAGTGAGATCCCACTTGACCAGAAGTGTTGAAGGAGGGGCCAAATGACCCCTGGTTGGGCGTGCTGTGAAGCAGATTCATGTTCAAGCATGACCTTTAAAGACTTTCCAACTTTGAGATTCTCCACTGAAAAAACTACATTGACTAAAGCATACTCAGGGCTTCCAATGGAATTTAAAAAATTAAGGGTAAGGGAAGAAGAAAAAAAAAATCAAACTGGAGAAAAGGAGAGCTGGCAGAGATGTAAGGGCCAAAAGGTGAGAAACAGAGAAGTAAGGGAAATCAGGACAACAGGGATTTGGGAAGAGAAGGTCAACTGGATGAAACAGACCAGCTGTATGGCCCAGAAACTAAACCACTGGAATTAGATCCAGTTAAGCAGCAGCACAGCCCTAAGTGGTGCTGAGGGCACATGGCACTAGAGGAACCCTCAATCAACTTTTAAAACAAATTCAACTGAGGCTGGGGGACAGCCATGAGACTAGGGGCCCTGGCACACTGGAAGGATAGCAGGGATAGGAGAATGGTATGTGGAGAAGTGCTATCTGGTAGATTCCTATTTAATTGTTCTTACTAACTAAGTGTGAAGTTCAATTTTTTCTGTGCTGCTAAAGGACTTCACATGTTATCAGCAATCTCCAAGTTTGCCTTCCATCTATTACTGCTGCCTTTGTACAAGGCAATGGAACAGGTGAACATGCCAACACTACCATTATATTCATCTCTTGACAGTACTTGAATCATTACCACAAACTACAGCCTTTTTAAACTTTTTTATTTGGGGAAACAAAAGTCAAAATCTCACCTGTAAATTGTCAATCCCCAGCAATAGTTTAATAAGGCTCTTATAATAAGGAGTGACCATGCTGTAAAAGAGAAACACAGACAAAACTTTAAAGGATGAGCAATGAAAAGATGGCCCTTAACCAAGACAACAGTTGATGCCCTGTGACATACTGGCTTGCTCAAAGAACTCTAGAAAAACTCTTTGGGAAGATGGCGGTGTAGAAGCAGCAAAGCACCACAGCTCCCACACAAACACGCTAAAAAACTCATAAAATGGGACGCTAAACAGATTTTCAAGCTCCAAAACTCTCCACAAGACAGAAA
>CM053599.1:41061337-41072449 GCA_028646575.1 Pseudocheirus occidentalis | reverse complement strand
GGAGGGGTCTTACAGTGTGATCAATGTTCTGGGCTGGGGGGTAGGGACAAAAAAGGGAAAAAATTTGTAACTCAAAACCTTGTGGAAATGAATGATGTAACCAAGAAAATAAATTAAAATTAAAAAAAAAAAAAAAAAAGAAAAACTCTTTGGCTTTTAACCCTCAGTCATAATCTAGAAGTTGAACTATGGGGGGAAGGGGAAAGAAGGAGAAAAAGAGATGCAACATGATGAAATTTCAGGAAATTCTCCCCTCAGAGAGACACCGTACCCTAGTCATATCTCAACCGTACTAGATACACGCCCCTTTCCACACCTTGTCTCGTCTTCTTGTAGTCGTTCACAAGACACGAGGCAGTTCCTGAAACAGTCTCGATTTTCTATGTACGACTCTAGGCCACTAATAAATTCCTCCACAGCCTTCAGGAAAAGAGGAAAAGGAAATAAGATGTTTGATCTAGAGCAAGGGTTCTTAAGCTGGGATTCATAAAAATGTCTTGTTTTGTTTTTTAACTTTGATAACTAAATTTCTTGGTTGTTATTTTTTTGCTCTGGGGGGTTTAATTGGGGTTAAGTGATTTGCCCAGGGTCACACAGCTAGTAAGTGTCTGAGGTCGTATTTGAACTTAGTTCCTCCTGACTTCAGAGCCAGTGCTCTATTCACTGTGACACCTAGCTGCCCCTGATAATTGTGTTTCAACATAAGTGGTTTTCCATATGGGTCATAAAGAAAACCACTTATATTGAAATACAGTTATCCAGGGCACCTAAGTGTCACAGTAGAGATACAGATATAGATATGTTATTTTATGCATTTAGAAACATTACTCTAAAAAGGGGTCCCCAGGCATAATTAGACTGCTAAAAGAGTCCATTACAGAAGGTTAAGAACACCTCATTTAGAGTTTTCTTGTCAGTGGTCAAATATGATTCTAACCTATCTCAACTCTCCAATGGTTTTATTCAAGCTCTTGGTGCCTCAGGATAAAGTTTTGCTGGTAAAACCAGAAAAGTTAGGGCAAGAAATACATACTTTGGGATAAGAAGGGTGTTTCCTCAAGGCTTGAGAGAGCTTTCTTTGGAAAATTACTTGATCTACAGCTATAGAATAAGAAATAAAAAGTTAGTGTTAGATGCAATGACCAAATTAAATTTAGATTGGCTTTAATGCAGATTATTATTTCAAGTTCTATAACCCTTCCTAATGCCATTAATTTTCATAAGGTTCCATGTTTCTAACCTGAATGGACCAACAGTGAGTCTTTTAGCTTAATATCAGCCCCAAACCATCCAAATTCTTAAGAATACAAAGCTGGGCTTTTATAGAAGATTAACAAATGCTCAAAAAACATACGTATATAAAAACACCTTTCCCACTGAAGTTTTAATGCTACAAAAAAACATCAGTTTCTTCCATTTCAATGAGACCCCCTTCTCTCTAGTAGTGGTCCAGGGGTGGGGAACCTGCGGCCTCAAGGCCACGTGTGGCTGTCTAGGACCCCTTAATAAAAGAATTTGTTCTATGAAGTTTGGATTCAGTCACAGGGCCACACATGGGGACTTGGAAGTTAGATCATTTATGACTTTGAGCACTCCAAGTACTACCCTTTTATACTGTTATGAACTCGACAAACACAACTATGAACTTCTTCATGAGACAGCTAACCTATTGGACAGAGTGACAGACTTGGGAGTCAGGAGGTTAAGCCTTGTTTCAGTCACTCATTATATGACTTAAGCAAATCACTTCACCTTTCAGTCTCAGTTTCATCCTCTGTAAAATGGGATAATAACAACATCTTATTCACAGGGCCATTGGGAGGAGCAGATGAGATATGTAAAGGGCTCTGCAAACTTTAAAGTACTCTGTAAATGCTACCTATTCTATTTCCTTATAAAAACAAAAAAAGATTGTGACACTTGGAATCTCTATTATATATAGCTAATTTTAGAAGTACATATCATATTTAAAATGGAATATCCAACATTGCCTTATCTGTGTCCCCTCTTGCTGCCTTTTGTGCATTTAAAAAAAAATATTTCATCAATACTTTTTTCGTATCGCTATCATTAAATTAATACATACTTTAAAAATTTATTTGTAACAGATTTTCATGGAATCATACATAATCCTTTTTTTGTACTCTGTATTAGGAAATGCCTATGTTTCTTGATATTTGTCAAGTTTATTAACAAAAGAGAAAACTTAAATTTTTTTTTAAAGACCTAGAAATCTTCTGGAAAACAATTTTCTACTGGTCCCAGGCTGATAGCATTTTCCCTACTCTCTTCCACTTCTTCCCAGCCTTTTCTAATCTCTATGACATTAAATTTCAAAAGTATATAGCTTAATCCCACAAAACACAGACACACACACACACACAATTGTAAATATGATAGCAAAGTCCAGGATAAAGATAAGAATATTACCTAGTTGATTTTGCCTCTCCCCAGTTTTAAGAGTAACTCCTGCCGTCTTGAGAAGCTTTACAAAAGCACTGTCATTCTCTACTACTCCATCCTGTGCAAGTGATTTCCTCGGCTTTTTACTTACTTCATTCTTCTTGGCTTCAGAAAAAAGAAATATCTCAAAGATTCCATCAACAGAGAAGCAGATGTTAAATGGGAACAAAACAAGAAACTTAATGTGTCCACCAAAGAACCCCCAAGTATAAAAGTGGTTAATCACTGCTTAAAAAACATTGCTTCTCTCTTGATCTTGTCTTTTCTACTACTCTCTTTCCCTTTCACTTCTTTGTCCCCTGAGTAAAATTTAAAACAAAATGTTAAATGTTGCCATGGCTAATAGATCCATCTAGCCATGATTTCCATCCTCTCTCTTTCAATGCAAATAAACACAGATATAAAAAACAAGAGATAAAATGCATTTCCTGAACATCCCTTAAACCGTGGTCCCTTCCCAAGAAGGTAAATACACAGGTTTCTCACCTCTGGCAATACCAGATAACATTATTTAAGCAGCCCATCTATTTTTAGTCAGACTACTAGATTGTTCCCATTTAGATTTAAACATTTTTAAATGAGAAGAAAACCATATGCTTTAATAATATTTTATTAACAAAGTGCTTTAACAAAGCACTGTTAATCACCAAATATTTTATTACTAAAACAAAAAAGTTCATTATTGTTCATTTTTTACATTTGGAAGTGTTTCTGAGGCTGCAAGTACACAAAAGAAAATCCAATACATATTTTGCCAGATACAAATTCCCCAAACTAGACAAATCAATCAGCAATACAATTATAAAATTGGACAATCAATACACTAGAGCTCCCTTTACACTGAAACCAACCATTGTCTACTACCTCTTATGCTTGGTATTGTTACTCGAGTTTTAGGTAAACAAATCATCTTTCTAATAAAAAAAAGTCATCCTTCCACCTAGATTATAAGATCCTAGAGGGCGGGAGCTGTGTATGATATATTTCTGTATCCTCTTCAACACTAAACATAGAACTTTTTGCAAAATAGTCACTTAATAAATGGAATAATAGAAACTCACGTTTCATTAGTAGTGTTTAGCGGAAACCCTTGTCCTGACACACGGATTCTCTGTATAACACTCCCAATAGCCGGGTACTCAGCCTCTACCTGATCACCGCCAACAACAACCCATTCCAAATACTTGCTGAATGAAATGAGTAACTATTCACATACTGGAGCAATCTTCCGTCAGATTCTTTCTCTCTTCAGGTCTTGATAGTCTTCTTTTTCCAAACATTGTGGATAATATCTTCAACAGCCAAAATCACTTCCTATAGTAATGTCAGAAAGGATGTTACCCTCCAGATAGGTTTTGAATTCCTAAACAAAGTTGGATCTCAAAGGAAAAATGTTTCGTAGAGTCAAATGGGTTTTAGACTTTACATTAAACTATCTGAATCCCAGAGAGTTAACTGCAGTTCCACGAACAATCAATTTCCCTCTATATATGAGCCTTTCCCAGCACTACATGAACCACAATTTTCTATCTCTCTCCTTAAGTAACAATAGCTGAGGGATCCTGGCTTCTCAGAATATCCTCTAATACACATGCAGCAGTCCCTAATACGGTGTATTATACAACAAAGATTTTTAACAAATGTTTTTGCTGGTATAGAAATAAAACTTCCCCACAGAGGGAAGTCCAAAGGAAGAATGTAGAATACAGAACTAGAAGAAACCTTCTCCCACACCCCTCCCAACATTCCAGGTACTGTACTAAATGTTTGAGATACAAAGGAAAACAAAACTTAAACACAAAAACCAGTTTCTGCTCTTACAACCTTCAGTCTAATGGAGAAGACAATATACAAATAATAATGGGAAAGGAAATAGGCATACAACTTTGTTTTTTGGAATTTTTTGCTTTTTGGAGGGGGGAAGGCAGGGCAATTGGGGTTAAGGGACTTGCCTAAGGTCACATGGCTAGTAAGTGTTAAGTGTCTGAGGCTGTATTTGAACTCAGGTCCTCCTGACTCCAGGGCCAGTGGTCTATTCACTGAGCCACCTAGCTGCCCCTCAAGTCTCATTTTCTGCAATAAGCCCTTTACAATCCTTAATTTTAGTGCTTTCTCTCCGAAATTATCTTCATTTTATCCTGTATATAGTTTATTTGTACAAAGTTGTTTGCTGTGGTGGCTAGGTGGCATAGTAAATAGAGCACCGGCCACCGGAGTCAGGAGGATCTGAGTTCAAATCCAGCCTCAGACACTTAACACTTACTAGCTGTGTGATCTTGGGCAAGTCATTTAACCCAATTGCCCTGCCCTTCCCCCTTCAAAAAGCACCCCCCCCAAAAAAGTGAGATTAAAGGAAGCCAGGAGAAGGAGATGAGGAAGGAGAGAGTTCCAGGCATAGGAACAGTCAGTAAAAATGTCTGAGTTGGGAGATGTACTATTGTGTCCAAGGAAAGTCAAGGAAGACAGTATCATTAGGTGCCCTTTAGTTTATAAATAAAAAAACTAAGTCATAGATTTACAGTGACTTGTCCAAGGTAACAACACAGTGAAAAAAAAAAGATCAAGTGAATTAAAAATCCAGCGCTCTTCCTAGTACAGAAATGTCTTGGTGGTGATGCCTAAACTCCATCTCTGAACTGAGCAAAGCCATTTCCAGGCTCCTCTTTTATGATACAAATACTCCAAGGAGTCTTAATTCACTAACCAATGTTAAAGAGTTTAAAGCAGTTTTGTGTGGGTCAGCCAAAGCAGTCAAGTGTTTTTGTTAGTGTTCCTCCTTGCTGTTCAGTTGCGTCTGACTCTTTACCATCCTGTGAACCACAGAAAATCAGTACTGTCCGTGGTGTTTTCTTGGAGAAGCTGGAGCTTTTTGCCATTTCTTTCTCCACTGGATTAAGGCAAACAGAGGTTAACTGACTTGCCTAGGATCACACAGCTAGTGTGAGGTCTTCTTGACTCCAGGCCCAGTACTCGTACCTACTGAGCTGCCTGGTATTCGGCACTCCCCATTTATTTGGCCCATCATAGTCTTGCTTCAAGCAGGCTGTCAATTAATACTTACTAAGATATTCACAGAATATAAGATTTTTGAGAACAGAAACTATGTATCTTTCTTTGTACTCCCTGGAACTGTTATATGTGTGTGCATGTAACTTTGAGAAGTGTGTGTACATGGGAGTGTGTGTGTGTATATACCAAGAAAGATACATAGTCTCAGTTCTAAAAAATCTTATGTTCTGTGAATATAAGGGGAATGCTTATATATATGCATGTGTATTTTGTGTGGATATGTATATACAGTGTATGTGTATGTATATCCCCAAGTCTCAGGGCCCTTTTAAGCCATATATAACTCAATCAATTATCACTAATTTCACCTATGTGCTAGTCACAGCGGAAAGCAGAGACTGTCCTCAAGCAGCTTATTAGAGTCTAGCTAGGGGAAGACGGGTACCTAAGCACCACCTTACTACGTGATTGCCTCACATGCCCAGCATTGAGCCTACAGTAAACACCTAATGCTTCATTCATTTTTTAAAGAAAAGATCAGCTTACCGAAAATAAGTGCAAAAGGTTAATAATTGACTTAAAGAACTCAAGAGATTACAGACACTCTAATCCGGAGTCGAGACCTACATACAAAACGGATAACGGGGCAGCTCGGCGGCCCGTGAGTAGAGAGAGTCCAGGGCCCGGAGTCTGAAGGACCTGAGTTCAAATTCCACCTCACCCATGTCACGTTTCCCAAGCAAGTCCCTTAACTTGTTTCCTCATCTGTAAAATGGGGAGGATAAAAGCCCCTACCTCCGACCAGGGTCGTAGCGAGGGTAAAGAGCTCGGCACAGAGCCTGGCACATAGTATTCGATATATAAAAATGACCCCCTGGGATTACGTAAATGCTAGGCAGGATTAATAAAGGCATGGGGGGAAGGGCACTAGAGGCTGGAGGAGACCCTGGGGACGAGAGCTGGATTCGAACTCAGGTCCTCGGATTCCGGCCAGCCTCGAGGACGTCGCGGCGGGAGGCGAGAAGGCTCGGGCCCCGGGGGTCCGGTGCCGGTTTCAGGCCACCCCGCCCCCCACCAGCGGCCCGGGTTCACGCAGGGCCGGGGAGCCCGCTCTCTCCCGCAGCCCTAGGCCCGAGGGTGGGGAGAGTCGACCGGAGGTCTCCGTGCCCGCACCTGGGCGAGGCCGTCGCCTCCTCCTCGGGCACGGCCCAGGTTGCTCCGCAAGGGCCTAGGGCCACGGGCCTCGGGCGTCCCCACTCACTCACTCACTCACCCGCCCCGCTCCGGATTCCACTCCGCTTGACTTTCCCGCCCGACACGCCCCGTCCGTCGACGTCACCGGAAGGGGCGTGACCGTCCCAGTAATGTGACGTCATCGGCGGGCGCCGTCACTGGGGCCCGGACGCGGCCCGGGAGACTCTGAGGGGAGGGGAGGGCAGAGGAGCAGGCTGGTGGAAGAAGTCGGGGTGGTGAGGAGGCCGGAGCCGAGGTCGCGGGTGCTCGCCCCCAGGGGCCTTGCGGACAAGGAGGCTCGGAAGCGGCCGGAGTCTCCCGCGGGCATCCGTCCCCGTCCACGATGGCGGAGCCCGAGCTGCTGCTGGACTCCAACATTCGCCTCTGGGTGGTTCTGCCCATCGTCTTCATCACCTTCTTTGTGGGCATGATCCGCCACTACGTGTCTATCCTGCTGCAGAGCGACAAGAAGCTCACGCAGGAGCAGGTGTCCGACAGGTGAGGAGCCCCGCCGGGTCTCAGTGGTCCTCATTGTAAAATCCCCGGCCCGGGGTCGGATGCCCCCCCAGGGACCCTCGTGGCTCCAAATCCTCCTCCCCGCCCACCCCTCCAGCGCCGCGTCATTTGTCTGGGAAGGCTAGAGTTAAGCATTGATTAGGCGCCTGCTGTGTGCGGAGCACCTAGCAAAGCCAGCCCTGCCTTCACGGGGCTGACAGTCTGATGGGGGAGACCACCTGCAAACCAGACCTAAAAAGGACAGATAGACAACCCGCAGAGAAGGCACTAGCATCGAGGGGGGTCAGGGAAGTTTGCTTGTAGAAGGTAGAGTTTTAGCTGAGACTTGAAGGAAGCTGGGAGAGAGGGAGAGAATTCCAGAAGCCCAGAGAAGGAAGATGACTTAGCCAGCCAAGTTAATAAATTCCTGAGATTGGGACCTGGGAGGGTCATCTGGGCCTGGCAGCTGCACATTGACTTAGAAAACTAGACCTAATATTACCTATGGTGCGTTTCCGTTTATTTTGTTAAACATTTCCCAGTTACATTTTAATCTGGTTGAGCCCTACTTGGGCTTTGAGACATCTGAATACCCTCATTTTGTAGTCAAAATGAAGGCCCAAAGAGAAGTGGAAAAAACAGGTAGGAAAACTCAAAATGGACTTCTTTTGACCATTCTGGCCATCAAGTTAGGTCCGAGGTAGCCACAAGCAGATCTGCTGAGCCAACATAAAAGAACAGCTCAACCTAAACACAAGAGAAAAGAAATTTGGTAAAAAAAAAAAAAAAAAAAAAAAAAAAAAGGGGTATGATACAGTAGGAAGAACTCCAAACTTGGAGTCTAGAGACCTGCGTTCCAGTACTGGCTCTTACGCTCACGCTTATGGGCTGCATAAGGATGGATGAATTGTTTAACCTCTTTGAGATTTAGTTTCTTCATTCTTGCATTTCTATGTTGAGAGCCTTGTTTAATGCTTTGCTTATTTAGTAAGCACTCAACAAATACATGCTAAATTGCATATATTTGAGAAAAGATTTTAGTATTTGAAATGCATTACCTCTTAGGGTTGTTGTGAGGAAATGCTTTGTAAATTTTAAGACAAAGGTGTGTGTGTGTCAGGGAAGGTGGCTCAGTGCTTAGAGAGTGCTGGGTCTGGAGTCATATCCAGCTGCAGACACTTACCTAGCTGTGTAACCCTAGGGAAGTCACTTAACTTCTGTTTGCCTTAATTTCCTTGCAGAAGGAAATAGCAAACCACTCCAGTGTTTTTGCTGAGAAAACCTAATAGTAGGGTCACAAAAAGTCAGACAACTGAATGATTGAACAGCATATATATAAGTTCTCATTCTGTAGTCTCTGCCACTAATTTAGCGTGACTTTGAAAGTTGATTAAGTCACTTTGACCTAAATTGCAGCATCTATAAGAGAGAGGTTTAATTAGATGATATCCAAAGTTTGGTCTAACTCACAGTTTTTATGACCCTGTGGTTTCTGAAGCAACTCAGAAGCCAACAGGTTGGGACCACTGCCTTATCTGCTTACATGCCATTGCCAGAAATAGTAGCTCCATTAGGAACATGAAGTTAAAATAGCTGCTCCATATGGTTTGGTGTCAGTTGAACTGGTTTTGAAAGGAGTATCTGAATTGTAACTACTCCTGGATAAAACCCAAGTGATTATGAGAGGCCCATTTATATAAGCAAGTAACTTATTCTTGAACTCAAAGGGATTTTTTAACCAGGGCATTTTGCTTTTTTTATTGTTGCTACATTATCCATTGTGACATTCTAGTCTTTATTGGCTCAGAGTTCCTTGTAAATGTGGGGGGAAGGGAAGGGACAGAGGTGAAGAGTGTTAAGAAATCCTTCCCACAGTTAATCCTTTGGCCAAACCTATTGACTCATCCCAGCCCCAGAGAAAACTTTGAAGTCCACAGTGTATTAATTTTAGTGTCCAGTTGTAGCTCACAGAGGCTTTTACTTGAAAAGTATGAAAGGGGCAGGGAGAAGAAATTAAGCAAAGAATTCAACAAACATATTTTAGACTTCTTATATGATAAACATTCCTGAATACTGGGGATTCAAAGACAAAAACAAAAGTCCCTGCCCTCAGGGAGCTTACTTTTATTATACTTGTACTGTAAATACAAAATAACTTTAAAAGGGAGAGAGAAAAGTATTAACTAGGGAGGAAAGGTGGCTCCTGAACCCTGTTTCAAAAGAAGCTAGGATTCTGTGAAGAGGAATTGAGTATTACAGACTCTGGGAAATCATTTCTTCAGTGACCTGGAGGCAGGAAATGTAATAGCATGTCTGGGTAGCTGCTAACAGGTCACTATAAATAGAATAGAGTGTGAAAGGAAGCATTATTAAATAAGACTGAAGAAGTAGGCAGTAGCCAAATCATGGAAAGCTTGAAGAGCCATGTTTAGTATTTTTTATTTTGTTCAAGAGGCAAAAGGAAGTTATTTGAAGTTTTTTGAGTAGAGGAATGACATGGCTAAATCTGTGTTTTAGAAATATTAATTTGATAGTTGTATGGACAATGGATGGAAGATAGGGACTAGGGTGACTAGGTGGCACAGTGAATAGAGCATCTGCCAGGAGGACCTGAGTTCAAATTTGACCTCATATATTTGATACACTTATCAGCCCTGTGACCTTGGGCAAGTCACTTAACCCCAACTGCCCAGCCTTTCCCCCTCCAAAAAGCAAAAAAAAGAAAAGAAAAGAAAAAGAAGACAGGGACTGGAGGAAGGAGCCAAACTAGGAAGCCATGGAACAGTCCCAGCAAGAAGTGATGCTTGGGTTGGCTTGAAATCAAGGTTGTGTGACTAGGTGCAAGAAACTTTGTAGAATCAAGACTTGGCACCTATTACACCTACGTGTGTAATAAGGGAACCAGGAAAATCAAGGATGATTAAAAGATTCTGAGTGATGGGAAGGATATTAATGTTCTCAACAGAAACAGGGAATTTTGGAGAAGCGATGGATTTGAGGAGAGAAATAAGTTCAGAGGTTGCATCAGAGAAAATGGCACAAAGAGGGTTTGGGGACAGAAACTACAGGCGTTCTCTTTTTTCACCGAGTTGGAATAATTAGTTTTAATTTGTTACATGGCTAAGAAAACATTTTTGTTTGGGATATTATGAAAAAAAGATCATCTGGGGGTGGATCCAAGATGGTGGAGTAAAAGCACAAACTTGGCTTGAGCTCCCGCTCTAATCACTTCCAATACATGTAAAAAAAATGACTCTAAATGAATTTTAGAGCTACAGAATCCACAAAGTGACAGAGAGAAACAAATCTCTCACTGAGGGCAGCCTGGCAGGCCAACAGAAAGGGTCTATTGCACTGAGCTGGGAGCCAGGGACATTCTTGCTTGAGCTGCAGGGTTCTGTGACCAGCAGCAACCAGAGTAGACTTCAGGAGAGTGAATCACCAGCAGCTGTGATGGTTTCCAGACTTCTCAGCTCATAAACACCAAAGAGAAAGTTAAAGGTCTGTGGGGAACTCTGTTGGAACAGGAGGACAGAAGAGTACAGTCCAGCCCTTCCCTCCAGGGCAAGAAGTGGTGGAGGTGTGGCTATCTCCAGAGCTCCTGGCCTGCAGATCTTAGGGAGATCAAGTGACCATTCAGAGGTTACTTGCTCTTGCTTAACCTGCTTGGATCTGGATGGCGGTCATGGATGGTGGTTCTGGGGTGTGTGGCCAGTGTGCCAGAACTTGTGGGGGCGCCCTCCTAATAGCTCCAGCAGTTGGAAAAACCCCAGTAGTGTGGGACAAAGCTCTCCTCTCTGGAAGCAGAGTTCTACTGTGGCAAAGAGCTCAAAAGTCAAGTTGTTGACTGGCAAGATGAGCAAGCAGAGAAAATGCAATCAGACCATAGATTCCTTTTTTGGCGACAAAAAG
>CM053599.1:41030775-41061237 GCA_028646575.1 Pseudocheirus occidentalis | reverse complement strand
CAAAAAGCAAAAAAAAAAAAAAAAAAAGAAGTAGAGGAAAAATTGGGAAGAGAAATGAGAATGATGCAAGAAAATCATGAAAAGCAAGTCAACAGCCTGCTAAAAGAGGCCCAAAAAAATACTGAAGAAAATAACACCTTAAAAAGTAGATTCACTCAAATGGGAAAAGAGGCCCAAAAAGTCAGTGAAGAGAATGCCTTAAAAAGTCAAATTTGCCAGATGGAAGAGAAATTTCAAAAACTCACTGCAGAGAATAATTCCTTCAAAATTAGATTGGAGCAAATGGAAGCTAATGACTTTATGAGAAATCAGGATAATATAAAAGAAAAAAAGATCATCTGGCTTGTGTCACTGAGCTGCAGTTGGTTGGAGAGCAGTTAAGATTGTATATTGTTCTAAGTTTGGTGAAAAGTTTCCCCCCCAACAAATTGTGCAATTTTAAGAATGAGGTGTATTGTGCCCGTAGCCCTAAGATAATGAGGGTTTATTTTTAGCCAGTATTAAAAAATGTTTTTGTCTCTCTCACTCTCTGTGCTATAAAGTGAATACTTTTTCCATTAATGTCTTTTTGTGGCCTGTTTGAATTCCATAGCCTTGAGTCCCTCAGGTATGAACTTTTAAAAAAAATGTCTAGCTTAATTTTGGAATAGATGACTATATGATGGACCATAGCAGGCAGAAATTTCAATACCATTGGGGGCATGATAATTTTCTGTCTGTTCTGAATTTTTTAAATATATTTTTTGTTTGTATGACTCCCTATGAGTCCATCAATAATTCTGTAACCAATATTAATTGAACCTTAAAATTTAGTGATTAAATTTATTCTTACTACTTTTACTATACATCTTTTTAAAGAGTTGTCCGCATATTAATCTTAACGTCCTGGTCATGTATTGAAGTCAAAATTTCATTGTTTCAAATGCTAAATGAACAAGAGACTATCAAGGTACTTTACTAAAATATGTATATATAAGATGTGTTTGGATGGATGGATGGATGGATACAGATAGAATTAGATCTGAAAGCTCTGAGAAGTCATCTAGTTCAGTCCTATTAGGTTAAGGGAAGTTGAGTTGTATCTTAGAGAAGAAAGAAAGGAAATGACTTGGGGATGCATGGGAAGCTCTGAGAGATCAAGGGAGTTTTTTTTTTTTTTTTTTTTTGTCTCCTAGCTTGCCTGGAATTAGGTCACAGATAGCAGAGACTTTGGGCTATAGAATAACATGTTATATACAATATGCTGTAGAATTAATAGTATTAGTGATTTGGTTGCCACTTGTATTACCATCAGATGAGAAATAAAGAAAACAGAGAGGCTCGGGAAAATTCCTTACAAAGGATGTGGGAGGCAGTTGGGTAGCAAAGTGAATAGAGCACTGGCTCAGGGGAGCCTCAGTTTAAATCCAGCCTCAGGTACTTGACAGTAGCTGTGTGACCCAGGGCAAGTCCCTTAACCCTGATTGACTAGCCAAAAAAAAAAAAAGGTAAAGAAAATGATTGGTCCAGAGGGCAGACTTTACTTAAACAGGCTGATGCTTTAAAAAAAAAAAAAAAGATTATGAAAATGGAAAAAAGAAACATTTCAAATGAAAGAATGCTGAGAAAAACCTAGGGAGTTTTTCTGGCTGCCGCGCATGACTGCTGGGCAAAAAGGGACAATCTTGAGCCAAAATCTTTCTAACATAATTAAACAAGAACAAAAAGAAAAAAGCTGGGAAATGGGAAGTACTTTTGCCAGTTGTCCATGCCCAGGGAACAACAGAAATGTTAAAGTACATTTGTGCAGGAAAGGAAAAGGAGAAGACTTGGAAGAGAATGGTTACCAAAGTCTGCTTTGTTAAGGTTGTCATTGCTCAAACACCACCTAGTACAAGTGATTTCTGAGATTAGGTTTGTGTTTCAAGAAGGGTCGTGTGACATTTTAAACTTAGAGCTACTTTGTACTTGACCATACTTAGTAAAAAGAAAAATCTCTCCTCCCCACCATGCACAAGTTCAGGTGTTGTTGCCAAAGGTACTTTCACGGAAGTGAATGTGAATAAACTTGACTTTGTGATGCTGGAGGCAAAGCTGCCTAACAGAAAACATGCAGAGGGTACCAATGAGAAGGAAAAGGATAGCTTGATAAATGCAGTCCTGCTTGGCTTTTACTCAGAAGTTCCACATCCTCTAGTATTATTATTAGGGACTCTACAATATGTATCTAGAAAACAACATCATGATTTTTTTTTAAAGTCACATGACACATTCTGCCACATAATTGAGGTCTCCTGTTATCAGGAAACTTCTCTTTGTTAAACTGTAGGGGTGGCTAGGTGGTGCAGTGAATAGAGTACTGGCCCTGGAGTCAGGAGGACCTGAGTTCAAATACGGCCTCAGTCACTTAACACAAAACCTAGCTGTGTGACCTTGGGCAAGTTACTTAACGCCAATTGCCCTCCAAAAAAGCAAAAAAGAAAAATGTATACTGATAAATGTAAAAGACCTGATTATTTTTTGGTGGGGGGAGGTAGGGTGGTAGAAGGGCTACTGTGTGTTTATACTTCTTATCCTGTGTCTGTATATTCTCTTCTGCTTCCACATGCCAAGCATTATTGTGCAGAATCTTGTCCTAGGTGCTGAAATACCAAGATTAATGAGTTCCTAGAGTGCAGGGATGCTTATCTGATACCCTTCCCCCCCATACCCACCACCTCCATAACCTATTTCTTTCCCAGTTTATTTAAGCTTCCAAGGTGATATTAAATATCTATGACTCTAGGTCACAGGGCAAAAATAAAATGCTTATCTTTGGAAATTAATCTGTCAGCCTATGTGGATAGTATTCTAAATATTTAAATTAAGAGGAAGAGCAGTAGCTTCAGTGCTGCAAATGAGGATCTGTCTTCAGCTGGATTGAATATAAGTAACTGAAAAACTTAAATAGTTTGACCTTCATGTTAGTCTGTAGGTTTTGAACCTTTCTTTTGGGCACAGCATTGTTGAAGATACAAAAGAAGTCTAAGGCTTGGCCCTCACCCTTCAGGAGATTACCATTTGGCAAGGGAGATCAGACTCACAGATGTGAAGTAATTAGAGAGCAATTAAGCGCTACACCGACTTGTACTGATTAGAAGTGTAGGAAGAGCTCAGAGAAGGGAAAGCTCACTGTGAGCCAGTCATCTAAAAAGCTGGAGAAGTGGAGGAGTATAGCATGCCAGGAGGAGATGAGCATTTGGAGCGTAGAGGGAGAAGCAGTGAGAGTAACCCAAGCAAAGAAAGGCAATGAGACAAAACAAGTACAGCGTGTACAGGAAGAGCAGCCTGAGGGAATGGAGTCTGTCTTGGGTGATGGCAGAAGCCTAGCAGAGGGGTATGAGCGCCATACTGTGGGAGAGCTGGCAGAGTCTTTTGTGGGCAATCTTCTGATGAATGAAAAAAAGGATGGAAAAAAGAAAAGGCTTATCAGAGAGAGAAACAACCAGACTTTGATGATCAAGTTGCTATTGAGGGAAGGGTAAAGTGCAAAGATTTCTGGCTGGCCCCATGATGGTAGCCTAACTAGAAATAGGATAAATAGAGGTGATAGGCAGAAGTGCAGAGGGCTAAAAGATGATCTTAATAATATTAACAGCTCACATTTCTGTAGTGCTTTAAATTTGTAAAGCACTTCACATACATTATCTCACCAGAGCTTCAAAACCACTTCGATTCCTGTTCTGTAGATAAAGAAACTTTGGTGGCAGGGTTTGTGACTTCTTGGCCATGGTCATAGTACATGCAGGTAGTGGAGGCTGCTCTTAAGCCTGCTTTTCCTAACTCCTGGTTCAATATACTATTATACCCTCTGCCATGCACCTACTATACAAAAGAATAAATGAAAGAACTTGTGCAAAACCCAGTGCTAAGTGCCAGGTATTCAAACAGAAAACTCTCAGAGAGCTCACATTGTAATAGAGGGGGACAGTTCATAGAGGAGGATTTAGCTGCAAGTCAGGTGGAAAGGCCTTCTGGTCCTTAGGGACACAGCAGAAAAGCAGATGGTGGTGCAGCTTTTAAAATGTCATTTTCATTAATAAAACCATTTTGGTTTCTGCTGCTGAACCACCTGACAGTGCCAAGGACTTTGGTGGTGAGAACTTTGTAGTCGGATTTGCTAAGGAGGCAACAGCTTTCGGCACCAGCAGACACAGTTGCCTTTTCCCTGGACTGGCATTGAAAGCTGGGCCGAAAGAAACCCTGGCTTGGGGGAGAGAGGTGACGTTCCTGAGGCTCTTGGGCTTCCTGGCTCTCAGTGACAGTTGATCTTGCCTTTCTCCATGGCAGCTTCAAGGAGTAGGCTGGAAGCAGATGTGCTGGTGATGGGGTAGGCGGGTCCTGTTCCCTGCGCTCTTAGGCTTAAGGTTCCAGACTATATTCTGTGGGGTGGTAGTCAAGGTTGTGGTTTTAGTTTTTGGTTCTGGCACATGTGAATAGCAGCATTTTACTAGATGTTATAGAGTACAAAAAGTAAGTATGAGATATGAGTAGGCTGTACATCTGTAAGGAGGGTTCAGGTTAGTTGAAAAAAAATACATGAAAAAATTTGTGAAAAAAAACAGTTTTGAAGTATTTTGGATTTTATCAGTGTGGATCTTCCATCCGATACAAATCTTGGTTTTTCAATAGTTGTCTTCAAAGAGTTCCTAGTGGAAAGATTTCTCATTCTGGCCAGCTTCACAGTCGGTCTCCAAATTTAACTCTCAGATCTGTGATCCCTATTCTGGGCTCCTCTTAAAGCCTTTTGGTCAGACCTACCAGAGCTTTCCCTTTACTAGTGTAGACTTTGAGAAGCCAGGGTCATCCATTATCAAAACTAATAATACTAATATAATTCATTGTTTCTTCCACGTACTTTGAGACTTAAATTGTCTATGATATGCTATTTGTCATTTAAGAGTCCCAGCAAAGCTTCTTGGAACAAGTGAGATTTGAAAACAGGTGAGACAGTAAACAAATTGATTTAGAAGATGGAAGGAGGTTGGGGGGGGGGAGGGGTAAGGGGGTGGGGTGGAGATGTGGCTCAAGAAGAAGATTGTGAACTAAGTCATTACAGAGGTTAGAGCAATTTGGAAAGTAGAGGACACCAACTGGAGCAGAGGTAGGGGGACTAAGCAGGTAGTTTTTTGTGATTTGTGTCTGTCAGACACTTTTGGGTTTGATATATTCAGTGCTCAGATGGGGGTTTTGATTAATTGAGATTTTATTCTCCCATGATCATTTTAGAAACCCTTCAAAACCTAGTTAGAATTGAGTTATTGAGCCCCTATTCTATTTGATTCTCGCATCTTGTGTGTTCTTTGTACTACCTCTCTTAGTATTTCTTCCTGAAGGACATTATGGTTGTCCTTGTTGATATACCCCTGAGGGAATGAAGAACATCATGTTTCTCTTAACAGGAAGAATGGGAAAAAGGAAATGGTTCCTGTTGGAATTTCCCCGTATGGTTTGCCATAGTAGTAGGTCTTTGCAGCAAGGAAGAACTTTGAAGACCTGTAGGCTATCTCCATAGGGCTGTTCAAAAACTTCTCTATATACAATCTTTTTCTCCCTCTTAACAGTAATAGAAAACTTGGGGAAATGTCCCAATCTTTCTTCTTTAGAAATCTTGATTTGTAATATTTGTAACAGCCTAGGAATGGGGGATGGGAGGCTGGGGAGAAAACTCCTTCTGCTAAAAAACCAATGTTACTGGTAGTTTATCAGATTAAGTATGCAGCAGTATTGATTTTGTATAAACATCCGTATTCTGATGCTTCCTTCTGCAGCTAGGCGGTGCAGTGAATGGAGCACTTGGCCAGTAGTAAGGGAGGCCTGAGTTCAGATTTGGCCTTAGATGTTTACTAGCTGTGTGACCCTGGACAAGTCATTAACCTGTGTTTGCTTCAGCTTTCTCAATTGTACCATGAAGATAACAATACTTACCTTGTAGGATTGTTGTGAGATCAGATAAAATATTTGTGAGGTCCTTAGCACAGGGCCTGGCACACAGTAGGTGCTCTGTAAATGCTCACTCCTTTCTTTCCCCTCTCCTCCTTTTCCCTTCCCTGCACAACCTTTGCCCACTGAGACCTAATTTGTGTTTAGGACTTTATAGCTATGTCTATAATCTTTTCCAGTATTTCATCCTAATAATTTCATTGTCTTGGTTTTTTTTTCCAGTCAAGTCTTAATTCGAAGTAGAGTCCTCAGGGAAAATGGAAAATACATTCCCAAACAGGTACTTAATAATTTTTGTTGGCATCTCTCTGACTAGACCGATTTGTAGTTAATTATTGTGTCTAAATGTTTTATGAGGCTGCTGTCTGGAGAGAGTCGATGGCTTCCAGAAAAGGTATTGAACCCTGTATTCCTGCTACTTGCTCTGAGTGTCTTTCTTAGGAAACTCAATTTAAAATGGGATTTCTGGGATAGCAGGTTGCTGAGTGATGTAAACATTCCAAGATCAATACACTCTAAAAATAAAAGTTTGGTCACTATCAGTTTATTTATTGCTAATTCTTGTTTTTACTATCACCTTTATTTCCAAAGTGTATTCTTTCCCCATTCCCAATCCAGAAAGCTGTATCTTATGATAAAAAATTAAGAAAAAGGAAAGGAAAACTAGTTCAGCAATACTAACCAACATATCAACCTAAGTCTGACAGTATATATGATATTCCACACCCATAGTCCCTCACCTCTAAAAAAAGGGGGGGGGGTGTAAGTCAGTACTCTTCTTTAAAAAGTGGACATTTTAAATTGGAAAAACATCAGTTGCTCATGGTTAGGCTGAGCTAATATAATAAAAACAACAATTTTACCTAAATTAATTTACCTATTTAATGGTAAATTATGGTAATTTAATAAAAATTTAATTAAAAATGGTAAATTAATTTACCAATCAAACTACCAAAAAATATTTTATAGAACTAGAAAAAATAATAGCAAAATTCAGCTGGAAGAACTTTTAAAAGTCCAGAATATCAAGGGAATTAATGAAAAGAAATGCTAGGGAAGGTGGCCTAGCCATACCAGATTTTGAACTGTATTATAGGGGCAGCTAGGTAGCATAGTGAATAGAGCACTAGCCCTGGAATCCGGGATGACCAGAGTTCAAATCTCGCCTCAGGCACTTAACACAAAAACTAGCAATGAGACCATAGACAAGTCACTTAACCCCAATTGCCCTACCTTCCCTCCAAAAAAAAAAATCCAAAACAAAGAAATAAACTGTATTATAAAGCAGCAGTTATAAAAACTATGCGGTACTGGCTGAGAAATAGAGTGGTGGATCATTGGAATAGATTAGGTAAACAAGACACAGTAGTCAGTGACTATGGTAATCTACTGTTTGATAAACCCAAAGACTCTAGCTTCTAGGATAAGAACTCACTATTTAACAAAAACTGCTGGGAAAACCAGAAAATATTATGAGTATGGCAGAAACTAGGCATAGAACAATATCTTACACCGTAGACCAAAATAAAGTCAAAATGGCTTCACGATTTAGGGCTGGTACTGTAAGCATCTTGGGAGAGCAGGGAAAAGCTTACCTCTCAGATTTATGGAGAAGAGAAAAATTCATGACCAAACAAGAGATAGAGAACATTATGAAATACAAAATAGATCATTTGATTACATTAAATTGAAAAGGTTTTGTACAAACAAAGCCAATGTAACCAAGATTAGGAAGGAAGCAGAAAATTGGGAAAGAATTTTTCCAACCAGTGTCTCTGATAAAGGCCTCATTCCTTTTTTTTTTTTTCTCTTTGGAGGAGGGAAAGTAGGGCAGTTGGAGTTAAGTGACTTGCCTGGTGTCACACAGCTAATTTTGTGTCATGTATCTGAGGCTGCATTTGAACTCAGGTCCTACTGACTCCAGGGTTGGTGTTCTATTTACTGTGCCACCTAGCCACCCTGAAAGGCCTCATTTCTAAAATATACAGAGAACTGAGTCAAATTTATAAGAAGGCAAACCATTCCCCAATTGATAAATTGTCAAATTGTCAAAGGATGTGAACTGGCAGTTTCAGAGAAAGAAATTAAGATAATCATATGAAAAAAATCCTCTAAATCACTATTGATTAGAGAAATGTAAATCAAAACAACTCTTGGGTACCACATTTCACCAGTCAGATTGGTTGACAAGACAAAACAGGAAAATGATCAATGCTAGAGAAGATGTGGGAAAATTGGAACACTAATGCATTGTTGGTTGGAGTCATGAACTGATCCAGCCATTCTGGAGGGCAATTTGGAACTGTGCCCAAAGGGCCATAAAAATGTGCGCACCCTTTGACCCAGCAATACCACTTCTAGGGTTGTATCCCAAAGAGATCATACAGGTGGGAAAAGGACCTGTATATACAAGAATATTCATCACAACTCTTTTTGTGGTAGCAAAGAATTGGAAATCAAGGGGATGCCCATCAATTGGGGGATGGCTGAACAAGTTGTGATATATAAATGTAATAGAATACTGTTGTACTCTAAGAAATGAGGAGCAGATGGACTTCATAATAACCTGGAAAGTCTTATATAAACGGATGCTGAGTGAGGGGAGCAGAGCCACGAGAACATTGTACACAGTTAGGGACACATCACATCTGTGATAACTGACTTTGATATACTGGACTCTTCTCAGCAGTGCAAGGATCTAAGGCAATTCCAAAGGACTCATGATGGAAAATGCTGTCCATATCCAGAGAAAAAACGATGGAGTCTGAATGCAGATGGAAGCAAACGACGTGCTCTCTCTTGTTTTGTTTTGTTTCTTCTTTCTCATTGTTCACTCCATTGGTTATAATTCTTCTTTACAACTTGACTAATGTTTAATGTGAAGGTATTTCTAGAACCTGTATCAGATTACTTGCTGCCATGGGCTGAGGGAGGGGGAGAAAATTTGGAACTCAAGGGATTATGGAACTGAATGTTGTAAATTAAATAAATTTAAAAGAAAAAAAGATATTAAAAAGTAGACATTTTGATGAAGAGTTATCAAGAGTTATCATGAGAATAGCCTTTTTAGAGCATATCTGTATTCAGTAATTTTGTGTCTGAATTTTGTTTTTTTATGTGTGTTTTATTTTTAGTCTTTCTTGACACGAAAGTATTATTTCAACAACCCTGAGGATGGATTTTTCAAAAAAACAAAGAGGAAGGTAGTGCCTCCATCTCCTATGACAGGTATTTTCTTAGTTTTCTTCAACTTTCAATAAATAATGGGAGGCACAAGGAGTTTTAAAATTCTGAAAGAGTCTCATAGAATTTATTATTGGAAAATACTGACCAGCAGTCATACATCCAGCTTCTGGTTGGTGAGAGGAAACTCACTACCTATCAAAGCACCCCCTTTCACTTTTATGGTGCTTCAGTTGCTCGAAATTGTCTAATATGTCTACTCTTTTCAGTTTCTTAAATGTCTGTTAAGTCTCGTTGCTCTAAAAATACACCGAACAGATGATATTTATAGGAGATTAGAATAAATTACCTTGTGCTGGCTGCCTTTTCTTTTACTGTATTCATTTCTTGAGTCAAAGATGACCGGTTATTTTTAACCTTTGTAATAATATCTTATGTGAGGCATCATTGAATATTAAATATTCATTTAGAAAACAATAAAAAATTCACTGGGAGGAGATCAGTGATTGGTCTGTTTTTTAATTCTTAGATCCTACCATGCTCACGGACATGATGAAAGGAAATGTGACAAATGTACTTCCTATGATTCTTATTGGTGGATGGATCAACATGACCTTCTCGGGATTTGTAACAAGTAAGTGTCCATCATAGACTGATTTGTGAGTTAAATCTTTTATCTCTTTTTAGTTCATTGGATTAAGAGCTAGAAAGGACCTTAGCCATCATCTAGTTCAACTCCCTCATTTTACAGACAAGGAAACTGAGTCCCAGTGACGAGAAGTGACTTAAATAATAACCTGGCAAGTAGTATGAGTGGGATTGAGATAGAGAATTTCTGACTCCACAGCTAGTTGTCTTCTCACTACACCACCTTACTTTTTTCCTTGTTCAGAAAAACATAAATGTTCCTAGGACAGGTAAAAGCACATGTAATCTGTCCACTAATAGATTTTAATAATGTTTTTTAAGATCTTTTAAATTACAGTAATTTTACTAGTTCACCCTAGACCAGTACCTCATTTATGATGTGGAAGCCAGTTTAGCTTTATTCTCTTTGTGACTGTCTTCTCAACAGGGATTCAAACCAAATGAAATCTCTGTTTGGTTCAAAGAATATTTTGATGTTCCAGGCCAATAGAAAATATGTAAGTTTGTTTCTGGTTTAAACTAGTTCACTATTTAAATTTTTTTTTTACTGTGTTCTCAGTTCTGTTTTTTAAAAAATAGGTTCAATTTTCAAATTCAGTGGATTAGTGAAGTCCATTTTAGTCTTTGGTTCACAGTTGAAATCCTAGGCCCTGCTGCCAGAGAGATAACAACCACTCTTAGAGAATCTGATTTAGCAGAATGACGTTTTAATCTGCTAGAAATAGTTACAAAAAGCCTTTAAAATTCATTTTCACAAGGAAACATGTGTTGAAGATTTTTTTCACATATCCTCACATTCCAGGAGAAGATTGTGCACATTAACACTTAAAACTTTCTAAAAATACCATAGCAGAAAACAGTTGGGAAGTTTTGGTGAGCTTTTTTCTTTCTTCCTCACAGCCAAGGTCCCATTTCCTCTGACCCTTCGGTTTAAACCCATGCTACAGCAAGGAATTGAATTGCTTACTTTAGATGCATCCTGGTAAGAACATTCTTTTACTAAACTTGGAGCTTAATGTGTGTAAAGGAAAAGGGATTCTGATTTTGGGGGTTCATCGAGGTAATCATTCAGTGTTGGGTCATCTAAAGCTCCCACAGTGCTTTTAAAAACTTCATAACATTATGTGATAATCCTGCTTCACTTCCCGCAAGTACTCAGGAGTTGTTGCGCTTGTGAGATAAGGGGCAGAGGAGGGATCAGTGGCCACCCTAGTACCAAGTACTCAAAGGTAGCACAATGCAGGAAGAGAAGATGGAGTGGCAGGCTTATGAATAGGAACAAACATGTCGGATGTGATGACAGCAATGTTGGGAAAAATCTCCTCTTCCACCAGAATTCCCTGCCTTCTTACTGACGGTCTGAGATGCCTCCATGATCACTCGGTTCTTTGGCTTAAGCCTTTTCTCTTGTTAAAATTCAAATAGCTACTTGCCTATAGTGAGGAACTGTTTGTAAAGCTGTTGTTTTTGTACGATGCCTTTCTTCTTTAATTTTGTTTGCTAATAACCGTGTCTACAACAGCTGCCAAAGTCTCGGCCCTTCTTTATTAGAAAAGTGTCACTAGATAACAGTTTAATCAGTTCTGATTTACTTAGAGAATTGGGAACAAAATTCCTTATATAATATCTTCAAAGATTTATTCTGTTTTGCCAGGGTGAGTTCTGCTTCCTGGTACTTCCTCAATGTGTTTGGACTTCGAAGCATTTATTCCCTGATTCTGGGCCAAGACAATGGTGAGTGGTGCTAGTTCTCTTTGACTCCGCTCACAGAAATGAGAGTCACCTGTATCAGGGCAAAAGAGCCATGCGCATTTTCTCTTGGGACAACCCAGCCAAACAGTGCATCCTCCGCACCACCGGCTCCTTGTTCTGAAGTGCTCTTCAGTTAAGCATAAGAGAGGCATTGCATTCATTGTGGGGGACAAGTTAGATACTTGGAACTTAGAGAATAAAATGACATTTAAAGTACTAGAATGATAATATTATTGCCCTTGGGTCACTTGTACTTTTTATATTTTGGAGATGATATTCCAAGATTTGAAACCATATTGATCATCTGTAGAACTATGGGGGACATTTATATTTACTTTTTTTTTTTTTTTGGAGGGCAGTTGGGGTTAAGTGACTTGCCCAAGGTCACACAGCTAGTTTTTTTTTGTGTGTGTTTTAAGTGTCTGAGGCCGGATTTGAACTCAGGTACTCCTGACTCCAGGGCTGGTGCTCTATTCACTGCGCCATCTAGCTGCCCTGACATTTATATTTAAAAGATGGCTTTTGGTGTTGGCAGCAGCTTGGGATCATGGGGTGTGCTGCAGTTTCTGAAATTCAGTCTAATCTTTTCTATCCATCCTTGCCAGTTGTTGGCCCAGCTCACCGTCTCACTAAAGCACCTGTCCAAAACAGTTGCTGTTATCAGATGGTACAGTATAATCTGATAGGCATTCTTCATCCACGTGGCTTTCCTGTGTGGATGGATCTCATCAAGGAAAGTCGTGTTCTGACCTTTGGGGTTTATTGTGATCAGTGCACTTTCCCTCTACAAACACAAGTTCCATCCAGCCAAGTTAAAGGAGAAGAGGAGACTGAGACCAGGTGGCTGAAGTGGGACGTGCCCTTTCTGATGGCGTTAGTCTGTAAACATTGTGGGAGCAAGGCCTCTGTCTCCGTCTACCCTCAGTGTTCAACGTGGAACTCGGCTCACACATGTTAGGCATTCACTAAGGATTAAATGAAGCAGAAATAAGGTTTTGAATGCTATTTAAGGGGCAGATGACAATGTTTTTTGGGGGGGAACCATAAAATGGATTTGGGGGGAAGGTGAGTAGGGAAAAAGAACTTCATTAGCCTTTAATTCAAGAGCTCGTTTGGCAGAAAACCCAGCCTGTTCTGTTACCTGGGAGGGTGCTATGAACTATGCTCCGTTTTTTTTTTAAAGGTAGACAAGCAGTGACTGGATAGAGACTCACTTTCTGGTAGTAAAGTACGTTCCAGGGTCTATTTGGAGCTCTGCACATTTGCAGCTCAGTGTTCCATATCTCTGACATGTATAAGACAGTACAATGGATGTTCATGATCATGACCCTGAGCCATCAAGAAAAAATGCAGTCCTAGTCTTTGTACCCTTTTCACTAAAGCTGGGAAATAAATTATCTCTTTGGGAAAAAAAAGTTCTATTAATAAGTTAAAGAAAAAAACTTAAGCAGTTCAGAGATTGATTACCTTTCAATTTACCAAGAAGACATTGTTTCCTCAAAAGTTGTAGTTAACCGAAGGAATAAATAATATTTCTTCCTAATGAGGAAGTGAGGGTAGGGAGATAATTTGTTCTCTTTGGGACATGTTGAGTTGGGATGCTGATGTAATATCTGGCTGATGTCTGGCAGCCTGTTGAAAATATGGAACTGGAGTTCAAGAGAATGAATGATAGTTTTGGGCATTATTTATATAGAGATGAAATTTGAGCGCATGGGAACACAGGAGATGAGGACGGAGAGTGTAGAAAAAAGAAGAGGAAACAGCTTAAGACAGCACCCACCTTGAGGTATCTGCTGTTTAGGGAGCAGGAGATGGCAGAGCGGGCCCATAGAGGTGGCAGAGATGCTGGGGGAGGGGCCTCGGACCAGGAAGGCTCAGGAAAATGGATGTAGAGCTGGAGCAGACCCCCTTCTTTTCCAGATGGGGAAACTGAGGGAGACATCTCCAGCAAGAGACTTTTAAATTAAAGCATATAAATGTGGGACAGCTAGGTGGTGCAGTGAATAGAGCACCAGCCCTGGAGTCAGCAGGACCTGACCTCAAATCTGGCCTCAGATACTTAATACTTCCTAGCTGTGTGACCTTGGGCAAGTCATTTAACCCAAATTGCCCTGTCTTTCCCCCTCCAAAAAAAGACCGCCCCCCCCAAAAAAGAGGGTATAAATGTAACCAAAAGGTTTCTATCAGAAAACACGTACTTGCTATCCCTTTTCCTCCCAGCCAAGCCACCCTGTCTCGTCCCCCTTTCCTGCCCTGGTTATCTAGTCTTTAAATAACTACCTGTCACAGTTCTCAGTGACCTCTCCCCCTCTGCTGCCCGATCTGTCAGATCTAGGGCCATGGTTTCCCCATTCCCTCATATGACCCCCCCTTTTCTCTCCCTGTTTTCTTGCCTAATCCCTTGCTCTTTCACACACCCCACCCCGTGACATCTGACTTGGATTGGAACTCAGCCTGCAGCTGTTCCTTTGCTGATTTTGTGTATAACTTAACAAAAAATGTTTGAGCCTCCTTTTTAAAAATATATGTGTGTTGGGGGCAGAGAGGAATGCTGATTGTGGCTCCTCAGGTTGCATCTGAATGTTATTTTTATAGGCTTTTCTCCTAACACACAGTAGGCCTTGATGCTACGTCTAGAAGTTCCTGTGGTTGGTCAGATACACAAGGTTTCCTAATAGAAGTTAAGCAGCACTGACCTCCCCTCCTCGGATCAGCATGGCAACCCCCACAATGAAGGCTGAAGCCCTACATAGGCATATGGGAGCTCAGAACCACTATTGAATGTAATTGTTTGAAATCAGTAAGGTGATTCAGTAACAGACATTGGGGAGATCTAAGTAATGATCAGCCACCTCCAAGTAGCCAGGGGAGAGTATGACAGATGAGGTTGGGGGAGTTCAGAAGTCTGGGTGTTTGAAGGGATATAAACATGTATACTGAAGCCTCCAAATGTGAGGGCAGGGCTAGAGATAGAAAATAAAACTGTATTGACGGCCAGTAAATTGCATCCACAAGGGTCTGAGCCTAGCAATGCAGATAAATGGGGTGAACCTTAAAAGGAGAGGTTGCTGAGGGGCCTCTGCAGCAGTAAGGAGAGCTGAAAGCCAGGAATGTGAGCAAGGAGGGAGATGAAGCCTCTGTTCTGTGGCCTCATGTGCCAGGGCAGGGCAGAAAAGACAACCCACACTGGTTATGGTAGCCAGAAATGAGGCCTCTTCCAGAAAAGTCAGGTTTCCATGAGCTCCAGAAGAAGGAATGCATATGAATCAAGAGCTAGATGGAGAGGATTTTGTTGAATTCAGAGCAAGAGTCCCAGAGAATAGAGGGAGATAGAGCCTGGGGAGGAGTGGGACTGAGCTTTAGAGTGATGATTGTGAGTAAAAGGGTTCGCTCATCTACACAGACGGCAGCCGGATCACAGGGACTAGAGGAACCAAGAAGTGGGGTTCACCAACTGAGTGTGCAGGGTTTGATGATCCCAGGGACCATGCTGGTTTCTACGCTTCTCTTTAAACACCTGACATCAGGGTTTGATGATGACGAGGAGGTCTGACCAGATACCTGAGCCAGTAAATACCGAGTAGGCTGGTAGGTCTGCAAGAACCAACAGAACTAACACCCAGTAACCAGTTTCTTAGCTTTATCCTAAGATCCAGAAAATGCCCTGCGAACAGAGCATGCATTCAGCTCCCTAGAGCAGACCAGGGGACATTGGGTCAGCGTGGAGACTCTGGTGCAGGTGATTTGTCTGCGATCCCAGAGCCATTGTTGGTATTGGAGAGAGGGCAAGATGTCAATTGACACCTCTGACCACTCTGGCATTCCTTATATACATATACATGCATAAACACACCCACATATGTGAGTGATCCTCTTACATCTCTCTAATGCCTTTTGAGATGACTGTTCAGAAACATACATGCATCTGTGAGCTTGAAGGGACCTTGCTCGCTCATTTGGCAGGCAAGACACCCAAGAAGCCCCAGAAAAGTGAAGAGTGGCCTGATTCTTGAGTTAGTCTTGTTTGTATGCTTTCTGTTGCAGCTGCAGACCAGTCTCGAGTGATGCAGGAGCAGATGACAGGGGCAGCAATGGCCATGCCTGCAGACACCAACAAAGCTTTTAAGGTAACCACAGATTCCTCTGGGGGAAGGAGACAATGAAGCTTTGAAATGTGTAGCAATACCTGCGTTGTTCAATAATGCCTACAGTGCCTTTGCATTTTTGCTTTTGCTTTTTTTTTTTGGAGGGCAGTTGGGTTTAGTGACTTGCCCAAGGTCACATGGCTAGGGTGTGTGTGTGTGTGTGTGTGTGTGTGTGTGTGTGTGTGTGTGTGTGTGTGTGTGTGTGTGTGTGTTTTAAGTGTCTGAGGCTGGATTTGAACTCAGGTACTCCTGACTCCAGGGCCGGTGCTCTATTCACTGCACAACCTAGCCACCCCGTGCCTTTTCATTTTTAAAGAAATCTGCCACAGAGTTCCTTTTTAAAAGTGAGACCTTAGTGTGTTCGTGTTTCTGAATACAGAATTCCATTTAAACATCTTTTCTTGCATTAGGAACACCCATCTTTATGTCTTTGTGTTCATTTTGTGTCATCTGTGGCCAAGTTTGATTCTTTTTTTTCTTTTTGCTTTTTGCAGGGCAATTGGGGTTAAGTGACTTGCCCAAAGTCACGTGGCTAGTGAGTTTGTCAAGTGTCTGAGGTTAGATTTGAACTCAGGTCCTCCTGACTCTCTGGCCAGTACTCTACTCACTGTGCCACCTAGCCACCCCTAGCCAAGTTTGATTCTAATTACAAAATTAAACTCATTTTGATACATAAGGCCTAGTTAAGGATCAAGGCTTCTAATTGACAGCATAAAATAAATTTAAGAGCTGAATGTATAAAGAAAAAAGGCAATTTTTGTAGATGATTTCTGTAGTATGGTAAAGAAGACACACATCCTTAATTAACCAGCTTGTTTAATTTTGTTTCTATTTGCAGTAAAACCTCACTAATTGAACCAGAGGACAGGCCAATACTGAAATCTAAAATTATCTTTTCAAAGGATTTTTAATAACTTTCACACTGAGCAAGGTTCTGCTGAACCTGATCTAAGCAATAAATTATTCATTTGTAATTAATAAATTTAAGTATTTAAGCAGGACTGTGCATAAAAGCACTTAAAGAGAGTTCATTCTATTTTCTTAGCAAATCTTTCTCTGGTCTAATTAATGTCAAGCTATTAAGGTGGTTCTGTGTAAAGAGGTTTATTATACATTCTTTTGTATAGCTAGTACTCTGACTTAGCTTATGCTAAGATTGCATTCACAGAGGCCTTAAAGGAGCTTCCATACCACTTAAGCAGAAAGAGTTTATACTCCAGACATCCCAGCCAACCCTCCCCCTCCCCCCCGCCCCAGTCACCGTCCCCCTCCCCAATCCTGTCCTGCTGTCTCACAAACCTGGTGCATTCTTTCCTCACAGACTGAGTGGGAAGCTTTGGAGCTCACTGATCATCAGTGGGCACTAGATGATGTTGAAGAAGAGCTCATGGCCCAGGATCTCCACTTTGAAGGCATGTTCAAAAAGGAGCTACAGACATCCCTTTTCTGAAGGCTCAGATGGTGGCTAAACCAATACTGGCATCTCCAGCACACTGCTGGGGGCTCAAAGAAGTCGTAAGAGTGTTTTTGTTTGTGTTTGTAAGGCTCAGAATAAAGAGGAGCATGGGCTGGACACCTAAGTAGGGCCTTTTCTTGTCTGGACTTGTCTCCCATTTTTATGTTTGAAGTTGCAAGAAGTAAAGCCTTTCACAGGACTTGGAGGAAAACTATTTTAAAAAAATAATTTATTTTCCAGCTTATGTCTCTGGTAATAGTAGAGGGGAAAGCCAGATAGCAAGAGCATAAACAAATATCGAGATTGAACCTTTTGCCAAAAAGGTGCCACTTCTCAATAAAAAACATTAGGTGCGGCTGATTTTTTCTGGAGTCCAAAAAACTTTGAAGACTTTTCTTTCAGTCCTCCAACCACTAGAGCTCACATTTTTATGGCACGTTACAGTTTATGAAGCACCTATGAGGTCACACGCCAGCAATAGCTGCTACCCTTATTTTCCCAGGGCAGACACAGGGCCTTGCTACTTTTTCCCCAGTTTGGGCAGCCACCACTGGGGGTTGGGTCTGCTGATCCCCGCTCCCATCGTCTGATCAGCAGCTTACCGGAAGCCACAGCTTCTGGAGGGTGTCCCGGAGTCAACCCCACCTTCTTGATCTACATACACATCTACAGTAAAAATTGGTATCCATGCTGGTCCACCCCCCCAATAGTTCTGAAGTGCCTTCTGAATCATCAGAGGCAGGTTCAGTGATGGTCAGTGTTCTCCTAGTGTTGAGTGGATTGTATTACAGTCTAGCTTTATGGACACTTGTAATGTGTACCCTCTTCTATTATGACTCTTAACCCACTCTGTTCCCTGGGGATTATTGTAAATAAATAGCAATTTCCTGCTTGATGTAGTGACCCAGGCAGCTGCTGATTTCATTTTATCCAGACACATGTTATAGGCTGAGCAGTGGTCATTTTACTTGTTTAAAATGTTAATAGAGGAAACAGTTTGTGTTGTTTTTACGTTGTGGTGAACCTCTTCATGTGATGAGAGCTGTAACTAGTAAAAACCTAACCATCTCTACAAATTAAACGGAGCTTTTTTTCTTCAGTCTGTGAAATTGTTCCCTGACAGGCTTGTGCATGACTCCAAATGAGTTTTAACCTAGGCAGTGTTGTCATTATTGCCATTTGCACAGTACTGATGGGCCTTTAAAGATCATCTCACCCAGCCTGCTGGGGTCCCAGCTGCACCAGCTGTGGCCCACTGAGGCACAGGCAACGGCAGAACAGGATGGAGCTTGAATCGGCCAGACTGCCTTTGTAATAGCATTATTGTGAGGCTCAGAATGAGAACACACACACACACACACACACCCAGTATATAGACATTGGTGGTAGTGTGTCTACCCTGTACAAAAAACTAAGGATACAAGCCTCTAAGGAGTTTACATTCTCCAAGGGGGACATAACATTTACACAGTATATAATACAAAGTAATTTGTCAGCTAGAGAAATCAGCAGTGGTTCCTCATAGGTGAAACCAGAGTGGATTCTTAAAGCAAATGGCAAATCCAGATTTGTTATGAGGCAGTGGTACATCCCAGGCAAGTGTGTGCAGAGGCCTGGGGGCAGGAGATGGAGACAGCAATACCCACCAGCCTGGGTTTGTATATACATAATGATATGATTTATCACTGTCTAAATCAGACCAACTCTGAGGCCCATAAGATCATAAATGCGGAACCAGAAAGGGCTGTAGAGGTTGTTGAGCCCAATCATCTTATCTTACAGATGTGGAATAGAAGGCAGCCACAGACGTTCAGTGACTTGCCCAGGGTCATACAGCTGGTTGGTGTCTGAGGCAGGATTCAAACCCTGGTTTTCCTGGCTCCCAAATCCAGCGCTCCATCCACAATATCACACTGCCTCTTTAATCCGGTCACCTGAAGTGATTACTCCAAGATTGTCCATCTTACTTAGGGGGAGTCCTATTACTGTGTTTTTTGCAGCCTGATGTGCTTTCAGCCATAAAATAAGCTCAGTTTTATTCTGTATTTCTGAAATTAACACATCACTGGAGCCAACTGTGACCCCCCAAGTGGGAATTCTGCAAATTACAATGTAGAAGAAAAGTTGTCCAGGAGATTCTGGCCATAGACAGTCACCATAACGCTTAGAACATTAAGAGAAAAAAATCACAAGGTGGGATGTTTCCCAAGCATGAAGTATCCAAACACGGGACTGAAGGATGAATTCAGAAATGAAAGCAATGTAAAAAAGAAGTTCAGGGACATGTCAAAGAGCCTTATCGTCAGTCAAAAGCCAGTACTTTTTATTATTCTTACCTAATGACTAAGAAATTGTGAGCATGAGGCTAGGCAGGAGGAGCAGCTGCTTCTAGCTTCCCAGCAGTGTGACCCTAGCCAAGTCATTTCACCTCTTTTTGCCTCAGTGTCTTCTTCTGAAAAATGGGGATGACAATAGCATCTACCTCCCAGAGCGGTTGAGGATCAAATGAGTCAAATATCAAATGAGACTTAGTACAGTCCTTGGCAGGAACATAGTAAAGTACTTAATAAATGTTTGTTGATTGACTGACTTATGCTTATGATTTTAGCTCAATGTAATGGAGACCTTCCTTCCTAACATTCAGAAACTAAATGGAGTGCCTCAGGCTGGAGTGGGTTCTCCCCCACTAGAGATTTTTTCACACGACCGTTTGTTGTCAGTGTTGTAGAAAGACATTTTGTCCCTAGGTTTATGAAGTCACTTCCAACTCTGAGATACTATAATTCTGTGATAAGCCCTGGTCAATTTTTATTTGGTAAAACCAAGACTAGGCTTCCTTGTTTGGCAAAATGGGACTGAGGGAAGAATCTGTTCTGCCTGGAAAATCTGCTTATAAAAAATCAGCCACTCAGGAAGTTTGTGCAACCAGCTGTCAAGGAGGTGAAAGAAGAAGAACAGGAACCAGTAACCAGGCCAGCCACCTCATTCCATTCAGTCAAACAAACTCTTAATGCCGATAGCACTTAGAAGTTGTAGCCCTTGACAGTCTCTAGATCCAGCTCTAGACTTAAGTAGACTGTAGAGTCTTAATCCCCCACTTTCATGGCCTTAATCTCATACCCTAAAAAATCTTTCAAGCACAGCCAACAAATTAGTTAACAAGTTTTGGCCTATCCAGGACATGCCAAGCACTGACCTAGGTCTTATGTATGGGAGCTACAAGAGAAATGTAAGGCCTAATCTCCTGCCTTCTGGAATTTGTAATCCATACAGGAAAGATGAAAGAAAGATAGGACAATATATAGTCCCATGCTAAAATGACCAGGTTACTCACAGACTTTCAGAGATGGGGGAAATCAGTACGGTTTGGTCGAGTCTGGAAAGGTTTCAGAAGGAAAGGAAGTTGGAGCTGAGTTCGTAAAGGATGGGTTAATTTTTGGTAATGGAATGAGCAGAAGTAAGTAGAGGTTAAGAATGTTGGTGGGACCCTTTGCTGCCATGGGCTCCATACATGGTTTCTCTCCTATAAGAGTGGCTAATGATGGGGAATTCACCAGCCCCCAGGGAGAGGTGCAGAAATACTTGGGTAGCCCCCCAGCTGGAGATAGAAGTAATGCCAATTGAAAAATGGTCAGTGTTTGTGTATTGGAAAGAATACTGACCTCAAGAGTCAAAAAAAAAAGTTAAGGTCCCAACTTTGAAACCTGTGAGCTATTTGACCTTGAACCATAAGGCTGTGGGTAAGCTCCTCAACAGCAGGGACTGACTTTTGCCCCTCTTTGTATCCCCAGTGCTTACTACAATGCCTAGTATATATGACAAGCTGTTTCATCTCCCCAGTCCTGTTTCCCATCCCCTTCCCCATAAAATGAAAAGATTGAACGAGAGCAGGAGTTCTTAGCCCCTTCTGGGAGTCTGGGGCAGCTTATCTCAAAATAATGTTTTTAAATAAAAAAATAAAATACACTGAATTACAAAGGAAACTAATGTCATTGAAATCCGGTCACTGGAATATTTTTAAAACAAGTTCAGGGATCTAAGGTTAAGAGTCTCTGATTATTAGACAATCCCTTCCAGCTCTAACATTCTGTATTTGGGAACTTGGGAGTCCAGCCTCAACTCTTATAATCTCATTGTATCAATAATTTACCTGATTGGTCTGAATGTTCTTGTTCAGTTGTTTCAGTTGTGGTTGACTCTTCATGACCCCATTTGGGATATTCTCAGCAAAGATACTGGAGTGGTTTGGCATTTCCTTCTCAGAGTTCATTTTATAGATGAGGAAACTGAGGCAAATATGGATAAATGACTAGCCCAGGGTCATTCAGCTAGTAAATGTCTGAGGCCAGATCTGAACTCAGGAAGAGGAGTCTTCCTGGTGATAATCATTTAATATCATATTTTGGCTAAAGTTTGAATTTATCAAAGAGGGTGCTCTGCCTCATTTTACAAAAAAGCTCTCTTTCTATCTCAGCCACTCCAGAGACCAGATAAGGCTGAGAGTAGGATTTAACACAGGCATCCAGAGATCATAAATTTCCAATTCAGACCCAGTTTTGTCTTGCTTCTCTGAGTGAGCTTGGAGAATACCTCTTCTTATGTCAATAAACCAGAAGAGGTCTGCTTTATGGCCCTTAAGGAGGAGACCCTCAACTCAAGGCATTAATTTGAGTAACAGGACTTTTTCTTATCCTAAGTTTCTCTGAACATATACCTTATTATGAAATGTTAATGGTAAAGGAAACACAGATGTTCTGAATCCTGACACTCTGTCAGCTCTCTTGTTCTGTATTTATCACTTATCCAATTAAGAAATTCCTTTTTTCATATAATGATTAAACCATTATGGGGACCATAAATTTGTGTAACTCAGCCACCTCTAATTGGGATGGTCCTAAAATATACTTAAGCTCTCTTGTTCTTTTGTTCATCAGTCAGGACTCTAGTCCTCCACTCCAAGTACAAGTAGTAAAGCTAGCTTTAAGGGAATAATGAATAAATGCTGTAATTTTATATTACTAATTGTTTGACTCCTTTAACCAAACCTTTGAAACAAGTTAACACTGGTTATAGTCCCAGCACTCTACTGTATCATCTAGCTATCCAAATTGGTCTGAATAGGGGCGACTAGGTATCGAAGTGAATAGAGCACCGGCCCTGGAGTCAGGAGAACCTGAGTTCAAATCCAGCCTCAGACACTTAACACACACACACAAAAAAAAACTAGCTGTGTAACTTTGGGCAAGTCACTTAATCCCAATTGCTCTCCAAAAAAAAAAAAAAAAAGCAAAAAAACCCCCAACAAATTGGTCTGAATAGATCATGATTTTCCCCTTAAATATGATTTAAACACAAGATAATAAAAATGAATGAGTGAGCATTTATTAAATACTTTATATGGCTGTAGCAGCAACCATGTTGGTTACCCAGGATGGTTGCTAGCACAGGTTCTTGGATCTGCTTTACTAGGAAAGAGAGCTGTTCAAAGGGTCAACAATCTTTTTAATTACATTCATTGTTAAGGGGAAAAATCAGTACCCTGAACTTCAGAGAAAATCCAAATAAAGAAAATAGAGACAATACAAGCAGAGGAATAAAGACCAACAGGCAGAGTTTCCAATTGTCTGAGCAGTTAGCACAGATCAACAGACAGATCCAACTGTCTCACCAAGGCAATACATACACAGTTACCAGAGAGAGAAGCACCAATATCTGGGGTTTTCAAAGCTGGGGGGAGGAGGGGAGCTGCTTAATGGCTACCCAAAGTCCCATCTGGTCAAATTACAAGAACATTCTTCCAGTGAGTGAGCCCCCAAGCAAAATGCTAGCCTCAGAGTGTATATATATATATATATATATACATACACGTGATGCCCTTTTTAGAGGCTGAGGGCATCACAACCCTCATAGCTCAGTGCCTAATTAGAAATTAACAAAAAGGTGTTAAAGTCTTCCTTCAAGCAAGCCTCCCCTAAGCAAACTTTTTTTTTTTTTTTTTTTTTTTTTGCTTTTTGGAGGGCAGTTGGGGTTAAGTGACTTGCCCAAAGACACACCGCTAGTTTTTGTGTCAAGTGTCTGAGGTTGGATTTGAACTCAGGTCCTCCCGACTCAGGGCCTCGTGACTCAGGACCAGTGCTCTACTCACTGTGCCACCTACCAACCCCCCTAAGCAAACTTCTAATGAACTCCTTGGGAGCCCTGTTAACGGACAGGGAAGATCTTCTATTCTATTAACATTACAATGGGCAAAGTACCTCTCTGGATTCGGAGGTTACAAATAGAAAAGTCTCTGCCCTCCAGAGCTCACATTCTAATAGGGAGAAGTTAATACATAGAGGGGATTTCAGTTGTAGTTCAAATGGAAAAGCCCAGGGGCCTTAATGAAGCATCCGAAAAGCAGAGGGTAGTTAGAGCTTTCTAAATGTCATTTCCTTTAGGGAAAAAAACAAACAAACGAAAAAACCAAAAAAGAAAACTTCTGTTTTCTGAGGTTGGACTATTTGACCTGGCCAAGGACTTTGGTACTAGGAACTCTCTTTTCTCGGGCTTTGGTTGCTGTGGTTACCAGAAGGGGTGGAGGCTGAAGGACCTGCAGAGGCAGCCCCAAGGCCAAATATCCAGGAGGATTGCTTCCCAGGACTATGGCTTTGGGGCCATAGTGAGAGTCAGTGATCTGGATGGGGGTGCTATTTTTCCCCAGGTCTCTTAGGGATGCCTGCCAGTTAGAGGCAGTTGGTGATGGGGGTGGAGGTGGGAGGGGGATTCAAGGGCTCTACTCCACAAGGGTCGAATCCATCAATGATTCCAAATTGGAAGCAGGACGAACGAAGTCTTTCGAGCACTGTTGTTCCCAGGACTCTGGGATCAGGGTCCTAGACTATTTCCACCAAGCATCAAAACTGAGGTGGTGGTGAAGGTGGTTTGCTACCCCTAAAACAGGAAACTCCTTGTCTCTCCTTTAGGGTAACTAGACAATTTCTCAGCAATTGATGGTGATGGTAACAAGGATGGAGGGCCATCTCCCCAAAGAGTTGTTTTCCTCAATTTTGACTATGGGACTAGACTGGAAGCAAGGCTATGGAGGAGGCTGCTCTCCATGGGACTCAGGCTTACCTGAATGTGGGTCAGGGTTTAGTGGTGACAGTGGCAAGGATGGTGGGCCCCTTTTCCAGAATGGTTGCCTCTCCTTGATGCTGGCTGCAAGGGCAGGTTGAAAGGTTGAAAGCAATTTTTATTTTAATCGACAGACACATTTTAAAAAACCCCCACAGTAAATATGTTTCTATACAGTAATTTTGTATGATTATATTTCAGCACCAACCTCTACATTTCCTTCATCTTCCTTATGAATTTCAGCCAACCTCTTCTCTCTCATGGGCATTAAGTCAGTTAATAGAAGTTGGAGAGGAGGACGGCTAGGGAGCGCCGGCCTTGGAGTGAGAAGGACCTGAGTTCAAATCTGACCTCAGACACTCTACCCAATAGCTAAGTCACTTAACCCCAATTGCCCTCCAAAAAAAAAATATTAAAAAAAAAATAAAAAAGAATGCTCTTTGGGGTGGCTAGGTGGTGCAGTGAATAGAGCACTGGCCCTGGCATCAGGAGTACCTGAGTTCAAATCTGACCTCAGACACTTAACACAAAAAACTAGCTGTGTGACCTTGGGCAACTCACTTAACCCCAACTGCCCTCCAAAAAAAAAAAAGGCAAAAAATAAAAAAAAAATAGAAGTTGCGGAGGAACAGTCCTCATCATTTCAAGAATTCATGATAATAATGTGCTTCTGTGAAGACATCAAACAACAAAACCTCTGCTTTGTTCCCCCAGCCCCAGATAATAGATCTCTCACATGTTTGGTTAGGAGTGACTTGGGACATTTGATTTAGGATCTTCCTTGTCAAAGAGGTGTTCTTGAAGACTGGACTGGTTTTGAATCCTCTCCAAAAATTTTGCTGTCTTTTTCTTGTATTTTGAAGCTCAGCTCATCTACTAAGCTAAAGGTGATCAATGGAAAGAATGCTGACTTTGGAATCCAAGGTTATAGGTTCAAAGTCCACCTCTGATTCTTACTGTCCATGGGACCTACGCAAAGCAGAAGCATTTTTTAAAGATTTATGCTAAGCAGGGCAGCTGGGTGGCTCAGTGGAAAGAGTGCCAGGCCTGCAATCAGAAAGACTTGGAGTTCAAATTCAGTTTGAGACACATCCTAGGTATGTGACCCTGGGCAAGTCACTATACCCTGTTTGCCTCAGTTTCCTCATCTCTAAAATGAGCTGGAGAAAGTATCTCTGCTAAGTTAGACATGCCTGAAAAACTACTAAACAACAACACGTATGCTAAACACTGGGTAATATGAATACAAACAAAATGGCAGCTACTGCTCTAAAGGAGTTTACAATCTAATAGAGGAAGACAGCACACAATAGGGAGCTGGAAAGGAGGTGGGTGGATGCTCAGAAAGTCAGAAACTCAGCCAGGAGAGGAATGAAGGCTGGCCAGCCTGGGCCCCTCCCCAAAATGAAGCGCCCAGGAGGAATCTGCCAGTGGGAGAAGGGGGCCAGCATAGCAGAGGGGTATTCCAGGATAAGAAGGGTTTGATGCATATTTCCGTGTGACACTACAAATAAGCCATGGTGTTGGAGTCTAGAAAGTCAGAAGCACAGCTGGAAGAGGAGGGGGCGACTCACTTGACTTCCAGGAGTCTCCGTTTCCTCATCTATAAATTAAAGGAGTTGGACTGGATGGCCCTGGCTATCTCTTCTAGCTCTAAACCTATGATCTCACCCACTGAAATTATAATAATACACTTGGCAGGGTTTTTAAAGGAGATTTTATTTTCAGATATACATTTTCTCCTTCCCATGTCCACCTTCAGCCTCCTAAAGTAAAAGCAAGAAAAGAAAAACCATTAAGTACATGTGTACTCAAGAAAAACATTTCCTACATCATCATCTCTTCTTCTCTCCCTCTCCCTTTCCCTCCTCCTCAGCCTTTCTCTTCTCCTCAACCTTTCCCTTTTCCTCCCCCTCCCTGTCTCCCTCTCTCTCTCTCTCTCTCTTTCTCCTTCCCTCCTTCTCTCCCTCCCTCCTTCTCTCCCTCTCTCTTTACCTCTCTCCTCTTCTCTCTCCTTTCTCTCTCTCTCTCACTGTCACTTTCTCTTTCCCTCTCTCTCCCTCTCCTATCTATAGATATATGCTCTACCCCTCCCTCCCACTACTTGTTTTCCACATCTAACCTCAGGCCAACCTAGGCAAAATGGAGAAATAAACAAAGTTTTGATTCACAGAATTGTAGAATTTTAAAGAGACCTGAGAGATCATCCGATTATATCTCTATATAGTTCTATCTATCAATAAATAGATTGATATAGCTTTCTAGATGGATATGTCTATCTAGACAGATCTAGAGAGATATCAATATAACTAAATTCATATACACATATGTGCACACACACTATATACACGCACACTCATATTTATGCATCAATCTGCATACCTCTCTGGCTGGAAATGGTTGCTCAGAGTTCCTACATTTTTCAAAGTCATTTGTCTTTTCAATATTGTTATTGTTTATACAATTACAATTCTCCTGGTTCTACTCACTTTCCTTTCTTGATTTCTTGATGTGGGGAGTTTGAAGAGAAGGGGAGGTCACAGGGAAAGAATTCAGAGCTGAAAAATAAAAGAAAATTAAATTTAAAAGAGAAAAGATAAATTTTCCCCTTTTCAGTCAAGCAATCACCAGGTGTTTATTAAGCACATGGGGTGCTGTAAAAGTCACAGCCCTTTGCTCTCTAGGGTACTAAGACTAACAACCATGAGAACATAGGAGAGTAATTTACCATCAGAATAATAACCACCTGTTAATTGGTGGGGATGGCTCCAGCAAAGGCAAAGGGGAAGGACATTCTAATTTCAGGGAAAAGTTCCAGTCCTCCTCAGGCCCACGTGACTTTTCGAACCTTCTCCAAGTCACTCTTTAATCCACAGCTCTCAGCGCTCCAAGGCCCTGAACTCTGCTTTTTCTCCCTCCCTCCACTTGGTTTGCATGCCTAACCTCAGGCCAGAGGAGAAGTAAACAAAGTTTTAATTCAGAGAAAAACAGAATTTTGAAGCTGTGAGAGACCTTAGAGATCATCCAGTCTTTTTAGAGAGGCAAAAAATAAGGCCCCAGGGGAGTACATTGAATCACTGGAGATCACTGGATAACAGCGGCTGAGCTAGGATTAGGAAGCCAGGTGTCGTTTCCAGACCTTTCATTTAACAGTAGTTATACTAGGTTTACCTGTTTCTTGTCTCCCTATTACTTCTCCAGAAGGAAAGTCCTCATCATCTAAGCTGGCTCCCTTCAAAAGCTGACTCCACCACTTTTCTGATCCTCTTAGCATATAAATTGCTTGTCTTGTGCCCCATTCCCTAGACTTCATTTCCTAGTTAAATAGATTCAACCCTATTAATGTATTCAAAGAGTAATAATGAACTTTAATTTTGCTACCCTTCAGCTCAACATTTTAATGAGATAAACAGCATAGGGGTGGCTAGGTGGTACAATGGATAAACTGGTGGTACAGTGGATAGACCTGACTCCATCAGTTGGGGGAATAACTGTACAAGTTGTGGGATATGATTGTGACAGAATAATATTGTGCTATAAGAAATGATGAGTGGGTATATCTCACTCATGTGGGATATCCCACAACTTGTACAGTCATTCCCCCAGCCTAGAGTCAGGAAAAGTCCTCTTCCTGAGTTCAAATCTGGCCTTAGACTTACTAGTTGTGTGACCTTGGGCAAGTCCCTTAACCCCAATTGCCCTGCCTTCCCCCCTCCAAAAAACTAAAACTAAAAATAAAGGATAAACAACAACAACAACAACAACAAAGTGCCCCGTCTCTTTTGGGCTGGTCATTCTACTGGGCTCCAGGGTCTACTCTTCTCTGTAAGTGGACTCTGACTGACTCGTGCCTGCGTTCGTTACTAGCCCTATTTAATGTTGTCAGAGGTCACATTCGTGGTCTCTGGTGACCGCCCCTCTCTGTCCATACTGCTTGTGTATGTGTCTCTGCTTCCTTCAGCGGACTCCCAAGCAGACTCAGCTGTGGGAATGGAGGTCTTGCTCTGGGCAAGTCTTTTAGGAGCTAACTTCATGATCAATGGGGGAGAAAGGAGAAAAAGAAATCCCCTGGACCCCAGCCTTTTTTATAATTGCAATGGTCTTTTCCCCAAGGCCTAAAATACTAGAAATGGGTCAACTGGTTTGTTTTTTTTCAAAGGGCCATCTGGATTCAACTTCTGTTAGCTAATACCAATCAAACCTATTTAAAGGGGAGCTTGCCTTCTAATTCAATTAAAGGCTTCACACATTTTAAAGTATTAATACCTTGTTAACACATTAACATTTCTTTTTTATTTAAAATTTTTTAATTACATGTAAAAACTATTTTAATATTCATTTTTAAAAATCTGAATTCCAAATTTTTTTTCTCCTCTTTCCCTCACCTCTCCCCTCCCCAAGATTGTAATTTGAAATAGGCTATACACGTGTGATCATGTAATCTATGTACTAATATTTCCATATTAGTCCTATGAAAGAAAACACAGACTAAAAAAACCAATAGGAAAAAATAAAGTGAAAAAAGTATGTTTCAATCTGCATTCAAATTAGTTCTTTCTCTGGAGGTGGACAGCGCTTTTCATCATGAATCCTCTGGAAGTGTCTTAGATCATTGTATTTATTGCTAAGAATAGCTAAGTCATTCATAGCTGATCATCATTACAATAGCTACTGTGCACAGTGATCTCTTGGTTCTGCTCGCTTTGCATCAGTTCATGTAAGTCTTTCTAGGTTTTTCTGAAATCAACCCACTCATCATTTCTTATAGCACAATATTATTCCATCGTAATCATACCCCACAACTTGTACAGTAATTTCCCCAACCGATGGGGATCCCCTCAATTTCCAATTCTTTTCTACTATAATCAGAGCTAGCACTTCTTATCTTGTGATTCTAGCCTGATGTGTTAACAATTCTTGTGATTATATACACTAGGAAGGGCAAACATTAGCTAGTCAAAGATCATCTCCCTCTCTGCCTCACCCAACTAAATGGAAATAACACTGGGTGTGGGGCAATAGATTGGAGCAGGGCACAATTGTACTAGTTTTCAAAGAAGAGAAGAGAACAGTAGACAGGGAGGCTAGGTGTTGCAGTGAATAGAGCATCAGCCCTCGAGTCAGGAGGACCTAAGTTCAAATCTGGCCTCAGACACTTAACACTTACTAGCTATGTGACCTTGGGCAAGTCACTTAACCCTAACTGCCCTCCCTCCAAAATAGTAAACAAACAAACAACAACAACAACAACAAAAAAAAACCAGTCGACAAACCCTGCCAATGATCTTGACTTTGGTTCTGAGGGAAATTCTAGAAAGAATCATAAAAGAGACGGTTGGTAAATATCTAAAAAATGTAGTGGTTATAATAGCTAACAATTATCCAGCGTCTACTATGTGTCGAGCACTGTGCTAAGTGCTTCACAAATGTTATCTTGTGATCCTCATGACAATTCTATCCCCCAAGTCACTGAGTTATTCTTTGATTACAAAGAATTAGTATGGCTTCATCAAGAAAAGGTCATGGGTGATCACCACCTCCCCAACTGGACTCCCTCTCAGCCCTTGGCCCAGGGGGGCCTGGGGGGCCTGGGGTCCTTGGACGGGCAGCTGCTGCCCTTCTACCTGGAGCAGTGTGAGGCCAATCTGACTACCTTAACCAATGCTGTGGATGCCTTCTTCACCGCCGTGGCCACCAACCAGCCCCCCAAGATCTTTGTAGCCCACAGCAAGTTTGTCATCCTCAGCGCCCACAAGCTGGTGTTCATCAGCGACACCTTGTCCAGGCAAACCAAGGCCCCGGATGTCTGGAGCCAGGTGACCCACTACAGCAACCTCCTGTGCGACATGCTCAAGGAGACCGTGGTGACCACCAAAACAGAGGCCCTGCAGTACCCCTCCCCTACAGCCACCCAGGACATGGTGGACTGCTTGAAGGAGCTGGGCCAGAGCACTCAGCAGTTCAGGCAGGTCCTGGGCCAGCTGGCTACGGGCTGAGGAGGCCTAGGAGAACTTGTTTTGGGGACCACAGTGGGTGGGGTGGAAGCTGTAGCTGGTCAGTGACTCAGTCCACAGGGTATGGAGGGAGTAGATTCCCTGTGGCCACAGACTGTAAATGAATTTGTACATATTTAAAATGAAACAAACCACAGAAATCAACAGGCCTAACTCAGACAGGGAGCCTGAGGAGAGACCGAATCTC
>CM053599.1:40995230-41030275 GCA_028646575.1 Pseudocheirus occidentalis | reverse complement strand
AAAGAAAGAAAGAAAAGGTCATGGGGCCAATGTGAAGGAACTGGGATTGCTTAACCTGGAGAAGGGAAGACTGGAGGGGAATATAATTTTCTCCAAGTATTTGAAGGCCCATCATATGGAGGAGGGATTAAGTTTGTTCTCTTTTATTTAACCTATGGGATGGAACTGAGAGCAGTGGATAGGATAGTGAAGAGTATAATTTAGCCCTTCCTAACAATCAGATCTGTCCATGAGCTGAGTGAGCTCTCTCAGCAGGTGGAAAGCTCTTCTTCCTTAGAGACCTCCAGTGATGACTAATGTTTATTGGGCATATTGGAGTATGGAGTATTGTTTTGAACTCAATGGCCATTGGAATTCCTTCCAACTCTCTGATTCTGCGGGAGAACATTGAATCCCAGTTCTATCATTTATTATCTATGTGATCCGAGGCTGCCGTATCATCTCTGGATCTCAGATTCCTTATACAAGCATTATGTTGTTGAGTCGTTTTTCCATTCACGCCTGACTCTTCATGACCCCATTTGAGATTTTCTTGGCAAAGATACTGGTGTGGTTTGCCATTTCCTTTTCCAGCTCATTTTTATGGATAAGGAAACTGAGGCAAACATGGTGTAGTCACTTGCCCAGGGTCACACAGCTAGTAAGTGTCTGAGGCCAGATTTGAACTCAGGAAGATGACTCTATCCACTGAGCCAATCAGTTGTCCTTTTTACTTGAACACCTCAGAGATACTGTGGGTTCAGTTCTAGAAGACTGCAATAAAACAAGTGCCGCAATAAAGTGAGACACAAATTTTTTTTGTTTCCCAGTGCATATAAAAGTTATGTAATCTATTAAGTGTGCAATAATAATAGTATTATGTCTCAAAAAGTATATATTTAATTTTAAAGTGTTTTATTACTAAAAAAAAAAACCTAACTTTCATCTGCGCCTTCAGCAAGACATAATTTTTTGCTGGTAGAGCAAAAGTCTTGATGTTGATGGCTGCTGACTGATCTCAGTGGTAGTTGCTGAAGGTTGGAGTAATTGTGGCAATTTTTTTTTAATTTATTTATTTACTTTTAGTTTATAACATTCAATTCCACAATCCCTTGAGTTCCAAATTTTCTACTGTGGCAATTTCTTAAACAATTAAGTTTGCCACATCAATCGACTCTTCTTTTCACAAACTATTTCTCTGTAGCATGCAATGCTATGTGATTGCATTTTACCCACAGTAGAACTCCTTTCAAAATTAGAGGTAACCCTCTCGAACCCTGCCACTGCTCTATCAGCCAAGTTTATGTAATATTCTTCCATATTGTTGTGTAAATAGGGAAATTCAAGTAGAGGAAGAGAGACAGACCAGCTGGTTGGTAGAACAGTCAGAACATATACAACATCTATCAATAAATTGTATTGTCTTATGTGGCCATGGTTCATGGTGCCCCCAACACAATTACAGTTATAACATCAAAGATCACTGCTCACAGATCACAGCAGTTCTCAACCTGTGGGTTATGTTCAGTTTGTAACAATTAAAATTCACCCTGCATAGCAGATATTTACATTATGATTCATAACAGTAGCAAAATTACAGTTATGAAGTAGCAATAAAAATAATTTTATGATTGGGGCACCACAATATGACAAACTGTATTAAAGGGTTGCGGCATTGGGAAGGTTGAGAACCACTGCCATAAACAGATACAAAAATAAAGCAAAAGTTTGCAAAATATTACAAGAATGACCAATATGTGGCAAAGAGAGACGCTGTGAGCACATGTTGCTGGAAAAATGGCGCCAACAGACTTGCTTTGCACAGGGTTGCCATAAACCTTTGATTTGTTAAAAAAAAAAAAAAAGGCAATATTGGCCAAGTGCAATAAAACCAAGTATGCCTGCGTGTCAGCTTCCGGGAAGTACACAAACTGCTGAGAAATTGTGGTCTGAGAAGTTTCCTTGGTCATGGCCCCTGATTTCACTGGTGTAGAGAATAATGCCCAGTGTGGAGCCTTCCTCTGCCGACAGAGATCTATAATTGGTCTGTAGCTCATATTTTTAGAGAACTGCCAGGTATACTAAAAAGTAAGCAGACTCAACCGTTGTCACACAGCTAGATGTGTTTGAGGCAGAATTTGAATTCTGATCTCTGTAACTCCAAAGCATTCTTTGCCTTCTGTCTACCATACCTTCTATCTACTATACTGCCTCACATTCTATTGTGAAAACCAAAAAACAGTCTGATTTAGTTTAGTTTAGAATAGCTTCTTACAACATATATCACAATAAACCCAAATTGGTGTGACCTTAATGTAAAGGGTCACATTATACTAAAAAATTAAAGAACCGAAGAAAGCATCTTTTGCAACTATTATGTGGGAAAAGGGAAAATTATTATTATTTGCTTTTTTTGGAGGGGGGAAGGCAGGGCAATTGGGGTTAAGTGACTTGCCCAAGGTCACATGGCTAGTAAGTGTTAAGTGTCCGAGGCTGGATTTGAACTCAGGTCCTCCTGACTCCAGGGCCGGTGCTCTATTCACTGCACCACCTAGCCGCCCCAAAAGGGAGAATTGTTAACCAAACAAGAGACAGAGATGATAAAATATAAAAGAGAAAAGGTAAAATATACAATGTCGATTGTATGTATAAACAACTAAAAATTTTTTGATGAACAAAATCAGTGCAAGCAGAATCAGAAGCAATACTGTCACACGGGGGAAAATCTTTGTACCCAATGTCTGTTACAAGTCTAATAGCCAAAATAAATACACATAATGAGGCAGAGGCCAGTGAGAGCGCAGCTTAGGAGCAGGCACAGCAGCGCTCTGCCTGATGCAGCTCCCAAGTGGGTGTTTGATGAGCGTGCTTCCAGACATGCACAATCAGAGGTGCTCATATCATCATTCTGGGGCTGTTTCCCGTCTGCTTACTGTGTGGTAAAGAGGGGCCCTTGGATGGGTTGCCGAGTCAGTCTCACATTCTTTCTTCCTGGCGATGATCAAGACTGTGACTGCTGAAAATCTCTGGGGAATGAGTGCCAGGCATGGCTGTCATTTTGCTCTTCTCACTCTGGCTATGAGCACACTCGGTCCCTATCCTTAGCCTCTTTGAATCTCTTTTAATGCTCTTAAGTGAAGAAGCATTTAAGACGGTTACAACCTTGTGAATTTTTGGAAGATCAGACGAGTAACTCCCAGCAAATACGCAGGGACTGGAGTCCTGCAGGCGAGCAGGACGGACGGACGCAGTGCAGCTGCAGTCCTGAGGATCAGCCTGCTTGGCCCAGTCCAAGAGTGTCCTGCTGCAACGATGGAGCAACTCATCCCTTGGCTAGGCCATGCAGTATTCAGAAATGAACGTGGTGGAATGAGTGTTTTGTGGTAACCGTTTCAAGTTTGATCCCACTTTCCCCAAGGACCAAGATGGTAGAGGGGTATGTCCCGAGTTTAAAGGGTTGTATTTGTACTTGTATTCTTACTATATCTTCTCAGTTAAGATCCCTTTATAAAACCTAATTGATGTTAATTGGGTCAATTAGTAATATAGGAGACATACTAATTGGGGACTAATATTAAGGGAAAATGATTGAATAGGAGCTAGAGCTGAGAGCATTAGAAACATATGGTGCTTCCCCTCAAGGATAACACTAGAACCCTAAGAAGGAAAACCCTAGTCAGTCCCTAGGGACTCACTTTGTCATTGGAAGTGGAAGCTGGGTTATAGATAGCCAGAGTTTATTTGGCTACGTAAGGAACTGACATAAATATATAAGACTAAGAATCACTCTTCAGTATGGTCAAAATTCAAAGAATGTACACAAATTATTTTCAGAAGAAATGGGAATGACCAGAAACCAATTGTTCCAAATCACTAAGAAGAGAAATATAGATTAAAACAACATCCCATCCATCAAATTGGCAAAGATGTTAAAAGAAAGAGTAAATAATTGAAGGGAGACAGACACAATGATAAACATAGGCACACATATATTGATCTGTGTGTGTGTATATATGAGTGTGTTGGTGGAACTATGAATTGGTCCGATTGATCTGGAAATTATTTCAATTTGTGCTAGAAAAGTCAGAAAATTGTTGATACTTTTTGACACAGAAATTCCACTATTGAGTAGTATACCCAGAGGAAGTCAATGAAAGAAAGGTCTCATGTATACCAATATATTTGGGATGGCATCCTTTGTAGTTGAAAACAAATGAGACACAAGTTGGGATCAATGCTGAGGAATCAGTACTAATAAATGACTCAAAAATTTTTGGTGTATGAATGTAATGGATTATCCGCTCCCAGTAAGAAATGGTACATATGAGGAATTTGAAAGAACATGGGAAGACTTGTATGAACTGATGCAGAGTGAAGAAAGCATATATAATTTACAAATAGACCCTACCCTCTCCTCCCTCCCCACCCCACCCCACAACCCTGCCATGCAATAGGAAGCAATACAAAAATGCAGCTGAATTTAGCTTAATTATCATGGCTAAACTTGGTCCTGGAGAACTGATGATGAAACACACTCCTAACAACAACAAAAAAATGACCTAAGGGATGCAGAATATTGCTTACACTGTTTAATTTATTTGCTTTTTGGGTTGGATTTTGTTCATCTTTTTTTTCTTTTGTACAAGAGAGGATTCAAAGAAATAAGGGATGTGTTGAGAAAGTATCTTGATGTAAAAAAAGAAGAGGAGCAAAATTCTTGTAAAAGGCAACTTGGGAGAACTAATGAACTGATAGCAGAGTGAAGCATGCTTTTTTAACTTTTGAATTTTTTCTTGTTTGTGTGTGTGTGTTTTCTTTTGCAACATGGCTAATACAGAAATATATTTTGCATGACTTTACACGCTTAATCGATATCACATTGTTGGCCTTCTCCAGGGGTAGGAAAGGGCCAGGAGAGAGGAAAAGAATTTAGAACTCATTTTTTTAAAAAAATGTTTAGAAAATTTTTTTAAATTTGAGAAATAGCAAAATATATATTTTTAAAACTTTTTTTTTTTAATGAAAGGCAGCTTGGTAGTTGATCAAGAATTGGCCTGGAAGCCCAAAATACTTGGGTTCCAGCCCTACCTCTGACACATCTGGCCCTATGACTGTTCATTCTTTGGAACATCTTATGGCAGACCAACTATAAATTGCAGAGGTGTTCATCTGCGTTGACATAGGAGTTCTTCACCTGGAAAATCCTTATAACGATGAATTCACGGCTCCAGGGCCTGTCCGTATTATATGGAATTTAATTTGGAAGAAATAAATCAATTTAGGGGATTTGGCTAGCTGAGCTCTTAGGCTCTTTCCACCTCTATCATTCTGCAATAGAGTAACGCTTCTCTAGCCCAGCCCCAGGGACGGCCTGCTACATAGGCCGAGTAGGTGCTCGTCAATGTGGAGTGACAGACAGTTCTCCCAATGAGTTCACCTAACAAGTTGGGTATAAAGACGGGACAGGATCCCGGGTTTCCTTACCCCAGGTTCAGTTAGCTTTCCAGTAATCAGATCAGAGCCTGCTCGCCCCCTCTCCTTGCAGCCTTCATCTTAGCTGCCTGAAGAACCAGCGACAGCAGAAGCTCCCCCCCCCCCCCCCCCCGGTGCCTGGGCGGGGAGGGGGCTGGCCAGGACTCCCAAGTCCCACCCCCCATCCCACCCCCACCCCTTCCAGCCTGGCGCCTGCTGGGCCAGCTCCCCGTAGCTCTGTCCGTGGTGGCAGGCGCTGGCCTGGGAAGGAGAGGTGCAGGGTAGGAGGGTGGGAGGGAGGGAGGGATCAGGGGCCCAGAGCTCATCCCCACGCGCGGGGCTGGGCCGGTCCCGGGTTGCGGCTGAGGCTGCAGCAGCAGCTACGGATGCTGCAGCGGCTGCCGGCTCAAAACTGATACCACCTGCTGGGGCGGGCGCGTGGCGGGGAGGAGGGTGCCTTGAACACCTCGGATCCACACTCAGGTGAGCGGAGCGAAGCAAGGGCGCGAGGGGTCCCGGGAATGGGTCGGGCCAAGAGGCGGGCTCTCGGAGACGCCCCTACCCCCAGCGCTAGCTCGGGTGTCCGCAAGCACGCGTGGGAGTGGGCGGGGCGTGGGAATGGGGAGCGGGGATGGGACTTCAAGCAGAAGGGCCCAGGGTCCATAGAGCCAAGAAGCTTGCTGGGTGTCCCAAGAGCTATCATGATGGCAGGAGCCGCTGGAGACGTAAGGCGATATCGGGGTGGAATTCCGACTGTTATGGGCTATGTGACCTTGGGCAAGTCATTTGCCGTCTTGGGCCTGAGGTTGCAAAATGAGTAGGTTAGACTAGATTCGCCCTTGTGTCCCTTAGCTTGGAAGAACAGCAATTCTATTCTACGATCTTGTACTGGTTTCTGCTGGGGGAAGGGGGTGGGGAGCAAATGCGTCTGAGCACCCAGACTGTTCCGGCATGGATGTCCCTCAAATACACTCACAGTCCTCTCCAAGACAGCCAAGGACTAATCATCCTCCCCCAACCCATTTCACTGGAAAGCTGGCTGAGTCCTGGCAGCATAAGAACTTTGTTCTCATTCCTCGTATATCTGGTGGGAGGGGGCCCATCCTCCGTCCTGAACTAGCTCCAGATCCCTCCCCAACTCCTACTTTCACCACCAAACCCAAAATGCTGTTTAGATATTCTGATGCCTAGGAAGGTGGATGAGTGTAAACTCTCAGTGTGCGTTTTAAGGTGTATGTCCTACTCTGCATATGTGTGTGTGAGTCTGTACAACACCTAGGTTGCTCCTGGGCAGACCTTGGGTTTGGCTTGCTAGGATTTCACAGCCAGACTCTGTGTGCTTAGGTAATCACCTGTGCAGGCAGACCCCTCTTTACTGAGAGCCCCAAAGGAAAGATGCTGCCTTTGGAAGGGGCTGAAGCTGTGGATCTCTCCCCAGGATGGCTGGCTTCTTCTCTAGCCGACAGACTCCCATGCAAAGGATGCTGGGTTGGGGAGGCTCCCAAAGCTGCTGAGAACTGCAAAGGTTTTCTGGGTAAGCTACTGAGCCCAGGCTCCTTTTATCAGTCAGTGTCCTTCTCCCTGTTTTCCTCCCCTTCCCCCATTCTCACCCCAGCTCTTTCCTGCTTCCATGGGTACCAGGGCACTGGGAAGAGAGCTAAGCTAGCTCTGCCTTGGCTCACAAATGCTTTGGGCCTCCAGTGCCCCTAGCCCAGGGATTCTTAACCTTTTTTAATGCCATGAACTCCTTTTGCACTTTGATAAAGCCTATGGACTCCTCAGAATAATGTTTTAAAATGCATAGAATAAAATACACAGGATTACCCCCCCAAAAAAACCCCCAATGATACTGAAATAAAATTACCAAAATACTTTCAAAAATGCAATGACCCACTGAAATTTCTCCATTGATCCCTTGGGAGTCCATGGAGCCCAGGTTAAGAACCCCCAGGGTGATCTGTGTCCCTCTCTGTTCTCTGCCACCCCCTCCTCCTCATAGCTAGGACTCTGGCCTGAACTCCCTAAGGGTACAGGTTTCCTAACCTCTTTTACTCTCTGGAATTTACCTCCCCCACTAAAGTACCAGAGTTTGGCTATTCTTTTTCATGTAATTCTCCTCCTCCCATACACACACACACACACACACACACACACACACACACCACATAATTTCTCCCTGCTCCTCACCATCCATACTTATACACACCCCATTTCTCCAGTCCCCATTCCACTTGTAGGATTAACTTTCATCTTGGCTTCAATCAGTGGGCTAGAAAAATGCATCTTTTCTTTGTCCAGAATCTCAGAATCCCTCCTAATCCACCACGTGGAAACATTATAGGATTAGGGTGCATGGTTAGGCAGAAGGCAGGGCTACAGTGGAACAGGAGGTAGGCTCTCCCAGGCAAGGGGCAGGACAGAAGGACTCTGGCACCCACAATGTCTATGGAGGCAGATCAGGGAAGAGGGTGAAGGTGAGGACTGCCACTGACATCACCGATCCTTCACCTACCTGCTGCTACAGGACTCCACCCTGGGGTGGGGGTGGGGTGCTTGAACCAGAAGCTTCTTCCGCCTCTGACCACAGGTAGGTGAACTGTTGCTCTAGCGAATAACACATAGTGGAGAGTACACAGAGAGCAGATGTATCCAACTGGACCAAGCTGTTAGATATGAGGGAAATGGGGGAGAAAGAACAGGGCTCTCACAGGAATGGACAGCTGAATCCCACATCCCTCTATCTCCCTGCTCCTTCCACTACAGTGGGTAGAGCACTGAATTAGGAATAAGAGGAAATAGGTTCCTTCCCTTCTGCTACTTAATACCTGTATGACCCTGGTCGAGTCACTTCTTGGGTTTCCATTTCTTCTGTATAATGAGGAGGTTGAACTAGATGACCTCCAAAGTCTCTTGGCTCTAAATCTGTGATCCCACAATCATAAGGCGCAGGGTCCCTACATGTGTTAAAATACTGGGGAAGCAGAGAGGATGAACACTTCCACTGTTAGCCACGATCCCCTTTCAATAGCCTGGGAGCTAGTTAAGATTAAAATGCCCTGCCTTCCCCTGTCTCCCTACACACACACACACACACACACACACACACACACACACACACCACACACACACACACACACTCCACACCCCACACACACCCCACACACATACACCACACACACACACACACACACACACACACACACACACACACACACCCTTAAAAATAACCCAATAAGGAAGACATCAAGAAGAGCGGGTGGTAGTGGACCAAGAACTATAGGAATACAAACCAGGAAAACAAAGGCCATGCCCAGAGTGTAACCAATGGAATCACTGATAAGAGCTAAGGGAAGAGAGGGACTAATCCCGAAGCTGGGAGCTTTTCTAAAGCAGGCAGCAAAGATCACTTCAGAACCCTCTATCAGTAATAAACATAGGACTTCCCCTTTGTATATTGCTTTATAAAAAAACCCTTTCACAACTAGCATCATGGGATTTAGAGCTGGAGGGGCAGTCTTAGAGATCATGGAGTGCAACCTCATTATTTTCTGGATCAGGAAACTGAGCCCTAGAGAGGAAAAGCATTTTCCCCTAAGTCGTCCAGATAGCAAGAGGCAGGAGCAGGATTTGAAGCTGGGTCTTGGACTTTTTGCATCAGACCTCAATGTCTCCCTGTTTAATTTGATCTTTACTGTGGTTTCCTACACATAGGAGATACTCTATATTTTCAGAATGATGACTTCAGGTAAGACAGGTATTATTAGTCCAATTTGACAGATGGAAAACTGAGTCCCAAAGTGTGGTCTAAGGCCATACAACAAATTCATGTTAGAGGCATGGGTAGTACTTAAGACTGGAAGAAGGGTAGGGGTCCAGTGAAAACTCCTTCAGGTGGGAGGCCAGTCCAGGTTTAGGAATAGCTCGGAATACCCAGTCTTTCCCCCTTTGGAACAGCCAGAACCCTGCTGGTCATTTGAGCAATAGATTACACTTTTGCTCTGATAGTAAGACAACACAACCAAAGAGGGAGAAAAGTCTTTGGGGAGGAGTTGTTGCTAAGAATGACAGATTCAGAATCTGGGAACCTGGTTCCAGTCTCTAGTCCAATATCTGCTAACTGGGTGACCCTGGCCAAGTTACATCCTCTGGGCTTCAGTCTGTCCCACTATAAAAGGAGGGTTGACAGCAGGTGATTTCTAAGATCCCTTTCATCTCTGATGACCTATGAATCTGTGCTCATGCTGGGAGGGGAGGCAATTAAAGGGAGTGGCCAGGGGGGAGGAAATGCCAGCTAGAAAGGGTTCAGTTGGCTGTAGTGACTGGAGATGGTGCTCCAAGCCCAGCCATCGGCAGTGCAGGGCTCAGTTAGCCAAGTCTGAGCATCTCCGAGGATACTGAGCATAGGCAAAGCAGCAGAGATTGATGCAAGGTGAATGAGGGGGCTCTGGGGCCAGTGCCCAGGTAAGGAGCCATCCTAAGAATCCCTTCAGCCAAGGGGCAATGGGGGTCAGGGATCCTGGCATGTCCTAGACTGTTGAACTGTCCCCTCCCCCTCTCTGATCCATAAGGGAGGAAGGACACACACACACACACACACACACACCATTCAGGCTGAGCTTGGGCACTGCAGGGAGGGCACTATGCCAGGCACAAGAGAAGGATCAGAGAGGGAGGGGGTAGGGAAGAGGGGTAATGTGATAGGACCACAGTAGCTGGTCCCCAGTACAGTGGCCCCAGTACTGCCAGTAATTGTAGCCATTAGTGGGAAACCAAGGGTCTTATCTCCCCTCCTCCTCCTCCCCAAACACAAATATCCTTTGCCAGAGTGATCTAGGAGACAGCTTCTGAGTCAGGAATATGCAACCTTACTTAGGACACCGTCTCTCATTTCTTCTTTCTTCCTCCTCCCCCACTCTCACTTTATGTGGCCTAGTTTTCAGGTAAAAAGCTCACTAGGGTCAACCCTAGTACTCCCTATCAGTGGACTCCTGATCTGCAGAGCCTGTTTCTATATTCTGCACACACTCTGGGCAGTGCCACCCTCAAAATTCCTCTTTGGGTGAGGGTTGCCTGCTCAAAAATAATCAAGAGGATGAGTTCAGATCCTACCCCTGACACTTTTGTGACCTGGAAAAAGTGGCTTTCCCTCTCTGTTCCTCAGTTTCCTCAATTGTAAAATGACAAAGTTATACTAGATGATCTTTGAATCATCTAATCCTAGGTAGGAAAGGAAGCATCACTATTATTATTGATCACCTGCAACAGGAACCTGAGTAGAGCTCAGGATCAGGCTTTTCTTGGGAAACAGAGGGGTTGGGGCCAGGTGAGGCTTGAACTGCCTTCATCCTTCAGTCAGGTGTCAACTCATCCCTGGGACAGACCCAAAGTGGAAGCGGCCAGGACAGGGGATGCTGACGGTCCAGCTGCTGTTCCCTGGAGGGAGAGTCACTACTGGGGCTCTGCTGGGAAAGAAGGGGATGAGACTGACTGACTTACCCCTCCACCCTGGGAAGCCACAGAATCTGAGACCAGAGGAGGAACAGGGAACAAGGTCCTTTAAAAAAAAGAGCATATCTGCCCATTATCTCATACAATCCTCACAAGTTACTCATTCAACAAGGACTTAGTGTGCTAGGCAGCAGGACTACAAAGACAAAGAGAAACAGGGCCTGCTGACAAGGAACTTACTTTCTATGCTGTAATCAATCAGTTTACAATCCTATGAAACATTATTGTTACCGTTTGATGGATGAGAAAACTGAAGATTTCTCCAAGATTATAGAACCAGTTAGCATCAGAACTGAGACTTTGTTGTTCTGTCCTTTTTCACTCCTGTCCAACTCTTCTTTCTTCAAAGATACTGGAGTGTGGGGTGGAGAGGTGGCACAGTGAATAGAGTACCGGCCCTGGAGTCAGGAGGACCTGAGTTCAAATCTGGATTCAGACACTTAACACTTACTAGCCTTGTGACCTTGGGCAAGTCACTTAACCCCAATTGCCCCTCCAAAAAAAAAAGCAAAAAAGACACAGGAATGGTTTGACATTTCCTTCTGAGACTATAAACTGGTTTTTAAAAGGGATTGTTTTAATTTTCAAGCATTTTTTCTTTCCCTTTCCCTGCTACTCTCACTAAAAAAAAAAAAAAGAAAATAATGACCTTGTAACACATAGACATAGTCAAGCAAAATAAATTCCACCATTGATCATGTCCAAGAATGTGACTTATTCTGCAAATGAGTCTGTTCCTCTCTGACAAGAGATGCTTCCTCATTGGTTCTCTGGACTCTTTCTGAATTGTTTGGTTTATTCATTTATTTATTTATTTTTACAATATTGTAACTGGTTTCATAGATGAGGAAATATACAGCCAGTGAAGTCAAGTGATTTGTCCAAGGTCACATTACTTAAGAGTCAGTGCCCTCCCCATTACTGTCATATTGGAGGGTCTGGAATCTAAGAGACCTCAGCTCTGGTCCTTACTAGCTGTGTGACTCTAGGCAAGCTACTTAACCTCAGTTTCCTTAACTGTGAAATGAAGATAAGTTGTGTACTACCTTGTAAACTTTTAGATACTACATAAATGAACTAGTTTGATTCATCAAGAGCTAATTAAGATCCTACTTTTGTGAGGCTTACAGAGGCTCAGAAGATACAAAGAATAAAAAAAGAAATGGTGCCTTCTCTCAGGGAGCTTACATTTTACTGCATCTCCCAATTCTCTTCACCACTACCCCCACATTCTCCTTTCTGTTGCAGGTTTGTCAAGGGAAAAGTGAAGGCAGAGGAAGGCATCCTGGAGAGCTGACACTGACCATGGCCTCCACCACTTACATCTCCCTCTGGAGCCTCTTTCTTATAGCAATCCTCCTCTCTTGCATAGTGCAGACTGGGCAGCTTCCTAGACAGCCAGAAGGTTCAAGACAGAGTCTTGACAAATACCCTACTCAGGAATCCCAGCAGGACCATGGGGAATCCCCTGGGACCAGGCACCAGAACCTTAACTCTCAAGACCAGTCCTGGTTAAATCAGGCGGGTAGAGATGAACTTGGCACAGACCTCATAGATTGGCTCAGACCCACATTGCCTCCTTGGCTTGGGGCTACTGTGGGGCCAGGAGAAACTGGAAAGCCCAGAAAGTCTCCAGTTCTGTCTCTGTCCACTTCTCCTCCTCTGAGTTCAATAGCCAGTCTTGGGACCCCTCCCAGTCAGGATAGTGTCACTGGAGCTGTGTGGATAGGGCCTCCCCCTAGGCAGGAGGGATACAGTTTTGTGGATAAATTAGGCACTGGGGATGCAGGAATAAGAGATGTGGGGGTAAAGTCTTGGGCTTCAAAGGGACCCATTTCCAAAGATAGAAGGGGTCCTCTGAACTCAGAGCAGACTCCAGGACAAGTGGCTCCATTCCCCCTGGCAGCTGGGTCCCCTGAAGAGTTCCCAACTCTTTATTTCTCCCCCACTGTTGCCCTAGGGCCCAGAACTCAAACACTCCACCCAAAAGTGTCCACAGTTCAGGAGAAAGTAGAGGTCTTGTCCAAAGATATGACAGGCCCCACCCCAGAAGGGATTCCTAGGGAGGACTTGGGCTGGAAGATAGTGAGCAGGGATGACGATGACCTTAGTCTTCAAGGGTCATTGGCTGCCCAGGCTCCAGGTCTTTCATGGCTGCCTTCCATGACAACTGACCATGAGCACCAGCCACCAAGTAAGGATCCTGTCACCTCAGGGGCAGGTAGACAGCTGATTATGCAAAGAGACTCTGTCACCCTCAGGACCACGGACAGTTATGTTCCCTTTCCAATAGACCACACCCTAAGCCCCACTCTGGGAGCTGGAGAGGGGAAGACAATGAAAACACAAAATCGGAGTGGGAAGGTTACCACCAAAGAGAGGAAACAAGGCTCCCCAAAACCGGGGGGAGAGAAGAGCTGGAGTGAAGAAGCCCAGGCCCCCCAGGTTATCACCGAGAAGAGTTCTGTGTCTTCTGTCCTAAGGCCTGAAACCCTCCTAACGCCTGAGCTGACATCCTCTGCTCCAGCGACTTCGTCTCAGAGTTCCAGGTCCCTGCCCACCTGGATGTCAGCAAATCGCCTGCCCTCAGTCCTGGCTGAAGAGCCTAACCTCAAGACCGGACGCTGGAGTACCCATTTTGCCCATCAAATAAGCACCCAGAAGGCTCCCCTCAGTCCCCAGACTAAGGACTCTGATAATGAGGAGAACAGTGCCTCTGCTATACTTCTCTCCAGCTCCAGGTCACCATCATCTTCCCCTGTCTCCAACACCACGGCATCATTGTCTCCTGGGCACCAGCCTGGGCCAGGTAGGTGCCAAGGGGAGGTTCTAAGCATTGGTCCCTCTAAGTAGGCTCCTTCTCACATAGTTCCCAAATGCTTACATCCTTCTCATTCTCCAGCCTAGACCCTACCGGGGTCCTTTGGGCAAGGAAGGAACCAATTCAGGAAATAAATGTCCAGATTGTCTCCTCTCAACACTAGAAACCCTGTCTAGGCTTGGCCTTCATGCTAATTCCTGCAGGCTTGGGTATGCCCTCACTAGGAAGTATGAACCCTAGAGACTATGCTCTGCTTCCAAGGAAGCAGAATTCCAAGAATCTGGAGAGCTCCCCAGTTCAGTTACTCTCATGTGACCATAGACAAGTAATTTTAACTTTTAAGCACTTCAATTTTATCATCTGCAAAATGTGAAGAATAATGTAAAAATAATATAAAATAAAAAAAATATGTAAAAATAATACAAAATATTGCCTTGGGAATCAGAGGGCCTAGGTTCAAATTCTCAGTGTCCTACTTATTACTTGAAGGATTTTGAACCACAGTTTTCTCAACTATAAAAGTGATGGTGTTAGACTAGCTGATCTCCAAGATCTTTTGAGTTCCAAACCATTATAGGGCCAAAGGAAATAATGAAATAAAAAGTTCCTTGGAAATTATGAATGGTTACATATACAGGATGAGTAAAGCAACAATGTGCTTAGTGAACAGACTTCTGGACTATGGGTCAGTAAGACCTGTAATTAAATTATTCCTCTAACATTTAGGAACTACACGAACATGGAAAAGAGTCACAATCTCTGAGTTTCAGGCAACATTCTTAAGACTAAGTTATAGACATGGGCCAGTTATATTGGTGGAGGGAGTTGTTATACTGGGAGCTCCCCTCCCCCAGATGATGATATTATTTCAGAAACGGGACTCTTGGAAGGAGCTGAACTGATTTCCCCTCAACGAGTAAGAGGGGCTGTGGAATCTCCAAATTCCCAGAATTCCACCACTCCAAGCACTCCTGTTCCTGAGAGGATGATCAACACCACGAAGAGCCTCCCAGTAGCTGGCCCACCAGGTGAGCATCTGAATAGGGTGGGAAGTGAGGTCTTTTTTCACCCAGCTACCCACAGAAGAGAAGATTTCAGAAGAGAAGATTTCGGATTTGAAATCTTCTGATTGAGAACGATGATTTGGAGACCAGGGAGCACTCTAGCCCATTAGAAAAGACCTAGGGCCAATTTTGCTGGAAGGATGAGTTATTTTTTTGGTCTGCTGTTCCCCTTTTTAAAAAAAAAAAATCACTACTTTCCCATTTTCCCTTTACTAAAAAAGGAAGGCCATTCTAGGTGATTCATTTGCGGCCTTAGGGGTTGGGGAGTTTTCCCAATGCCAAGTAAATTTCTGTCTGCGTCTCTAAGGGCTAAGGGGGTCAGCCCGATAGAGTTCCAATTTCTTCTCCAACTCTGGCTAGTTGCCTGGGAGGGGGAGGGAATAACCATTTACAGTGCGCCCACACAGCAAGTCACTAGCAGCTTCTACAATTATTTTCTCATTTGGTCCTCACAATAATGCTACAGGGAAGGTGCTTGTTTTATGGGTGGACCCTTCTCCAATCACAGGGGACGACTGTGGTTCATGGCAGTGTTTTCGGGGAGGGCAGAGATTTTATAGATGTTCTTGTTACAGGTGTAGAGGAAAGACAGCCTGGGGAGCGGCCTCCCCAGAGCCACCCTCCGGCCCCTCCAGCTTCCTCCGGGCCTTCCCTGATTACGTCTCGCAGAGGCCTCATTCGAGTTACAACCCAGAGAGCCCTAGGGCAGCCGAACCCTCCGGAGCCTTCTCCTAGTCCCGCGGCCTCCGACCTTCCTCCAGATTCCACTTGCGGCCCGCGGGCGTGCGGCCCCCAGGCCAATGAGACGAGCTCCCCACCGCTGCGCTGGGGGCCTCTGCGGCACACGCTGAGCTTCGCATGGGAGCTCCACGTGTATGGCGCCGGAGCGTTCTTTCTGCTGCTGGCAATCCTGGCTCTGGCCGGCCTGGTGGCCGCCGCGGTCACGCCCCACGTGCCTGGGAGAGCCCACGCGCTGGCCGCGGCTGCTCTCGTATTAGCCGCCTCCTTGCTGCGCGCTATCTACTTACTGGCGGACCCGTACGGCTCGCGGGGCCGCTTGGCAGCCCGCACTGGGCTGATCCTCTACAATCTGCCCTTCCCGCTGCTCGTAACGGCCCTCGGGGCGCTGGCGCTCCTGGGCCTCGGGCAGCTGCTCCCGCCCCGGCTGCGCAGCCTGCGTCTGCTAGGCGCGCTGGGCTCAGTGCACTGGACGCTACTGCTAGGAGCGGATCTACTCTCTCCCTGGCTTCGTCCTCCTCTCAACCTGCTGGTGCAGGGACTGTCGTGCGCCTGGGGCGCCGGGGTAGCGCTGGGTACGCTGCTCCTGTGTCGCCGCTGGCTACTTGGCGCGGTGGAGGTTGGCCCCGAAGGCCATGGGAGGAGCCGAGCCCCAGGTCCCGGCCCTAGGGTCCTGGCTGTGGGCGGAGCCCTGGGATTGCTGGCTAGTGGTTTGCAATTGGCGGCCGCAGTGTGGCTGTACCCGCTGGCGGGGACCCCCAGCCGATTTTCCTGGCCCTGGTGGGGCGTACAATTCTGGCTACGCCTGGTGGAACTCGCCTGGGCCGCCGCACTGGCCCTGGTAGCTGGGGTCGCTTCATGCCGCTGGGGTCCGAGGCCCACTGAACACACGTGCTGGGGCAAGCTGCTCCACTATGCATGTCCCCCACCAGGAAAAAACGAGGTGCCCGAGTATCCTAACAACTGCTACGACTGGACGGGCACAGCCGGCGTGGAGCGAGGTGGCACCGACATCAGCAAAAGCCTCATTCGGAACCCTGCGGAGAGCGGGGGATCCCGACCCCCTAAGGACAGCAATGAGCTACGAGCAGGCCAGGTTCTCCCTAGCCCCGCCGGCTCGGCGGCTTCACTGGCTCGGACTGGCCGGAGCCCCAAGTACCCTAACAACGTGGGCCCAGGTCGCTCTCGCAGCAGCGTGTGCCTGGATAAAACTGCGGGGTTGTCTTTGAGCGAGCTGGACTTGCGCCCGCCCTCGCCCATCAACCTAAGCCGGAGCATTGACGAAGCGCTGTTCCGGGAGCACCTAGTTCGGGACAGCGTGTTCTTGCGCTCCAGCCTGCAGTACCCAGCTGGCCTGGGCCGACGGGACTCAGCCGCCTCTCTGCAGGATCTTTCCCAGCCAGGGGGCCCCCACTTGCGACAGAGGCGCAGCAGTGACCCCGATCGTTCGGGCCTAACCCCTCAGGACCGCTGCAGTTCCTTGACCGACGTGCGGGTGGTCCCCAAGCCTGCCCCCGAGCCTGAGACCGGGGCGGCGTCCGGGAGCTCACTGGATAGTTTTTCCAAGGGCTCCCTCAAGATCAGCTGGAATCCATGGCGCCACGGGCTGTCATCGGTGGAAAGCCTGCCCCTAGACGAGCTGCCAAGCACTGTGCAGCTGCTGCCTTCTCAGGCCGAACCGGAGCCCGAGCCCGCCCTTGAAGAGGCCGGGGACCCAGAGCGCGAAGCCCGTCGGAGCTTCCTGGCCCTGAGTAAGCAGGTGGACTCGCGAAGCGCCTCCAGTGAGACCATAGAGTTGTGATCAGGCCAGAATGGGTAGACACTGGTGAAATGGGGACTAGAGAGAAAAGGGTGGGCGGTCTTCCCTTCCCTCTCTCCGCCCCCCACAGCAGCCCAGGGATTATTTTTTTACTTTTTTTTTTTTTTTTTGGAACTCTGACTTTGCCAGGGGGCTATGACCTTCACCGAGTGGAGGTAGAACCCGAAGGAGGGTGGGGGAATAGCTTTAGAGGAAGGTGCTTCTGCTCCACCCTCTGCTGCCCCCCAACACAGAGCCAAGGAAGGAAGGATTCTGAGAGCTCTAATGGGGGTCGTGTGCTGCAAGAAGCCCCTTGGAGAGCCACGTCTAAAACTTCCTGCTTTGTGCCAAAAGAAAGACAAAATAAACTTTTAAAACCAATCTGTCTTGCCCACCCCTTCCTGTCCCTCTTTAGCCCCCAAGTCCTGGACTTCCTCCCATATGATCTCCATCTTCCAGCTCTGTGAGGGGTCAGGCCACTCCTACCATCCCAGGCTGGGCTTTCAACCATCCAAGGAAGGGAAAGCCAGGCAGAACTCCAACATCCATGATGGGCCTCCAGTGGAAAGTGTGCTGAACCCAGAAGTCACAGGATAGAAATTAAAATCTTGGCTTGTCACTTAACCCCTCTAAGACTCAGTTTCCTCATCTGTAAAGTGAGGGGGTTTAACTAGATCACCTCTAAGTTCCCTTCTATTTCTAGGCCTAGGGCCAGGGAGTTGCACTTGAAGAATAAGAAACTCTGGGGAGGGAGAATCTACATACCAGTGGATGGAGGCTGGGAGGGGGCAGCCCCTGATCTAACAGAATCTCAAATGCACAAACTATATTCCCTAATCATATACCTCTTCCTGAAGCTCACACAGGAAATGCTGACAAAGCCTCTCCCACCACCCAGCCCCGGTGGCCAATCCTCATTCTTCAAGTTCCAAGGGAACCTTCTTCCTTAGTACCCTCTATTCTCTGAGGAGCTGAAAAGGCTATAAACCAAAACTGAGTCAGATGATCTGGGTGTGATTCTGGACTTGGGGGGGCCTCACCTTTGTGAGACTCAGTTTTCTTCTCTGTGAAATAAGGGTAGTAATATTTTGGCCCAAAATTTTGGGGGATTTTTTTTTAAGTTTCACACAAAGGGCAATGAAGAGGTGCATGGTGGGAGTGTGTAAAATGTAACATGTAACACAATAAGGAATTTTGAAGAACTAGAGTCAAGGATGTCCAAGGGAAAAATAGTATGAGTGGGAGAAGATGGACTGGTCATGGGCAGACTAGGGGATAACTAAGCAGAGCAGAGTACCCTTGAGAGGTCAGAGGAAAATGAGAGTTCCCAGTTTGTTAGGTCAGCCATGAGGGGCAATTTTAGGGGAGGGCACAGACGCTGGATGGTGATGTGAGGATGGGTGGGTGAATCAGGAAAGCCCACTCAAGGTGATCAAAGGCCCACTGGGCCCTGCCTGTACGCCCTACCTCACAGAGTTACCATCAGACAAACGTACAACATCTGGAGCTGAAAGTTAAGGCCTGGGGCAGATGGCAGGGTGGCTTAGAGAGGCTGGAGTCATTGCCAGATTTATGAAGAGTTTTATTTTCCTGAGATGAATAAATAGTTGAGTCAAAGTGGGCAAAAGCAAGGGTAGGGAGCATGCAGGAGGACTCTGGGCCTCTGCTCCCCACCCTTGCATGGACCACCTCCCTCTGCCTCCCAGCTCCCAGGACTAAGGAGGGGAAAAGGAAGAAGGCAGGGCACAGCTGTGTGGCCAAGGTCACAGGCACTACCAAAACGGGGAAATGAGTCTGAAAAATCACTTATCTAGGACCTGTCCTCCCCTTCAGCATCTCATTCCCACCCCACCCCCCAACTTTCCTTACAGTTTTGAGCTCTGCCCCCAGGGGCACTTTTTCAAAACCCTTCCACTGCTAGCTCCTAAGACATCACTGAAGAGCCTGGACCCCCAATTCAAAGGAAGTGTCTGGCAGAGAAGGGGAGTGTGATGGACAAGCCAAAGGAAAGGATAGAACCCTGGCTCAGTCCCCACACATAAAAACAAAATGATTGTAACCCTAGCCTCTGGCTAGGAGGGAGATATCTGCCCTGTCTCCAACTCTGCCTGGGTGGACCACATCTGCAAGATGGAAGCCAAAGGACAGAGAGGCACTGAGCTTAGCCAAGGACTGCTGTGGCACCTGGAAGCCAGCAGTCCTGATTCAATCAGGCTTGGGTCAGAGTTAAGGTTTGCTAAGCCACCTCACCCCAAACCTGGCCTCTTCCCTCCTTGGTGCAAACCTTAACTTGCCCAAGCTGCCTCCCCATCTGGATCCAGTCTCCCCCCACCATCAGTTTCCAGGCTTTTCTTCTATCAGTCCCTGGGGCTGGACCAGAGCCAACCACCCTTGGCCCCGTATTGTAGAAAGGGAGGGGGACCCTCCCACCTGCAGCAAGTCTCTATCTGCCTTTGATGAAGCCATCCAGCACGCGATCACTACGCTCAGACAGCCAGTATCCGGCCATGGCAGCCACAGCCCCGATGAAGATGGCAGTGAAGACCATGTCACCTTTGGCTGCCAGTGTGGCCAGGGCACAGATAATGACACCAAAAAACATCTGCTGCAAGACCACCACCTCCTCGTCTGTCACCTCTGAGAAGAAGCCACCAGGCTTAGGCTCTGCAATGGGGGTGACAAGACATGAGCCTGCAAACACACACCCTGCTTTGAGCTTTACAAGGTGCTTTCCACACAGGACTCTTTGGGGGAGCTGCTCTCACCAGAGCACTATTCTCATTCTGAAGATGAGGTTATGGAATTTGCCCAGCGTCCCCAAGTGAATCTGAATGCAGATATCCTGACTACAAGTCGAAGGTTCTATCCACTAGGCCATGCAGGACATAAGCCAGCTCAGGCCAAGTGTGAAAGTCACAGACAGAGAGCAAGGCCTTGGGAGAGGGGTAATATGGGTGAAGGTAGTCAGGAACAGAGCACACACAGAAAATAAGCAGCTGGGGGAAGCGGTGTGGGCACTAAAGAATAGATGTGACAAGTGTCTAACAGATGGCCTGTGTCTAGCTGGCCAGACAAAGAGTGGACAGGCCTCTACGTAATCTCACTGGGGCCTGAAAGGAGGGGCAGGACACTCAGCTCTCAAACATCCATCAGGCTAACCCGATGCTTTAGCTGCCCCAAGCTGCCCCACCAAAAAGTGTCTGAAGGCCTGGGTCCTACATACAGAACGAATCTCACCTTCAGGCTGCTGAGGCACACAGCCCTCCTGCCTTCTTTCATAGCCCTCCACACAGGCACATCGATAGCTTCCATCTGTGTTCTCGCAGAGTTCATGAGCACCCGTGCACACCTCCACCTCACCCTCACATTCATCCACGTCTGGGGGATGGAAATGAGGTCATGCCTTATCTGGAGGCACTCTGACCCAGAGTGCCCAGCCCTCCCCTGCCCCCATTCCTCATTGCTGAGTGGACCAGACAGCTTGTTAGTGGTCAGCACAAAACAGGAAGAGTCCCTTACCCAAGCATTTGGCTCCATCTCGTCGATAGCCCACACTGCACTTCTTGCATCGGGCAGGCCCTGCTCCCATACAGCCAGCACAGGCTTTGGCACAATCTGGGAAGAGAGGGAAGAAGAAGGTCTGTAAATAGGACCCCATGATCTGACAACACTGGGAAGGCCAAAAGAACTTAGGAGAGTTGGGGTAGGCAGTAAGAGATGGAAGGCTGTCCCTCCCAAAGGGCCTCTCTTTCCCATACTTCCACCTCCAAAGCTGGGTCTGACCTCGGCACTCGTAGGACCCATCTGTGTTCACGCAGAACTGGTTGGCTCTGCAGGTGGCCATCTCTGTCCCACACTCATCGATATCTGTGGAAAAGGGAGGGCCTTCAGAGATGGTTGCCTCTCTCCTGCCCCTAATTCCCTCTGACTTCATGGTGACCCTGTCTTCAGAGGCCCTACAGCTTTCTATGTGTATCTATGATAGTTTCTTTTCAAGGTTTTTCACATCCATGAGCTCATCTGATCTTTACAAAACCCCCAAAGGGAAAAGTAGTTTTAGCCCCATTTTTTCCTTAATATTTTTAAACATTCTTATTTAAAGTTTTGAGTCCCAAATTCTATCCCTCCCTCCCTCTCCTCTCCCCTCCCTGAGACAGTAGTCAATCAGATACAGGCTATATATGTGCAATTATACAAGACATTTCCCTGTTGGTCATTTTGTATAGGAAGATTCCAATAAAAGAAAAAAAGAAAGTGAAGAAGAGCCTGCTTCAGTCTGTGCTCAATCAAGACTAAGCTCTTTCTCTAAAGACGAATAACATGCTTCATCCTGAGTCCTCAAGACTGTCTTGGATCACTGTTTTGCTGAGAATAGTTAAGTCACTCAGTTCATCAAACAATATTTTTAGCCCCATTTCTACAGATGAGAAGACTAAGGCTCAGTGAGTTTAAGTGACTTGCCCAAAGTCACATAGCTACTTAATGGTATAGGCATGAGAATCTAACTCTCTTGACCCCAAGCTCTTTTCATTACTCTGGCACAAATAACTCATCTCTGGGGCAGACCGGGAAGGTGGGGGAGTCCGGTCCTTGGCACTACACTTACCCACACACTTCTGCTGGTGCAGGGCCCAACCCTGTTTGCAGCGTAGGCAGTTACCCTCCTTGGGGCCAGAGCAACGGGAGCAGGGGCCAAAGCAAGCTGATGGAAGCAGGGAGAAAGGGAGGGATGGTGTGAGATGGTGAAAGATGGGGGGCCCCATTCACAGCTGAGCAGACCATGCCATCTCCACCCCCAACCCAAGGGCCTCCCTCTCCCTGACCCACTACCTACCCTCACATACCAGGTGGCTGGAGTTGCGAGTGGCTTCATAGTAACCGTCCCCACACTGAGAACAGGTGGGGCCACCATAGCTGGGCTGGCAGTCACAGCGCCCACTGCCCTGTCGGGTACCCTCCCCGTCACAGTGCCCATTACCACTGCACGGCTTCTCTGCACCCCCGGGACAGGCTGTAAGGAAACATCACCCATCCTAAGCCTGCGACAGCCCCAGAGCTGGACGGATAAGAGCCAGCATCCACCGATCCTTCTCCCAAATATCCTCGGGTACATGGAGCCCTCCAGAACAGTCCAAGCCCTTCATCTCCACCACGGTGACTGGACCTAGCTGTCACACCACCATACCAGTATATGGTACCACACTGGCCTTTTTCAAAACCCTTTCCCATTTTTTTTTTAGCTCATTTTCTCTTCCCAATGATCCTGGGAGCTGGACAAGTATCATTATCCCCATTTTGCAGATAGAGGAGTTAAGGCTGGGTCATAAGACAAGTGGAGGTGAAGAGAACACAGCTTAAGTATACAAGGGTTAGAGGAGGTTATTTTTACTAAATAAAATTGAAAAGCTTTTGCACAAGCAAATCAATGCAGTCAGAATCAGAAAGTGGGAAGAAGCTGTGACTGAAAGAAATGAAATGGCTTCCCCAAGAGCACACCCTGGAGAAAGGCAGAGATGCTACCACCCCTAGTCCCAGAGGCAGCTTGAACAACTCACCCAGGCAGGAGGGCCCATAGGTTCCAGGAGGGCAGCAAACCTTTAGGGAGTCCATGCAAAGCCACTGGAAGAGATCTGGGGCCTGTTGCTGCCTGAAAGGGTGGGGGCACCATTAAAGGGTCAGGACAGAATATATGCCACAAAGAACAGGGTCAAGATTCCCTGAAGGAAGTGGATCCTCTATCACCCAGCCCGGGCCTCCTTCCCCCAATGCTCACCAAGCAAGGAGCCACAGATTCAAATTTTAGGACTCATATGGGAAGAACCAGCATCAAGCCCTTTACACAAAGAGAAGCCATGGCTCCAGACGCTAACTGACTGGGTCCCACACCAGATTAGCAACAGACTTCCAGGTTTCCCGATTCCAAATCCAATGCTCTTTGTACCATACCATCTCATTTCCCAGATGAGTTGTTTCCCAAAAGAGAGCTCAGTTTGGTTTGATTCAATTAAAGAAGCATTTATTTAGCACCATTAACCCAGAGGCACTGTGCTAGGTGCTGAGGCTACAAAGCTGAAAATCAGCATCATCCACCTTCAAAGAGTTTACAGTCCAATGGGGTGGGGGCTGTGAAGCTCAACACAAGCCACACTGACACAAGATGGAATGTGATATGGGCCAAGAGATCCAGCAATGGCCCGGTATTTGAATTGATGGAAAATGTTTTCTCATACTAATGCATGCTCCCCCCAGCTCTCTCCTGACGCCCAGGGAAGCCTACTCACTTGTGGAACCACCAAGTCTCCACCAGCTCCTCACTCTGCTCCAGGAGTCGGTGACACTCAAAGTCAGATTTGCTGCACACAGCCTCCAGCACCTCCACCAGCCGAGTCTCGCTGGCCATGCAGCAGATAAAGAAGCTGAGGGCCAGCCCTGCTCCTGGCCCAGCCCTCCCTCCCCACCCCAGCCTGGGACAGCTAGTTAACCCCCTCAATGGCACCTAGCAGGGGGTGGGGATTGGATCTACACTTCCGGCTGACTTGACCCTGGAACGCTCCTGGTCCCCAATGTGGCATTGATTGGCAAGGAGGTCCTTCCCCAATCTAGTGCCCCTGAGGCCCCCAGGTCCTCTAGCCCTTGAAATTACCTGTCTTTATACTTAGACAGCTTCTCCTCCTCCCAGGCAGTGTTCCCTCCTCCAAAGTTGTCCCGAACAGTACGTTCCAGACCCTGGGCAAAAGAAACTCTAGAATTCAGTCCAGTCCATAAGCAGTGGCCCTGCCTTAAACACTTAAAAAGCATGAGGTTCCTGGGGATGGGGATAGTTGGAGGGACTGGAAAAAACACCCACCTTGCTAAAGCTGCTGACCAGCTCCCGGCAGGTGTGACAGGGCTGTGCCTGGGGCCACACAGGGAAGGGAAGGCTCCAAAAGAGGCAGACGCCCCACAGCAGGGCGGGAACCAGGCCTCTTCGAAGGACTGGAGCCATCTTCTTTCCAGAAGGCTGGGGGTTACTGGGTGGTATGGGGGCTCAGGGGCCACTTTGTCCCTGCTCAGGAAGCTAATTAACAAGGGTAGTGGTGAGAATATGTAACGGAGGAAGAAGAATATATAACAGGCAAGTTGGGGCAGATGGGGGAAGATGGGACGAGTCTTTCTGGAAATCAGGGAAGAAGGAAGGGCAGGAGATAAAGAAACAGTGAGAAGTTAATCACTCTGTTTCCAGGGAAGTATGAAGTAGTATTAGAAGGAGTTAATTAGGAAAGAAACCAGTGACTAGGAAACACTAAGTGGGGGCTTTTTATTTAAGGGGATAGTACTGGGGTAGGGAGGACAGAATGAGGAAGAGGTACTGGCTAGAGTGTTGGGGGGCAGGGGCAGTTAGGCTTGGGAGGTTAGGATTAGAGTAATGGGGGAGGGGAAGGGGGCAAAAAACTGGCCCAGCAAAGGGACAGCCTCTACTGATGGTTGTGTGTAGCAAGTATTTGCAAAAGAGGTGAGCTGGACAGAGCAGTGCAGGGAATGCCAGGGGGCAGGGGTAGGGGTGGTGGTTTATAAAGATATTGAGAGGAAGAGAAAAGTATTGGAAAGGCTTATGTTAACGGAAATACTCAGAGAAAAGGGGTAATATGGGGGTTATATAGTAACTACAGGTCTGAGATGAAGGAGACAATATTAGGGGTGCTGATATTAAGCAAGATATGGAAAAGAAGAGGAAAATATGAAGGGAGCTGATATGAACCCTGCTGTTGAAAGAATAGGCAGCAATATGGGGGTGGGGGACTTAGGGTAACTACCTAAAGTTATAAAGCAGAGGGTAATACAGGAAGGCTGACATTAAATGAGTGTTCAATATCCCAGGTTAATTGCACTACTGAGGAGAAGGGGACAATATCAGGGGACTGATACTAACCCACAGGGGGGCAATATTGGGGGGAGGGACCTGATTTTAACCAGGTATTCAGGGAGAGGGGGCAATCTTAGGGACTAATGTTAACCATGGAATTTCGAAGAATAGGGCAATATTAGGGGACTAATATTAACCAGGATATTAAGAGAAAGGACATTGGCAGGGCTTTAACCAGGTATGGGGGGGACTGATAGGAACTTGGTATTCAGGGGAAGAGGCAATGTTAGGGGGCTGATATTAACTAGGTATTCAGGGGGAGGAGGCAAAGGAGGCTGATTTTAATTGGGGGCGATGGGGGGGACAATATTGAGGAGGCTGGTATTAACTAGATATTCAGGGGAAGGGGCAATATTAGGGGGGCTGATACTAAGTAGGTATTCCGGGAAGGAGGCAATACTAGGAGGCTGTTATTAACGAGGTATTCAGGAGGAGGGCCAATATGGGGGCTGACATTAACAGCGGTACTGAAGGGAAGAGAGACACGAGGGGGGGGGGGGTCGTATTAACCGCGATGGGGGAGGGGCAGGAAGAGTGGGGTGGGGGAGGAGATCTCTGGGGGCGGGGGATGACACACGCCCCCCCTTGTTCATTTCCGGGGTGGGGCAGGGAGGGGGAGGGGAGAGGAGGGGGCGGGACCCGCGGAAGGTGGGGCCGTCCGTACCCGCCGTCTTCCGGAGCTCAGATGGCCGGGGGGCTCCAGGGCCGCGCCCAGCCCAGCCGCCCTCGCACCGCTGCCGAAGCCGCTGCCGAAGCCGCCGCCGAAGCCGCCGAAGCCGCCGCCGCCGCAGCCTCCGCGCGGCTCGGAGCCTCCGCAAGCTCCGCAGTCTAGGGGGCGGAGCCAGACATTCCGCCAATGGCGGCGGGCCATGTGCTCTAGCGTCACTGCCCGAGCGGCCAATGGGAGCAGGCTCGGGGTGCACCTGTCAGGGCTTTTAAAGAGACGACGGGACTCCTAGGCTCCCAAGCCCATTTCCCATATGCATAGACTAGAGGCTGGGAGGCTACAAAAATAAGTCTATCTTTATTCACCCAGATATGTCCGCGCAGCCCAAAGCAGGGGTTCCCAGAGACCCCCTGGGCAGGAAGTCCCCCCCAAGTCCACACGTCCTCAGGCGCTGATGGGCGCGATTTACAGCGAGGAGACCTTTGCTCCAGGTGGATGCAAATCCAGGGGCCGCAGAGGACTCGGGTCTGGCTGCTGCCCTTGGGCATACTGGGCGAGGGGACCAGGCTGGGTCAGAGAGAGGACGATGACCCCAGCTGCAGGCACTCCTCCAGGGCAGGCTGGAGGTACTGACACACGCGTGTGGCATGACCTCTCAAATTGTCCTGGCGCTGTTTGCCAGGCCCCAGCAGTGCCCTCAGGAAGGCGGGCATCTGTGAGGGCAGAGAGAAGACTGGTACGGACTGGAAGAGGTCGGGTATCCCCTGGGGGGGAAGCAGCTCCTCAAAGCAGGCGACCACATAGCACCCGAGCGCACTGCCCTCCAGGAAGTCGGGCAGCACACAGCTGAGAGAGGCAGCAAAGGTGTCCACAGTGGGGGCCGGTCTCTGGGCAGTGCCCGCTTCTTGGAGCCACTCCTGGCAGAGCGCGACGGCCCCCGGGGAAAAGAGCAAGATAACCACCCCACCTTCTTGCAGGGCTTGGCGACGCTGGGCATGGAACCAGGCCAGGGGACCCAGGGCACTTAGTTCCCTCCGGTGCCACAGGTCCACAGCCACGGAGAGCTGCAGCTGCCGCAGGGCTGTGGCCAGGGTGCCCACGAGGCGCTCAAAGCTGTCGTGGTCTGGAGAGTAGAGGAGGAGGGCTCTGCGGCCACGGGCAGCCCCTGCAAGAAAGAGAACCGTGGTTGGGTGGGAAGAGCCGAGGGAGGAAATATCCCGGGCGTCTTTCCTAGCCCCATCCCCAACTCACAGCCCCACTATGTAGAGAATAGGGAACGGTGTGACCCGGGATTCCCGCCTTGACACTCACCCCCATAGCGGTAATCGTCCTTCAAGAATTGCAGCCACCCTGTGAAGGGAGAGGGGCAGAGGCAGCCAATCAGCCTGGCCCCTGGATGTGCTTGACGTTTAGGTTTGGCATTCTAGGCCTGCTAGGGCTAGGTCATTCTAGGTCACTGCCCGAACCTCCCTCTCCTCCCTCCCCACTAGGGACTTCCTAACTGGGCTCTCTGCAGTATGAGACTGTGTCAGGAAGAGGAAAATCCCTAAAAGACTAGGGGATGGGGAGGAGAAGGAGAGATCTGTTCTTATCTTGCCCCCAGGAGATAACATCCCTAAAAGGCAGCATCTCACCTTTCATCCTGCCTCTGTTGAGCAGGAGGAGAAGCAGGATACAAGCAGCCAGTACTAGGAAGGCCAGCCAGATCAGAACCCAACGCTCATGGGTGTCTAAGGGACAGAATGGGGAGAAGTCAGCACCAGGGCTAGTGATCTGGGCCTCTTGAGGGTGTGGGAAGTGGAGGTGGGCAGCGGGACAACGTCTCCTCCCCCAGTGATCAGGAAGTTCTAGAGCTCCCCATGGATCCAAGTACCACGCATTACTCTTCCTTCCCCAGCCATACTCACACTTTTGAAGAGAGCAGGCCCATAAGATCCCTGTGTTATTCCATAACTGAAAAGTATAAGCAAGCCATTAATTTCCTGGAGCCCTCGCTAGCATTATGGATTACCTCCCCTGCTTTTCCTTTCTACAATAATGTCCTGCCTTGCCTCCTTTCCCTCTGTCAGACCACATCTCTGAAACTCTTCCAAAGCCATCCCAGAACCATGACCACCTTGGCAACTCATCTCAGCCTTTGAGAAACTCTTTACCCACTTTCCCTCCCCACTCTTGAGAGAGACAGAGACAGAGATTGGGTGGGGGAGGGGGGCAGGGGAAATAATGGGAAATAGATTGCAGTCATTGTCAGACAACCTGGGTTTAAATCCCAGATCTACTCCCTTAGTACCTATGTGACCTTGGACAGGTCTTTCTATATCCCTGGACTTCAGTTTGAGGAGTTAAACTTGATGGAGAGATGTGGTCGTGGACAGAGATAGCTTTGGAACAGAAAGAACCAAGTTCTGAGTATGACATCCTGGTTGTGTGACCCCTCAGCAGCTCGCTCTGAAGTGCTGACCCATGTTGATAGAAAGTTTCCTCATCTGGTAATTTCTCTCTATCGATGAAATTATAGATCCAGTCTCCATATCTCTAAAGGTCCTTTCCAGCTCTGCACTGGGGGATTCTATATAGTATTTTCAGCTTCACAAAATACTTCCTGATGAATGTTATTATTCCCATTTGACAGGTGATGAAATTAAGCCTCAGAAAAGGTCAATTGATTTGCCCATGTTCACACTGGCAGTACAGAGCAGCTAGGTCTTAGTCAGAAAGACTCCTCTTCCGAATTCAAATCCAGCCTCAGACATTTAGCTGTGTGACCCTGGGCAAGTCACTTAACCCTGTTTGCCTCAGTTCCCTTATCTATAAAATGAGAAGGCAATGGCAAACCACTCCAGCAGCTCTGCCAAGAAAATCCCAAATGAGATCAGTAGGAGTCAGGCAGGACTAAGTAACAATAACACACAGACAGTAAGTATCAAGGTTGGAATTTGAACCCATATCTCCTGACTCCCCTATACTACCATAAAAATGAAGAGAAGCCCAAAGACGGTTAGGGCTGCCTGAGACCCCAAAATACCAACATACCGGGTCCTGCGGAAAGAATTCCACTCAAGTCTTCTCAGCCACGGAAAAAGTAAAGTTTATTGAAAGTTCAAGTTCGCCACGTGGGGTACTAGGCCATTTAAAGGTGCTCTCACTGAGCAAGTCTGTGCTAAGCTATCTCATGGCGCTCTCACAGAGCAAAGTCTATACTAAACTATTCCATGCTGTCCACCCCTCAAATCCTATCTATCCTCCCAAATCTCAGTTTAAGAGCTCTGAAACCTGATTTTCTTCAGGTAAACCTTTCCTGGGTGCCCCAGTCCCCTCTGATCTTCTCAGCTCCTTAAAGCCATCCCAAACATTTTTCACTTATCATACTGGTCCAAGTAAATGTTGTATTTTCCCATAGTATCTGCCTTATAAAAACCTGAGTGCCCTTTAACCAGTTACCTTTTCTTTTTCTTTTTTTCTTTTTGGAGGGGGGAAGGCAGAGCATTTGGGGTTAAGTGACTTGTCCAAGGTCTCATGGCTAGCAACTGTTAAGTGTCTGAGACTAGATTTGAACTCAGGTCCTCCTGACTCCAGGGTCAGTGCTCTATTCACTGTGCCATCTAGCCACCCCTGTAACCAGTTATTTTTAAGGACACACATGTTTCCTTTCAAAGAGATCTTATTATGCAGACTATATTTAGGTGTAGCCTATGTTTAGATCAATATAGTCATTATGTTTTATCTTGAATTATCATAATTGTTTCACGTATGACATCCTGTCTCTACAATTAGACTATAAGTTCCATCAGAACTGAATCCTATAAGTGCTGTTTTCTTGAATTCCCGACAGCATCAGGCATATCAGAAGTTTTCCAAAATCTAACCTGGTTACATTTTAAGAGATATTATTTAATGAAATGAATTGTAAAATCATGAAATGAATTATAAAATATGATGAATTCCTATTATTTAAATATAACTGAATCGGGTATCAGAAAATTCCTAGTCTTCATAGAGTAGTAGAATTTTAAAACTAGTCCAACCCTTCTTATGTTTTAAAATTTATTTTTCTTGACATATCTTATGTTTTTACACCATCTTCATTTCTGAGCATATCTTTCTCACCTCCCCTACCCAGCAAGCTATCTTTTGTAACAGTGAATAAAGGGGAGGGGGGGGGAAGAAATCAATTTGATAAAATTAACCAAAACACCTGACAGTGTACCCAGTGTTCCACACCCATAGTCCTCCACCTCTACAAAGAAAGGAAGGAGGGGTAATTTTCTTATCTCTTCTTTTGTGCCAAGCTCAAAAGATTATAATCATACTCAGGGTTTTTGTTGTTCTTTCCTTTTACATTCTAACTTTGAAGGAAGACCATGAACACTAAGTGACTTGTCTATCCCCACATAACAGGTTAAAGGCAGAGTTAGTGGTGTTGTTTATGTTTTTCTGTTTTAACACAACAGTAAATCATCAAGAAATTATGGGAAACCTTTCTGGGAGGTTCCAAGAACACAGATTTTAAAGCAAAGAGGGATTTGTCCCTGGCAGAAAAATTACCACATATTCCATGGTTATATTGCATAGAAAAGCAATCTAATAATGCCATCTAAATATGAGTATTGCCTGAGAGCCCTGGCTGTGTGGGGAAGGGAGAGAGAGCAGGGGATGGCAGGATTCACTACAAATAGCAAGAGATCGGATTTCCTGCAGTTTCGTCTCCTACATGGCAGCACTTTGCTAGGTGCTGTGGAAGACAAAAAAGCAGCTTCCTATGTTTATTAGTCTCCCCATTAGTCAATTAGCTTCTCCTGCTTCCTCTACATTTTCCTAGAAGGTCCAGCCCAAAGCTCTGAACAAAGTGGATCCCTCTTGGTGGTGTTTATTACAAGATGACAGACTACTAGCACTCTAAGGGACTTTGAACACAAGCAACGTATTAAAGAAGCCAGAAGGGACCGTGTGAATCATGTTAGCCCATAAAATGTCAGAGCGAGTGTGGGTCTTAACCACAGACTTTTAGATCCGATAGAGACCCAAAACTGTAGAACGTAAAGACACAATGTGAGAGCCAAAGGAACTTTAGGATATTGCATGTTAGCCCTGGAGAATCATTGACACGATTATCACGGTAAAGGAAACAACATTGAAAGCCTTCAGACCTCTCTCTGATCAATGCAATGCACCTCAGAGAACTGACTGATGGTGAAGCCTGGCTCCCATCTGTTGGCAGAAGAGGTGGACCCCACAAGTGTGGAATGAGGGACACATTTTCAGACTTGGCCAGTGTTGATTTGTTTTTGTTAACTGCCTACATTTGTTACAAGAAGAGGTTCTATTTTAGACATCTTTAGGAAATGGCAGGGACGTATGTAAGCCATTTTACATATGATAGCATCTTAGGGACAGTGGAAGGCAGAATGTTAGAACAGTGTTAGAGCCAGGAGAGACCTTAGAACATAGGATATGAGAAGAGGAGTAGGTTGGGAGAGACCTGAGACCATTAAGTGTTAGACCGTAGAATGTCAGAGCTTTGAGAGACCTCAGAACAGAGATCATCTGATCCAGTGCAACCTCTTTGCCTCCATCCCCCTCCACTAACTTCACAAAGGAAGAAACTGAGAAGGAAAGAGAGAAGAAAGGAAAATGGCTGGCTCCTAATTCATTCTAAGCCATTTGCTCTCGACCCTGTGAGGCAGGAAGGACAAGTTTGGCTCCAGAACTATGATTTCATTGACGTAGGGAACTCCCAGATCAGGAAACTCCCTCTTCCCTTCGACTATGGTTCTTAAGGTCTTATCGAGTGACCCAGCACTGGTGGGGAGATTGTCCAGTTGCACCACCAATATGTCCAATATGTCACCCCTGGGGCTTGAACCCAGGCTTTCCTAACTCTGAGGTCAGCATGCCTCCTTTAGGTCATAGGATCACAGAGGTGATTAGAGGTGGAAGCAATCTCAAAAGCCATCTAGGTCATTGCCTGCATTTTACAGATGAGGAAACTGAGGCAAGCAAAGATTATCACAGCTGTTCCTGGTAATAAGTGTCAGATCTGGGAGAATCAAAGCTCAGTTTCCCATTGTACTGTACAGTTGGTTGTTTTTTATTTTAATTAGAGTCGAGGTTCCTAACAGAGGGGCAAATTGTTAGCTAGGTGACTACCACAATGAAAGCATCAGATCTGGACCTCCCACCTGGGTCTCCTGTCTCTGTCCAGTGTCCCTTCATTCTCCCAGGCCAGGATATTTGACTAGGATGCCCTCCCTTGTACTGTCTGCCCACCTTTGCCAGCCTCTTCCCCTCCACTGACCTGCACGCACTGACCGGACTGGAGATCTTGAAGAAGCTGTTTTCCAAGGAGGGCTGCTCTCTGCCAAGCCAAAAGTAGGGGCTGTCACGCAGAGCCCCACCAAAGCTGGAGGGGGGCAGGTGGATGGAGCTTAGGGGAGAAGGGAAGGAGCTGGGACAGGGAAGTGAGCATGGGGGAGGGGGAGGTACACAGAGGCAAGACCCTTCAAACCTCAAGGCTACTTTGGGGATCTGCAAGTGACCTCAGGGCCTTATGGTCACAGGATTTGAGAGGAAAAGACAAGGGGGTAAAGCAGATCTAGAATGAAGAGTTGGGAGTGACCTTGGATGCCATCAAGCCCACCCCCCTAGTTTTACTTAACTTAAGTAACTTAAGTGATTTGCCCAGAATCACAAAGCTAGTAAGTAACTGAACTGGGATGTGAATGCACATTTTTCTGACTCTAACTCCAATGCTGGAGGATGGAGGGGGGCCTCACTGGAAGATCAGGGGCTACTGTGCAGAGTACCTATTGGGGATGGAGGCTGTAGGGTGCGGGGTTGGCTCTCACCGTGTGGGCCGTGCTTGGCAATGGGGTGCACCCACTGGTCTCCATGGCACAGAAGGAGCGGCTCTCTTGAGGACCCCAAGTCTCCAGTACTAGTATATCATTCCTTAGGGGGCCCAGAATATCTGGGAGAGGTTACAGGTCAGAAAAATCAGAATGAGATCCTTCTCTCATTCTCTTCAACCTGATCATCACACCTCCCCCACCCCTTCCCATCTTTCTTCAAGTCTTTGCCTGGCCACATCTCCCCCCTTCCTCCTTCCAGCGTCTCACTCACCCTCCTGTGGGCACTCCTGAATCTGGAGCTTTTCCCTACTCCACACCTGTAGGGAAGAAGGTAGAATCAGGAGGCCTGATGAGGAGAAGGCTCAGATGAGAAGGAGGAAGGGAAAGAGAAGGTTAAGAGGCAGACAGGGAGTGGGGAAAGGAGGAGTTCATGTCCTGAATAATAATAATAAGCAGTTGGGCGGTGCAGTGGATAGATCACCAGCCCTGGGGTTCAAACGTGGCCTCAGATATTTACTGACTTGTGTGACCCTGGGCAAGTTGCTTAACCCTGTTTGCCTCAGTTTCCTCATCTGTAAAATGGCCTGGGGAAGCAAAACTGAAGTGTTACTTTAACCAAAGGGGGAAAAAAGCAACCCAACTGGGGCCACAAACTGAAAATGACTTAAGAGGAACAACAAAAGTCATTCAATGAATAAAATCCTAGGCCTGACAGATTTCAATTTAGACTCAGACACTTACTAACTGTGTGACCCTGGGTAAGTCAGTTACCCTCTGTCTGCTTCAGTCTAGTCTGTGAAATGGGGATACCATTAACACCCACCTCCCAAGAATTATTGTAAGAGTCAAATGAAGCAATCTTTGTAAAACACTTTGCAAACCTAGAAGTGATACATACACGCTGCCTACTGTTATTATAATGAGAAAGATAGGTTTGAAATGGAAAAATAAGCTATAGTTATGAGGAGAAATTTTGGTGTTGCACATAACAAGTCAGGAAAACCTGGGGCTAGTTCCTGCCTCTGACCAATACTAGCTGTGTGACCCTGGATCAGTCATTTAGCCAATCAGTACTTCCAGACAGCTCCAGGACCAGGGGTTTCAAAGTTTCCTTGCATTGATAGAAGGAGCTTCCTATGCCAACGAAGTCAAAGGTTGGAGAATAATGATAATCCCTCACATTTTTTGCATTTTTAAAAAATTGCAATTTTTAAAAAGCTCTTTCATATAGAGAAAGAAAGCAAGTATTTGTCAGCAAAATATCCCTTCTGGGGTCAAGAGGCTCGGTGCCTTCACCTACCAGCCCAGCCAGAGTCAGAAGAACACTTAGCTTGGGGATTCTGGGCCTTATTTGTGTCATGGGTCCTGCTGAATAATGGTTTGTTGTTTACATCCGTACCAAAAGGAAATGGGATGTTTCAGTTAGAAGTTAGTAAAAAGAAGTGATTTTCCCCCCAAGTTCCCAGATCCCCTGTAGTTTGTCCACCAACTCTTTGAGTCTGAAGGAAATGAGAGTAAGAACCCCTGATCTAGCCACCTCCCCCCAACTTTTCAGATGAGGTAACTGAGGTCCAGGGAGGGAAGTGATATGTGTACTTGGTGACAGAGTCAGCTCATGGCTTAGTCAGTCCTTCAACCAGAGCCTCCTCTGTCCTTCGCTAATGCTCTTTTCACTTCGCCAAAGGGGATCCTCCAAACAATTCCAGGAAGTAGACAGGGTGGGTATGATTGTCATCATTTGACAGATGAGGAAACTGAGTCTCAGAGTGGCCCAGGGTCACACCAGGAGTTTGTGACAGAGCTGGAAACAGAACCCAGAGCTAGTTCTACTGGCTCTAGAGTTCTTTCTCCTTTGGAATCTCACCTGAACACAGACATTGGGATGGAGAGTCAGCAAAGGGAGTTCCTGGGATCTCTACAGAGAAAGGAAGGAGAAAAGGAGAAAGAGATCACCAGGGTTAACAGTTACAAGGGTGTGTGTGTGTGTGTGTGTGTGTGTGTGTGTGTGTGTGTGTGTGTGTGAGTGAGTGAGTGATAATCTCTCTAATATTCTCCCCCACCCCAACCTCTTGGATTATCTAAACCACTGCTTCTCAACCTTCCTAATACTGTGACCCTTTAATACAGTTCCTCATGTTGTGGTGACCCCCAACCATAAAATTATTTTCATTGCTACTTCATAACTGTAATTTTGCTGCTGTTATGAATCATAATGTAAATATCTGATATGCAGGATGTATTTTCATT
>CM053599.1:40982694-40994730 GCA_028646575.1 Pseudocheirus occidentalis | reverse complement strand
CCTATACATGATTGTATGCCACCATGGGGAGGTCGGGTGGGGGATGGGGAGGAAGGGGAGAAAAATCTATAACTGAAGTGACTATGGAACAGAATCTTGTAACTTAAAAGTGAACAAACAAGTTAATTTTTAAAAAAATAATAAAAAAGAAAAAAAAAGACTAAGGTGTTGTTGTCTTCAACCTTCTTCATAGCAGATTCAATGGTCAAAGGAAACTTAATGATGGCATAATGATCAAGCTTGTTTCTCCAAGGAGCACTTTTCCAAGGGTATTTGGGCTGCCTTAGAAATCTTCGAGTCTTGGGTCGCCGGAAGGTGGGGGATGTTTGGATCTTCTTTTTGTGGCTATGGACACCCTTTAGCACCACCTTCTTGGCCTTCAAAGCCTTGCACTTGGCTTCTGTCTTGGGAGAGGACAACAGCTTCCTTCTTTGCCTTTTTTGGGGAAAGGCCCCTTTGTCATTTATTATAGCACAATAGTATTCCATCAAAATCATAATCATATGTCACAACTTGTTCAGTCATTTCTCAATTGATGAACATCTCCTTAATTACTAATTATTTGCCACCACAAAAATAATTGCTATAAATATTTTTGTACTTATAGATTCTTTGATCTCTTTGAGATACAGACCTAGTATTGGTACTGCTGGGTAAGAACAATTTTAAAGTCCTTTGGGCATAGTACCAAATTGTTCTCCAGAAAGGTTGGATCTGTTCACTCATCCACCAGTAGTTCATTAGTATACATACCTTCCCCTCATATCCTCCAGCATTTGTCATTTCTCATAGGTGTGAGGCAATATCTCAGAATTGTTTTAATTTAATTACTAATCAATAGTGCTTTAGAGCATTTTTTCACATGACTATAGTAACTTTTAGCATAATATAATTTCCTCAATTATCTTTTTTAATTTGGTCTGTATTTTATTTTGTTTTGTCTGAGATCATGATTGCTAGCCCTGCCTTTTTTACTTTGTATGAAGCATGTTAGAGTCTGCTCCAGTCCTTTATTTTAATTCTGTTTGTGTCTTTCTGTTTCAAGTGTGTCTTGTAAACAATATATTATCAGATTCTGATTGCAAATCCATTTTGCTATCTGCTTATATTTTGTGGGTAAGCTAATCCTATTCACATTCACAGTAATGATTACTAATTGCATATTTCCTTCCAACTCATTTTTTTCCCATTTCTTCTTCTCTTTTTTTCCTGTCCCTCTTCAAAATTCTATTTTGTCTCTAACCATTGCCTTTCTTAATCCATAGTCCCTTTTATCATTCTCTTCCTACCCCCTTTATCTCATCTCCTTCCCTTCCTATTTCCCTATTGGGTAAATTATATTTCCATACATAACACATATATTCTTCCCTCTTTGAACTAATTCTGATGAGAGTGAGGTTTAAGCATTGCCTGCCACCCTCCCCTACTTTCTCCTTTGTTGTAAAAAGCTCTTCCTTGTGTACCTCTTTTATGTGAGAAAATTTTCCCATTCTATCTCTCTCTTCCCTTTTCCCAGGGCATCCCTTTTTCTCACCTCTTCTTTTTCTTTAAAATAGATTATTTCAACATAATCAATTCACACTCATGCTCTCTGCCTGTGTAAACTCCTTTTAACTATCCTAATAATGATAAAATTCTTAGGAGTTACTTGTATCATCTCATTTGGAAACATAAATAGTTTAACTTTATTAAGTGCCTGATAATTATTCTTCCATGTTTACATTTTTATGCTTCTCTTGAGCCTTTTGTTTCAATGTCATACTTTCTATTCAGCTGTGGACTTTTTTTCAGGAATGCTTGAAAGTCTTCTATTTCATTGAATATCCATTTCCCCCCTGAAAGCTTACACTCAGTTTTGCTAGGTAGATGATTCTTGGTTATATTCCTAGCCCCTTTACCTTCTGGACTATCACATTCTAAGCCTTCCACCCCTTTAATGTGGAAGTCTCTAAATCTTATGTGATCCTGACTGTGGCCCTACAATATTTGAATTGTTTCCTTCTGGCTGGTTACAATATTTTCTCTTTGACCTAGGAGATCTGGAATTTGGCTATAATATTCCTGGGAGTTTTCATTTTAGGTTCTCTTTCAAGAGATAATTGGCATTCTTTTCATTTCTATTTTGCCTTCTGGATATAAGATATTAGAAAAGTTTTCCTCAACAATTTCTCAATTATGATGTCTAGGCTTTTTCTTTGTTCATGATTTTTAGGGTTCCAATAACTCTCAAATTACGTCTCCTCAATCTATTTTCTAAGTCAGTTGCTTTTCCAGTGAGATATTTCACATTTTCTTCTATTTTTTTCATTGTTTTGACTTTGTTTTATTCTTTCTTGCTGTCTCATGGAATCATTCACTGTTACTTGCCCAACTCTAATCTTTAAAGAATTATCTTCTCCAGTGAACATTAGTACCTTTTTCCATTTCACCACTTTTGCTTTTTAAGGAGTTCTTCTCTTCAATGGATTTGTGTGCCTCTTTTACCAAATGTTAATTTTTTTTCATAATTTTCTTGTCTCATCCTCATTTCTTTTCTCAGTTTTTCTGCTGCCCCTCTTATTTCTTTCTTTAATTCTTTGAGGCATTCTTGTTGGGTTTGGGTCCAATTAGCATCGTTCTCTGAGGTTTTTTCCCCACATTGTTCTCTTCTCCTAAGTTTATGTCCTGGTCTTTCCTGCCACCACAGTAGCTTTTTATGGTTAAATTTTATCGTTGTTGTTGTTGTTGCTTGATTATTTTTCCAGCCTCTTTTTTGAACTTTGAACTTTATATTAAAGTTGGGCTCTGTTACCTAGGGCTAGGGAGGCATTGTCCCAAGCTTCGGGATTTTTTGTGCTGCTGTTTTTAGAGCTACTTCTGGAGGTCTGAAAGTTTTGGGTGCTTCTAAGGTGGTAGGATCCTAAGAGAGCTCTGGGTGATGTTCTCCTGGCCTGTGCTTTTCCTAGGAAGGGGCCCTGGTCCCCTGCAACCATCAGAGCTTCTTTTTGCCTTAGAACTGTAACCGGGGCCCCTGCTCAGGGCCCCATAACTATGTAAGGGCAATAGAATTGTTAATTAGTGCCAGCTGCCCCCAGTGACAGTCATCTCTTTCTGACCCATTGTCTGTACCTGTTACTATATCTAGACTGAGTTCCTGAAGCTGCTACAGCTGTGGTTACTGTGGCTGGTGTTGCTGCCACAGTATGTTTGAGCTCCTGAAAGGCCTCCACCCCACTGCCTCAGACCTCGTAGGTTTTCTTAGGCTGGAAAATTCTCCCCATTTTTTTTTCCTTTTTGGAGGGGGAAACAGGGCAGTTGGGGTTAAGTGATTTGCTCAAAGTCACACTGCTAGTTATCTTGACTTTTTGTTGGTTCTGACACTCCAAAATTTGATTAGAAGCATTCTTTTAAAGTGGTTTGGAGGGGAATGTTGGGAGAGTTCAGCTGGGTGACTGTCTCTAATCTGTCATCTTCTATAAATGTTATTTCAGTTTATTTTGGGACAGAAAGTTATATTGGAAGGCTTGGAGGATTATGCCAACTTGGGCATCTCTCCAAGCGAGAAGTAATTTGGATAATGACAAATTAAATAAAATTGTTCCTGGAATACCTGAGTCTTTTAAAAACACAGAATGCTGATTAGTAATGTTGTTTTTTCTTCAACATTAGATATACACCCCCGAGGATGTTAGTTCCTGTACTGAATCCTACTTGGAGAGGAAAGGCAGTGAATTCTTTGGGCATTGCAGGTCTACTGGGAAGGGACTTGTTTCTTCAGTAGCTTCAGAGTATGTTTGCCTTCTGAGGAAAGTCTAAAACACAGGGTGTGGTTGACAGACTGGATGGGAAAGAAGGGCTCACCAAAATGTCAGAGGGTTATTCAAAAAGGCAACCTCAAGTTCAATTCCTTTCCAACCAGCCACTGATGTGCTAGTAGAGTGTCTCATGTTTTCTTTATTCTTTCTGGGTTCCTGTGAGTCCTTTGCACTTCCTGCATTTTCATGGGGTTAAAACAGACTTCCATATACCCCAAATGCACACAGCACAATTAGTGCTTGGACAGGAACAAGGACTAACATGAAGGGAGATCAGCAAAGGCTTCCTATAAAAGGTGAGATTTTAGCTGAAGGATGCCAGGGAAGCCAGAAGGCAGAGCTAAGGAGGGAAAGAATGTTAGCCATGGGGGATAGTCAGTGAAAGTACAATTGGGAGATGAGTGCCTTGCTTAAGTAACAGCGAGGAGGCCAATAACTCTGGGTAGAAGAGTAGATGGAGGTGAGCAGGGGCAGAGCAAAAGATAGATGGGCAACAGATTGAGAAGGGTTTTAAATACCAAACTGACATATGACGAGCACACCAAGAAGGAAGACCAAGACTGTCTGATTATTTACAAGAAATAAGGATTAGTGGAGAAGTTTGTTCTATAGAAAAAAAGTCAGAGTAGGTATATGATAACTGGCCTGGGGAGGAAGGACAGCTTATTCTTGTTTTGCTTGGACTAGGAGACTAGAACAAGGAGCAGTGGATGGAAGTTGTAAACAGGCAGATTTATCTTGAGAAAAGAAAAACTTCCTAACAATTTTAGGCCTCTAAAATGCCCAGGGAGCGGGGGAGCCCAGAGCGGGGTGGGCAGCTAGGTGGTGCAGTGAATAAATCACCAGCCCTGGAGGTTGATTTATTCAAGCTGTCCTAAGTTCAAATCTGCCCTCAGACACTTGACAGGTACTAGCTGTGTGAACTTGGGCAAGTCACTTGACCCTAATTGTCCTGCTTTCCCTCCTCCAAAAAACAAACAAACAAAAAATAAAACAAAATAAAATGTCTCAGGAAGCTGTCCATTGCTCACTAGAGGTCTTCAAGCAGAGTCTGAATAACTCCTTATAGGGGTTGTTATTTAGATAAAAGTTGGTTTTGATAGTCTCTGAGGTCCCTTTCAATCCTGAAAGTCTATGATTCTAGCACAGGAATTATTAATGTCATAAATTTGGACTGGAAGGGTCTCCATCAAGCTCCCCTTCATTTTACAGATGAAGAAAAGAAGACTGAAAGGGATTGAGTAATTTGCATAGCATCATATTGCAAGTAAATGGTAGAGGCAAGATTTGAATCCAGGCCTCCCTCACTCTTATGCTGGGGCTCTATCCACTGAACTAACTAGTTTAGTCAGAAAGGGGGAAGGCATTTGGCAGGTGCAGAGACATCAACAGTCCACCCCACCCCCGCTCTCCTCTCTGCTCAGAATGTAATCCCCTGGGCTCCATCTCTGGGACTCAGTGTTGGATTCCTTTCTCAATACTCTCTTTAGTTAATATCCACATCCAGACTCATGTCTAGGTCTTTCCTCAAAAAGGAAAAACAAAAACAAAATATAGATCCTCAGCTCTCATAAGTCAGCTGAGTGGCAAAGTAGATAGAGGGCTAGGTCTGGAGTCAGGAAGACTTGAGTTCAAATCCAGCCTCAGTTACTAGCTCTGTGACTCTGGGCAAATCACTTAACTGCTGGCTGTCTCAGTTTCCTCAGCTGTAAAATGGAAATAATAAAAACACCTACTTCACAGATTTGTTTTAAGAATCAAATGAAATACTATTTGTTAAATACTCAGAGTCTGGCACAAAGTAGGTGCTTAATAAACACTTCTCTTCCCCTCCCATGTACTTAGGTTAACAAGTCATAGAATGTAAGCTGCATTTTATTCACCTCAACAGAAAAACCTGGTGACTCACATCCAAGCCTGTGAACGTTCAAGACCATTCTTCACCTCTGATGACCCCTTCACCAAGGAACTTTATACACCTTAAATCATGGTATCTGTAAAAGGGACGAGAGATGGTGTGAGGAAAGTAGATCCAACTTGCTCTTCTTATTGAATTATGTGGATATTTAGGCTTCTTTCCAGGAATGAATCCTCATCTGGGCTCTGTTTTTCTTTCCTTAGTGCAGCAGTTCTCAACCTGTGGGTTATATTCAATTTGTAACAATGAAAATACATCCTGCACATCAGATAGATTCAGAACAGTACCAAAATTACAGTTATGGAGTAGCAACAAAAATAATTTTATGGTTGGGGGTCACCACAACATGAAGAACCGTATTAAAGGGTTGCAGCATTAGGAAGGTTGAGAACCACTGCCTTAGTGGGTAGGTCTGTGTTTCCTGCCTGTTGGGAGGATATAAACTTGCCTTATCCTGGGTACTTTTTGCCTTGTTGAGATGGTCCTTTGTGCTAGCATTTGTTATGAAATTTTGACTGCAATTCGTGCCAGATCTGTGAATGCAACTCTGGCATGTCTGTTGCTTTCTTTGTAGAGGCGGTTAACTCTTCCCCTTTGTTCTTAGTCTCCTTTTAAAAATTATTGATACTCTTTTCTTTAATCATCACTATCACTTCTAAAAGACTTCCCCCCATGCCTCAATAAGACCTTCCACTGTAACAAGTACAAGTCAAACCAAAAAAAGAAGAAAAATCAACACATTAGTGATGACTAAAAGTACACATCACTACATTCCCTTTTTGCATGCTTCACCATCAAATTCTTCCTACTTTTACTTTAAAGGCACAGCTCAAGGATCAACTTAAGCTCACGTATGTCATCAATGCAGTGTCAAATTGTAGATCTATTCTTACTACTAAGGTGTCATCATAAATACTAGAACAAAGGGCTACGTCATTGTAATGCCATGTACCAGCAGATTCCCAAAAGAATGCTACTATGAAAAGCTTTTAAGGTTCAGATTACACAGTAATAGTAAAATCAAGGTTCAGTACAATATTCACAATATAATATTCACATCTTTACATCTTATCACAGAAAGTCACAATATAATGTCCATAACAGCTTAACATTAGAATGGCCACACAGTTTTCACTACAGTGGCCGCAATATTTAGAACAAGGAACAAAAGAATAATCACCTGATTTCCCTAAGGAGGAAACCCTTTTCACTTAATCATTCATTCAATCAATTCACAATATATCAAACTTCCACTCATGGGGCAACCATTAACTTAATCAGTCACTAATCTAGATTCACAATTACTAATATCATTAATCACCAGTACAGTCATTAAAAAACCACACAAACCCTTCACCCCTTGGTGTCCAGCAAACCTCAGTTTCGTCCAAGGGGAGGCCTTTTCTTTATCTCGACTCTGGGTGGTCTCTCTGATTCCCTAGATCCCCTTCCATGGTCCCAGCTCCCTCTTGAATCCACGAAACAGTCACCTGGATTCAGAAGCAGACAGCTCCCAGGTCCTTGTCTAGTCCTCAGGGCAGTCCCTGGCACACACTGAAGTTCACAGGGTCCAGCACATCTCAAACCCTTCACCACTTCTCTTACCTAGAACTTAAGGATCAGCCAGGCCTTGAACAAAAAAAGTCTTATCCTGGTCATGCTTCTTTAGTCCTCTAGCAGTTCAGCTGGCCCTAGGACCCAGAAGGAATGCCGGTCTTCAGGCTGGCCTTCACCAGGTTCTGGTCTCAGGAAAACTCCATCTCAGCTATCAGTCAGCTTCCCAATGCTGGAAGAGAGTCTCTCTCTCTCCCTCTCTCTCTCTCTCTCTCTCCCTCTCTCTCTCTTTCAAACTCCAACTCACTTCTTCAGCTCCCAGATGCTGAGACAATCCTGCTTCCTCCAACAGGAAAATTCCAATTCTGTCTCTCTGTCTCTCAAATTCTTCTTTATATACAGCACTGGCCTCCTGTCTCAGCTAATCCCCTTCTGCCACGTCATCAGGGGAGTTCACACCCTCTCAACAGGGGACAGGGCTCACACCTTCCATACTTAGCCCTAAGTTACTAAGTGCTAAGTATCTGCTAAATTGATTGCTGTTACAATCATCAGGGCAAAAAGAACCTAGAGTAAGACAAGGTTACATTTTGTCAAAGATTTCAACTTGTCCAAGGAATTTCACATCTTGTTTAAGAGACAGTAACAGAGAGACAGCTAACCTACTCATTTGAGAACATGCCTGGACATCCTTGATACATTGTCTCACAGGTCAAAAAGTTTGCAGTCCCTGCAAATTACACTGGGATATTATATTCCTTTGAATACAGTATGCTCTTTTGTACCAGCAAAGATGAAGGACTGTCTTCATCACACCTTCACCGGGACAGTCTCAGCAACATCAGCAAGCTCTCTTTGCCTAGAAGAGCCCACAATCTCTGAATCTCAATATTATGCAAGACCTTAAGGCATTGGCTTGGACTGACCATTTCCTTTCCTCCCCCTTCCCAGATACAGGAAAGTATACACATGTTCCTTGGAAACTTGGCCCCAAGGCCTTCACAGTCATTGGAACATACTGTTCTCATCTACCCATTTTGCTGGGAGGGAAGTCTACTCACCAATACCCTTGTTACTCTCCCTCTACCTGGTTTAACCTGACTAGTCAAGATGGTTTTACTGGAGGAGGCCAATGTGCATGCTACAGCTTCTTGAAGTCACAGGTGAGAGCTAAGTGCCAGATACATACCAAAGGTAGATGAGCAGCCCTGAAAAGGGCTCCGCAAGCCCTCACCCCAGAGGTGATAGTCCTCTTTGAACACCCCATAAAATAGTAGCCAATTCATATGTCCTCAATTACTTCTCTTTGTCATGATACACCATTGTTGGCAAAGGATTTTTGAGGCAGAAACCACAGAAATGTGGTCTTTCTTTTGAAGCTCATAGATGCCACATGGTCAAGTCAGCAGATGTTCTCAGAAATGGAAATCAGCTTCTCCCCTTGCTGTGTGTAAAGACTGATCTTGAGAAGGGAATTCTGGTTTCTATAATAATGACCACCTTCTTTACTGTCTGGAAAATAATATAAGTACAGCCCATCTCTGAGGTTCCCATACTCAAATCTAAAAAACCCAACCTTCTTCACAGGCAGTGACCTCTCTGACATGCTGGCCAGCACCACATATACTCAGGAAACACAGGTGCACGCACACAAAGGTCAGCTAGATGACATAGTGGATAAAGCCCTGAACCTGGAGAGTCAGGCAGATCTGAGTTCAAATTCAGTCTCAGACACTGTGAGGCAAGTCACTTAACCTCCATTTGTCTTAATCCATTGGAGAAGAAAATGGCAAACCACTGGGAAATCTTTGCCAAGAAATACAAGTGGAGAATATGGCACACCAGTAGACATGACTGAACAACAATTATATATATATATGTATGTATGTATGTATACACACACACACACACACACACACTGTGCCTGTCTTTGATATAGGTCATATATAATACTTAATTATATTAGCTAAGTAAGGATAGGTGCGGTGTATACATAAAGAAGCAGTCAGGTCAAAATGTTGCTTTGTTTTTATACAAAGTGAACAATTAATACCACAGATGGACATCTCAAGATATTTTTATTGCGAAATCACATGCATTTATGAAAATGCATCCAGCAAAAGGCATAGGAAACAGAAATCCCTAGGGCCTATTAAGATGTCATTCTGGCCCTGGGACAAGTGAAGCATAAATGATGGTGGCGGTGTACGATGTTACTTGCTCCTCCCAAACCAGACCAGTTGTGTCGGCTCAATGAAGTGGCCTTGAAGTCTAGGGGACCTGAGATCGTACCCCAGACCTGCTGTTGGCTTACTCTCTCTCACTTCTCAGGGACACAGTTTTTTTCATCTGGAAAATGAAGCTGTGGGGCTAGATAACGGGTCCTTCTCACCTTCCCCTCCCCAGTCCCCAATCCCTCCCTGCCTCGCCCCATTCTCCAGTCCCACTCCCCAAACTGGGTAAACTACCAAGGCCAAGAACTATTTATTTTGTGCCTGAACAAAGCACAGATTCCTGGAAGCTCAGATGCCCAACTCAGAGTCTCGGAAAGAAATGCCAAGCAATAGCTTCCCGTCTCCCCTCCCTCACCCCGCCTCCCGCAGAAATCCACGTGCTTACAGAGACAGCCAAGGATGACTCATACACAAGGCAAGACCACCGAGTTGGTCTTCCAAGGGCCTAGAGAGGCCGGAAGTCCTACCACGGTAGTGAGGTGAAGGTGCTGGAGGGGCTGGGCTCGGCTCCCGTTCGGCCGCGTTCGGCCGCGTTCGGCCGGGCTCGGCTCCCGCTCGGCCGCGTTCGGCACGGCTCGGCTCAGGGAGCCCGCTGGGGCAACCTCGCTCTCACGCTCTCTCTGCAGGCCTCAACTCGGGCTTGGGGCGATGGCATCTCGCTCGGGGCCCCGGGCGGCGGGCACCGACGGCAGTGACTATCGGCACCGGGAGCGAGTCGCCTCGCACTACCAGATGAGGTAGGAGAGGGACGCCCTGTCGCCGGCCGCTCCGGCCCCGGGCCGGGCCTCCCCGTTTCGGGGTCCGGAGGTGGGGGGGGGGGGGCGGAAAGGGAGACCCCGCTGCATCCGGGAACTTGTTTGAGCCCCTCCCCCTCCGGCGGGGTTGGGGTAGGGGCTTTCCTTGGGCGCGGCCCCGCATGCGCCCATCCGTTGACACCCAGTCCCATTCATCTCGTACTCCTTTTAAAATTGCATCCTAGGCCACCCTCCCCCGTTCATTCAAACGCTTGATCACTGACCAGTGTTTTTAAATAGAAAAGAAATTCACTCTAATTTTGATTTTTTTTCCCCCAATTTTTGGTAGTTTATCCAGCATTTATTTTTCCCACCTCTCTTTCCACACCCTCCCTCCCCCCCCATTACAAAACCCGTTTCCTATAGACGTAGTCAAGCAAAGCAGATATGGGGAATTTATCCACTTTGGGGCTTGGGGGGAGGGAAAGGATTGGCAGGAGAAGTTTACAGTCCACTCAAGCCCTTGACCTCTGACCTGTACTTGGGCACTCCCCCCACCCCCATCCGTTTGACCCAGACTGCCCATCCATCCATCCATCCAACCATCCAACCAAAACACTTTAAATTCCTTCCCTGTTGACTGCAGAGACCCGGTTTATTGTCTGATGGGGAAGGTGCTTTCCAAAGGCTCTCCCAGCTGTTTAAATCCTGTGATCCTATAATTAATCATCAACCCGAATTTATTCAACATTTACTATTCACCTGGTCAGATGTTAGTCACTGGGGATAAAAACACATAGAATGAAACAAATCTGCCCTCTGGGAGTTTACTTTCTGTCAGGGAAGTGGGAATTCCCTAGTGGATTAGCATCACTTAATTTTTACTCCCAGTTTCATTAAACTTTACTTCTTTGAAATTCTGTCCAGTCGCCCATCCAAGCCTGCTCTTTCTCATAGGTTTCGTAGGTGAAATTCCTCCCTGGGCTGTCGGAATTGCTTCTGGAATGGCCCCTAAGCTTTTCACTACAGACCTCCCAGTCTTGCTTATGGATTTCTTCCCCAGCTTTATTCCCACCCAAGCGTGAAGCTGAAACAGAAGCACATGTGTATGTATTAGAAAAAGGGCCTTCCCCAATTTGGTACCTAGGGATCCTCTAGACCAGCAGTTCTCAACCTGTGGGTCAAGACCCCTTAAACAGGAGTCATAGGGGTCACCTAAGACCATGGGAAAACATATTTCAGATGGTCTTAGGAACAGAGACATGGCTCCTCTATCTGTCTCCAGGCCGGTCCACCCGCATGCAGACATGCCCACATAGGAGTATTGAAGGGTTGAAGCATTAGGAAGGTTGAGAACCACACTGGATAGATGCTAAATGCACTCTTCATCTTTTGCTCTTTCCCACAGTGTTACCTTCAAGACTGAGATTAAGAGGCTGATCTACATTCACATAGGTCTTTGGCTCCTCTTAGCAGCCCAGATGTGTGTGGGGCATCTGAAGCTTCTGTCCTATGATCAAGTCGCCATGCCCTACCAGTGGGAATACCCCTACCTGCTAAGCATCGTGCCCTCTGGCTTTGGCCTACTCTCATTCCCCCGGAACAACATAAGCTACTTGGTCCTCTCCATGATCAGCACGGGGCTCTTCTCCATTGCCCCGCTCATCTATGGCACCATGGAGATGTTTCCTGCCGCACAGCAGCTGTACCTCCATGGCAAGGCATACCGTGTCATCTTTGGCATCTCTGCTGTCTCCATCATGTACCTGGTGCTGGTAGTGGCTGTCCAGGTGCATGCCTGG
>CM053599.1:40961585-40982594 GCA_028646575.1 Pseudocheirus occidentalis | reverse complement strand
CTGCCGTCTCCATCATGTACCTGGTGCTGGTAGTGGCTGTCCAGGTGCATGCCTGGCAGCTCTACTATAGTAAGAAACTGCTGGACTCTTGGTTCACCAGTACACAGGAGAAGAAGCGTAAATGAAGCTTGACACATGGACTATGGGCTGTAATTGGGGATGGGCATGGGGTTGGGGAAAGGGGGAGGGGAGACTGGGCCTCAGATTGAGAAGAGGGGGAGGATAGAGGGACTAGTTCTGAGATATTCTCCAAGCCTCTGGCCTAATAAGGTTGGCAGCAGGAGCACATTAGGCTATGATTCCAGAAAACACTTCCTACCTCCCTCACCTGTGTGTTTGAAAGGCTGTGTTGATGGAGGGCTCTTGGAGTTGGATGAGGCTCCCTTTGGTCAGGATTGGATGGTCTGTTTCTATGGCTTGAGCTAATGAAGTTTTGGACCTTCAGGATTTCCCTTAGGGATGGATTGTCCTCTGCATCTGTTTATCATCTCTTTTACTCCTTCCTTCCATCCCTTCAACTCCTTTCCTGCAGCCGTGAAGACAAGCAGAGACCAAGCAGAAGCTGGTAATAAATCGGGTCCCATCCTTTCTAGGAAGGAAATAACCTCCAGGTTGTGGTCTCTGATGCCAAGAATAATGACTCAAAGAAATTCAATAAAATCCACCTGTGCCCTGACCAGCGCGTGCTTTGTAGTTGATGAGATGTCGAGTAACGTGAAGTACACTTTCCTAAAATTGTTCTTATCAGTGGGTGAAACAAAGAATAGCAACATGTACATCATAGAGGTCTGCAGTTGTGTGTCCCGTTTTCTTTCTGCCCCGCCATGTATATGGAAATGCCTGCTTTATTTGGAGCTTACATTCTGAATAAAAAGGAAAAAAAAAAGAAATGAGTGAGAACTTGAAAAGTAAGTCAGTGTGGTATATAGTAGGAAACTGGAAAGGGGTGAAGAAGCCTAGTTCCTGGTCTCCAGCCACATGCTGTTGACTTCCCTGTGGATACAAATGTTTTTATCTCCTGACATTTGAAATACAGCAGATTTCCATTCAGAATATTGGGGAAATAATAGCTCACATTTATTTTAGTGCTAAAGGGTTTGCAAAGTGCTTTTTATCCACTGTCTCATATGAGGTTTGAAGTTCTTACTGAATGTTCTTACTGAATATTTTGGTTAATCAGTCAACATTTGGGGACCATCTTTGTGCTCAGCACTGTGCTGGGCTATTCAGTAGGACACAGTATAACTGGCATAGTGTTTTCTCAGTTGTACAGACTGTTAATACAGACAAAACAACTAGATGACAACATTCATTGAGCTGTCCAGACTGTCCAGGCAAGAACTAGAGAAAGGTGAAGTTGTCTTGGGGTGGCATCATCAGGAAGTCTCAGCCAGAGGAGCTTACCCAAGCCTTGAAGAAGTGGTGATCCATATGAAAGGGAAGGAGAGGGAATTCTAGGAGTTACTTTTTATAAATAGAAAGGTATGTGTAGTCATATATAGATTGCCAAATTTTTACAAAAATTAAAATGCAGTTAAAATACACAATACTAGCTATGACAAGCATAATTTTTTTTTGCATTTAGAAAGTACTTAAGGTTCTTGTACCTTAATTCCTTATGAACATCAATCATTGCACAATAACTTGGGGAAAAGAAACTAGTTATTTGAACATTGCAGTGGTTGGGGAATGAATAGGAATTAAATGAATTGTCATCTACCTCAAAGACATTACTTAAAAAATGCTTTATTGCTGGAATTTTTTCTACCTCAATTATTTCCTAATTACCTTTCCTGAATAGAAGGCTACTTTATGACAGGTGTTTCTCCCTATTAACCAAGTCAATGATGAAGCATCATTGAATATTTTCCACAGCAAAATGGCAGGTAGACAAGATTACTTCTGTCACCTTAACCAAGGAAGCTTAGTTGATTTTTCCTTTCAGCGTAAGGATCAAGTCCCAGCCCATAGACATGATTAGAAGATAAGCCTGGGTCTCCCAGTTGAGTTTTCTTTCCTCAAGTTTCCTAGGACTTGGTTGTCTTCCAGAAGAACAAAAGTGAAGACACCAATTAGATGAACTGGACCAGTGTCAAATACATGCACTAGGCAAACTCCCCCTTCACATTGAGCATGGCTGCTCTCTTGGATCTCATTAAAGGCGAGGTTCTCAACCTGTGGGTTATGTTCAATTTGTAACAATGAAAACACATCCTGCATATCAAGATGTTTACATTATGATACATAACAGTAGCAAAATTACAGTTATGAAGTAGCAATGAAAATAATTTTATGGTTGGGGGTCACCACAACATGAGGAACTGTATTAAAGGGTCGCGGCATTAGGAAGATTGAGAACCACTGCATTAAAGCATCTGATTCTCATAGAGTTGGTACTTTGGGACCTGGTATAACTGAAAAGGCCGAGGATCTTTTAATTATTTCTGGGCCAGAGTGTACCTAGATCAGGAACAGGTTTGAGTATAAAACTGGTCCATTCAATTATAATACAAGCTAACAGATGAGAGGCACCATATTTAAAAGGCGAACCAGCTCACCACCATGTTCCTGTGGAGAAAGCCTTTCTCTGGGGCAGAAAGCACCTTTTATTTACCCTCCTTAGCATTCTTCTAACGGTAAATAGCTGGTTGATGCAATGAATAGAGTATCAAGCCTAGACCTGAATTCAGATCCCACTTGGGGCAAATCAAGTCCCTCAACCCAGTTTGTCTCACTTCCCAACTATAAGATGGCCATAGTAGCAGCAGGGTTGTTGTGAGAATCCAATGAAATATTTATGGAGAGCTTAGTACATGGTCTGGCACATACTAGGTGACAAGTAAATGCTTATTCCTTTCTGTCCCCCCTCCCTCCCCCTAACTGATACCTATTAGCAATCCCTGCCATCTCATAAAAGTAATTGTTTCCTGTACTCCACCCAGCTATCCACCCTCTTTCTGTTTGTACTGTTTCCATTTATGGTAAGCAGTCAAACCTAGTTGCTTTATTATTGGTACAAGACCTCCAACACATGCTTTCCTGTCTGTTTTCCCAATTCCAGGAGGTAGGGGGATATTCCTGGTTCAGAATAGCCTGCCTTCATTCATTCAACAATTGTTATTAAGCACTTATGTGCCAGGCACTGTCTGTTACTGATGGTCTCAGATGAGGTGTGAAGCCACACGACAAGAGATGCTAGACTTTAGAACCCAGGAGTTTAGAGATCACCAAATCCAAGTGTTCCTGATTTAACAGATGAAGGTGAGTCTCAGGGCAGGAAAATTACTTTCGTGCCCAAGGTCATTTGTTAGACAGTAGCAGAAATAAGATTCCAACCCAAATGTCCTGAATCTAAATCAAATGTTCTTGCACCATCCTGTCCCCCAGATTTCTTCATTCTCTCAATTACCTTGGCATGCTCCCTGCACTCACAAAATAACTGAGCTCAGTAGATGTCCTCCAAACTTCTATGGGTACACATTTATCTGAAAGATGGGGGCTGAGGCTGTTTGAATGGGTCATGAGAAGGAGGAAGCTGTGGGATGGTAGGGTCCCCACAAATGATGGAACCTTGTCATCCCCCTCCCCCACCTTTTTTCCCCCAGCACAGGAAACCACAGGAAACCAGGTCAGGGCCAAACCAGGGCCCAAACCAAACTAGGGGCCCTCCCCTCTCTCCAGGGCTCAGGGGTAAATTTTGGAACTGCCTGACTCAGCTGCCTGGAGAAATGGAGCCTTGAGGGTCCTGGGTCCCTCTGACTTAAACCCTTTCTTCCAGAGTACCCAAACCAAAGAGATTTCATAGGGTAAGAGGAGAAAGAAGGTTAGTTCTTGTCAGGCTGCATTGAGAGCTCCCCAGAATTAGGGTGGAAAGATCTCAGTGCTAGACACGTGCCTTGAGATCTTTCACTTCAGAGATTTAGGGCTGGGAGACAGACAGGTGAAAAAATGAGGGCTCCGGGGTGGTAAAGGTGAGGGGCGGGGCAGGAGAGGTCAGGGAGTCAAGCTTGGCAGACACTCCTCCCTATCTGTGGGCGAAGCTCAACCTTGCCCTTAAACTTGGACCCTGTCCTCTACCTACCTGCTCCACCCTAGAGGGCAAATCAGCCTCTGGAGGCCTTTGGCTCTTCTGGAACTGGGAACAGAACTGCTTTTCAAGGCAAGCCCTAGCTCGGAAGAAAAGGAATGTGGTTTGGCCGGCTGGTGAGCGGCTGAGGAGGAGTTTCAGGGCAGGCACTGGGGCAGGCTCGGACTGGAGCGTCCTGTATCGAAGAGGGACACCTGGCAGCCCATCTCCAGCGATGCAGCCATGTTCCCAGTGCGCTGATCTCTCTGGGGCTCATGGGGAGCCCGCTGCCAGGGGCTCCCCTCCTTGTTCCCTCCTTGCTTCTTCTCATCAGCCTCTCTGGCTCTCCTGGGAGCAGGTCCTCTCATGTGAACTGGTGGGGGCCCCATTGTTTTCAGTCTTCCCACATGGTAAGAACATGAAGCACTGGGGACAACCCCCTGCCCACCCCCCCTCCCCACCTGCCCTCCGTCTAGTGAAGATTCTCCTCAACTTCATTCCCTGCTTCCCCCTTGTCCTCCTCCCCTACCCCCCAACGTCTCTGCTTGGAAAACAGCTTCTAGGGGTCGGTGGTGAGTTTGTGGTACATGTAAGGTGGAACCAGCAGATGACCTGAGTGGGTGGGATGGTAGCCCCATAACTCTTCCATTGGGCAGTTTGGGACAAAGATCCTGGGCTAGTGTTTTCCTGAAAGCCTTTATATTAATGCCTCTTTTCCTTCCTTTCCATCCTGGCCCCTGGGCTCCCAACTCTGACAGGATGACAATTTTATCGGTGAGTCTGTTCTCTCTTTTGTACAAAAAAACAAAAAAAAAACCAACTCGTTTCTAACCTTTAGGGTCTCAAGTGCTGCCTAGTCTTCAGCCCTAACTAGTTTCTCCTGTCAGTACAGAGAAGTAAATGTACCTGAGTCCCCAATGTTTGTCCCCCTTCCTAATCCCTTGCAGAAAGTCCTGCTCTTGACCGTCACCAGAATGGGGTCTTGTCCAAAAGGTCACAGTGCTCTCTGGTATGGCGATGCCCACTCTGCTTCTACATCCAGTTTGCTTTGAACATGCCAGGTATGGAGAACAGACCTCTAGGATAGAAGAATTTTGGGACCAGTCAGTTCCCACTGGATAAATTGGGGTAAAACTAAAGCCATTAGATAATCCATTCACTTTTCGTGAGTGGGCACTTGGGAAAGGGAAGAGAGACATCTTGAGAAATAATGTTAGAAATGGGGGATTAAGATCTGGGATCTCAGTTCAAACAGTGTTCTTTGAGTCCCGGTTTGTCTGTCTTTGGAATCCAAAGATCCTATAAGATCATGAAATCATTGGATTTTAGAGCTGAGAGGAACCTCAGACAGAGATCATCTAGTACGATGCCTTCATTTCATAATTGAGGAGGCTCAGAGGGAAAATTCTTAGTTCAAGGTCTCACCACTAGTTAGTGGTTGAGCCAGGATTTGTAGTATCCAAATCTCCCATTTCCCAGTTCATTACTTTTTCTGCTGTGTTACTTGAGGAAGAGCATATTGACCTTCTTTTTGTGAACTCCAGATAGATTAAGGATGTGCCAAAAAGATCCTATGTATCTTTCTAATCTTATCTGAAATTTTTCATATTTTCATTCTTTAGTAATTCTTTAAGTCATGCATTTGCCTTTCCTGAGTTCTCTGTGTAATGCAGGACCTCCTTTTATTTGACCTCAGTTTACCTCCTGCAGTCTTTAAGTGGTACTCCCCAACTAAGTTTTAGTACACTGGGATCTAGGGAACTTTGAAGTTTTATAGACTATGTTAGGTCTAGGATCAGAAGGTATAGAGACAGAATCTAGGTCAGTCAGCAAAAGCACCTATTGTGTGCCAGGCACCAGACTTAAGTGGTGGGGATATAAAAAGAGGCAAAAGACAGTTCCTGCTCTCAAGCATCTCACAGGCTAAAGAGGGAGACCACATGCAAACAATTATGTGCAAACAAGATAAATATGGGAGAAGTTGAGTCAACAGAGGAAAGGCACTAATTAGCATTAAAGGGGACCAAGAAAGGCTTTTTGAAGAAGGTAGAATTTTAGCAGGGTCTTGATGGAAGTCAGAGGGAGAGATGAAGAGGGAGAGAATTCCAAGCTTGGGGTAAATAGCCCATAGTGGTCACCCCTGATTTAGTGGACCAAGGTTTTGAGAATTCATATGCCCTGACCATTTGACTGGCATCCCATTCCATCCGCCATCTTGATGTTAGTTTCAGTTATGTAGGATGAAAAGACATGCTTGATCTCAGGCACCCAGGCCTGCAGAGAACATTTCAGGCTGGCTCTGAATGGCCCAGGGAGGTTGGAGTCTGTGGGATGTTTTCTCAGGGTACGTCTAGAGAACCAGAGCCTTTTATTGATGTATCTCTAGTGAGGAGGCCAGCAAAGAGGAACCATGCGGGTTAGTGGAAACTTTGAAGTTGGGAGTGGCATTTACCCAACTTATCCGTCATTCTGACTGTTTTTGCCCACATGTCCCACCTCCCTGCCCATTCTGGGGCAAGAGGCCCTGTCTGTAGGCCCTGAACTACAGCACTGACTCAGACTGGTCTGAAATATAAAATGCTAAGATGATCTGCAAAGAGGGTCAGTCTTTTTAGTCTGCCCTCCTGTAGTAGCCCCATCTTTCTTCTGGATTTTTAAAGTTCAGAACTTTTATTTAGCACTTTTAAGTTGACAAAGTACTGTATAAATAGTAGCTCATTTGCTCCTCACTACAACCCATGAGGTAGGGTCTATTGTTAGCTCCATTTTACTGATGAGAAAACTGAGGCGAAGAGAGGAGGTTAAATGACTTGCCCAAGGTCATGTCTATGAGATGGGATTCAAACCAGGTCTTCCTGGCTGCAAGGCCAGGATAACATCCATTTCACTGAGCTGTGTCTCCAAAGGACTATTTCTAATATCCAGTATTAGATATGCTTCATTAAGAAAAGGAAGCAGAGGGGAGGCTAGGTGGCACATGGCTCTGGCCTCAGGAGGAGCTCAAATCTGGCCTCAGATGCTTAACACAAAAACTAACCATGTGTGACTTTGGGCAAGTCACTTAACCCCAACTGCCCTCCAAAAAACCAAAAAAAAAAAAAAAAAAAAGGAAAGGAAGCAGAGTGGGAGTAGAGGTTAGAATTTCACATTTGAAGTCAGAGGGACCTGGGTCTAAATTCTGCCTCAGATATTTATTAGTTGTGTTATCTTGGACAAATAAAAAAAAAATCCCTTCTGGCCTCAGGTTCTTCATCTGCAAAATGAGAGGGTTGGACTACCTGGTCTCTGAAGTTCCTTTTAGCTGTATTTCTATGTCCTATGATGTGTGAAGGGGCGATATATCCCCAGTGATGCTTTTTGCTTACCCCATCCTCAGGTCTTCCAAAGCCCTGGCTTCACTTTCTAGTGCGGAAATTTCACACATCCCATAAATTCCTGCTCTGCATGAGGCTCAGGAGGCCAACTGCTGCCCAGGTAACCTGCCTCCTCCTCCTTTCTCCCACCCCTCTTCATTCTGCAGCTTGTCTGTGCCCTGATCTCTCTAATATTTTTATTACCAAAGTGCTCTTCTCATCCTCTCATTGTCTAGGTGGAAGATATGGGAGGGAAGGTTGAGACAGATTACTTTTCTCATTTTACAGATAGGGAAACTGAGGCCTCGAGTGACTTACCTGTGGCCACACAGGTGTTCTACAGGAACAGATCTGACCTCTATTTCAAGGCTATTATGCTTTATGGTTCATAATGATCATCGATAAATATGTATTTAGAGTGTCTATGAGGAAAAGATGTGATAGTGACAGGAAGAAAGACAAAAACACAGTCTGTGCCCTAAGAAGTTCACCTTCTACTGATGGAGACAACGATGCACACACATACAAGATGGTCTTGTCTTCTGTCCTCAGTGGAAGTTGCTATGTGACTGCTGCCTGGCTATTCAGGGCCCCCATGTTGCTGTCTCCTTCCCAGCTGTGCCCAGCTCTGGGCTACGATTAAAAAGGACCCAGCTCAGCCCTCTAGACATAGCAGATGGGATGCTGAAGCTTCCTGGTTCTCAAGGGCACAGAGGTGAGCATGAGGGTATGCTTGCTGGAGGGCTGGGCTGGGCTGGGGGTGGACTCCCAGAGGGTGCCCCTGCAGCAATGGTTGAGCCTTCCAGGGCCTGTCCTGAGCTGAGGGTCAGGGCTGCTCCATCTGCTTCCTCCAGGGCCTGAGTTCTCCTTTGTGCTGCTGCTTGGAGAGAGGTCTATTCAGGTCACAGCCCCACCAGGCCCCGACATCAGCGTGAGGCTGTGCCACCAGTGGGTTCTCGAGTGTGAGGAACTGAGCAGTCCCTTCCACAAACAGGTAAAAAAAAAAAAGTGCAGTCTCTTGGCCAGATAGTCTGCAGAGTCCAAGGATACCTGGAGGGCATTAACATTTTCAGGGAAAAGGGAAGGGAATGACCTTACAAAGAACTCACTTCTATGTAGCATTTCATAGTTTGAAAAGCGCTTTCTTCACAACAACCAAGTGACATACACATATAGAGCAAGTACGGGTTGTGTTCGTTTTACAGGTGAGGGAACTGAGATTTAGAAAACTTAGGTGATTTGAATTATACTGGCTGCCCACTGGATGGAGGGCTGGAATGTGAGCCTAGGTCTTCTGACTTGAAGGTCATGTGCTCTTTCTATTACACCAGGACCTTCCAGGAGAGAATAATGTCTTCATGGCAGGGTCCCACAAGGCCTTCAGCAAAATTCCTTCTTTCTTCATTTTCTCACATCTGTTCTCCAAGGGTTATTCATTATGTATTATGTCTGCCCTCTCCTGCCCTGTGCCAGACAGTCTCTCTCTGTGTCCTTATGTCATAAAAGTCATTGCATAAAATATGATAGGCTGAACCTGCTGAGAATGTGTGTAGATGTAGTTCAAGGAGAAGCTTCTCACACAAGCCCTCTCCCGACAGAGAAAGGCTGAAGCCAGGGTTCAGAAGGAACATGGCCATGGCCATTGAAGGGATTTGTTTTGCTCCACTATGCTAATCTGTAACAAGGTGGGGTTTTTGTTCCCTTTTGTTTTTGGTAGAAATGGTATGGGGAAGGGGGAAAGGAGGTAACATTGGTGATGCTGAAAAAAAAAAGAATATTGAAACTTTTTTTTATGCACAGAAAAGAATGAATGGAAGGAAACAGACAAGCAGGAAAATTTTAAAAGTTATGTTGTCTTTTAAAGAACAAGTAGTATGGAATAGATATTTGTGGTTTCATATACTTTTTTGTGTTCTACTTTGTAATGGAAATGACCTTGGGCTGTTTTTTTGTGTTAAGTTCAGACCTTTTAAAGTATGGGGAAAAAAGGTACTTATCTGTTCAAGCGAATATCAGCTTTAAAAAAATGTGCTTTTTGTAAAGTTTCCATTTTTAAAAAACACATAAATGCAGATCTCCATTTCATCTGGAACTTATCCTATATGTACACAAATGCATATACATACATATGTGAGCGGAATTTTGAGCTTAGAATGACTTCAGAGGCCATATAGTCCATCCATCTCATTTTACCTTAGGCCCAGGTCAGTCACATGAGTGCCCTTGCTGTAGAGATAGAAGTCCCCTGATTCCAAGTCCAGTGGGCAACTTTTCATTGACTCACAGCTTTGTCTCCTGAGTCTCACTGTTCTGCCTAGTGCTGTTGTAAAAACCTTTGTTAGACGAATAGAAACCTTTATTCACTTCAATTTTTTTTCTTGGTATGTAGTCCCAACTGTGAAATGGATCACCAAGTCAAAGGGCATGGCCAATTTTGGCACACTGGGCCAGTTTGCTTCCCAGAAATATTACTCTGCTTAGCACTTAGCACTTATACCTGCAATTTTGGTTTTCCTTTTTAAAATTTAACTGTGATAGTTTAATGCATGTGTGAAGGTACTTTGTAGTTTTCATTCTCATCTCTTTTAATTATTTTAGTTATTTAGGGGCAGCTAGTTGATGAAGTAGATAGAGCACTGGCTTGGAGTTGGGAGAACCAGAGTTCAAGTCTGGCCTCAGACTAGCTACAAAACTCTAGGCAAGTCACTTAAATGCTGATTGCTTCTCCAAAAAAATTATTAGTGAGATTAGATGTTTCCTCATGTTAATTGACTTTTTGCTTTCTTTTTCCATAAATTGCCTACATTTTCTTTTTTTTTTAAATTTATTGACTTGTCTATTGACTTTTAGTTTACAAGATTCAGTTCCACAATCACTTGAGTTTCAGATTTTCTCCCCTCCCTTCTTTCCCCCCCCACACCCCACCCCTGCCATGGTGGCGTACAATCATGTATGGGATCTGCAAACGCTTTTACATTGTACAATAGTCTGGTTGTACAGAAGCGTTGTAACCAATGGAGCGAATAATGGGAAAAGAAAAGAAAAAAGAAACAAAAGAACCAAAACCAAACATGGAAAAGAACAATAGCATGTGTTGCTTCAGTCTCCTTTTAAACTCTGGTCTTTCTAGATCTTTCTCTGAATGTAGACATCTCCTTCCATTCTGAGACTTGTAGAGTTGTCTTTTAACTGTGCATTGCTGAGAAGAGTCCAGTTTATCAAGGTTGGTCGTCACACATATGATGTGTCTGTGACTGTACAAATTTTTCCTGGTTCTGCTCTTCTCACTTAGCATCAATTCGTATAAGCCTCTCCAAGTCAATATGAAATTGCCTACATTTTCCTTTCAGAACTTTTATTTTTAAAAAAACCAGCATTTTGAGATGCCTTTTGTCTGTACAGCATAATGATTTCTGAAAATCGTTGAACATATCCAACCCTTCTTTTAACTTTATTGTGTTGTAATAGTAATGGAATTTAAAGATCCCCCTGTATTGGCTTGGTTTATTTTTAAATTCCATTACTATTACATGTGTGTATGTATGTATGTATATGCATATATGTATATATGTGTGTATATTGATAATTGATAACATACATATATACCATAGATGTAGTGATCATATCTGACAATGTATGCACACAGTCTTCTGTCCCCTGTGCTCTGCTGTGAGAAAGGGGGGAAAGTTTCATTAGCTGTTCTCCAGTTCTATTACTGATTTTTATGAATTGTCCCTCCATCCTTTTAAACTATTCATAACTTTGTACATATTTACCTTTTACCTCCTGTTTTGTGGGAGAGTTGGAGCTCTAGATCAGTAATTTCATAAGTGTGGGGGAACTCTTGATGTGGAAAGACCCTCCCTCCCCCATGCAGAGCTCCCAGAGACTTGCCTGGGGCACTATAAGGTTAAGTGATTTCCTTGTGGTCACCTATATATCATCCTGGTGGTGAGGCAGGACCTGAACCCGGGTCTTCCTGACCCTAGAGTGAACCCATCCACTATCCTTTGCTGCCTTTTTTTTTTATCATTTCTCTGTATGTTCTAGAAGTCAAGATGTACCCAACATATTGTTCATAAACGTTTTTGTTTCTTCTCTTGCTTTTTCTATCTTTGGATTTTTGCTTCCGTTGTTCAAACATTTAAAATTTTTTCTTTATTAACAAACCCATCAATGCTGGCCCCAATAATGTCTTCTGTTGCTTTGTGAAGTTTATGGAGGGCATATTTTTAAGGGGGGGCATATCTGGTGACTCTGTGACTCTGGCCAAGCCAGGGTTAATAACATTACACCCAGTCTTTGAACAGTTCCGAGTCTGGAAGTATGACAGCAATGAGGCTCAGGTTCCTTATAACATCCCCTTATAGTGGCATAGTGCTTTAGGTTTTCAAAGCTCTCTCATGCATATTATTAACCTTTGATCTTCACAGGGCCCTAGTGAAATTATTCACATTTGTTTTGGTCTTTTAATTAAATTTTATTTTTTTCAATTATCAAGCACCTTTTTTTCTCTTCCCCATTTCCCCTGCCCACCACAAAAAGAAAACCAAATCCCTCATAATAAATAAGCACAGTCAAACAAAACCAACTCTTCCATTAGCCGTGTTCAGAAATGTGTGTCTCATTCTGCATGTTGAGTCTATCGCTTTTCTCTCAGGAAATAGGCATCATTTTTCATTATCAATAGAATGGGAATTATTAATCCCATTTTATAGATAAGCATAACTGAGGCCCAAAGAGGTTAATCATGGCAAATTAGTGTTAGTGTCACGAGTTAGCATCACTAGCTGGTACTAGAACTCAGGTCTCCTGACTTCCTTGTCCAGTCTTCTTCCAAAGTGCTGTATATCTGGCACTCCATCTTCCCCATGCTCTCCAGGTGAATTCTTCCAAGCCCATGCCCCACTTCCCAGGAGCTTCATCCCCCAGTAGCTCACAGCTGTCACCTCTAAGACCAGGCAGTGGTTATGAGGACCTCACAGCATCACAGACATATCCATGTATGTCATAGCCTGGTAATCTGGCATCCAACTTCCTGGTTCCGGCTATTTCCATCAGGGAAGTCAGTCTGCCTCCTGTGATCAGCCCTGGGGGTAGGACATTCTAGCCCTAACCTTTTCATATATACCTCTAATCCTTTTCCCACAACATAATTGTTAGGCACCCAGACAGCAAAATGTAGACAATGGGACTGAGGAAGCAAATTATTAAATACAAAATACAGACTCTATCCAAGGAAAGCAGTTTTTTTCAGAGGAAAAAGAAAGAGTATTTTGCAAATTAGATATATTTAATCAACTGTCATGGGGAATTTTCAAGCCTAGGTTCTACTTCCCTCTGTCTCAATCTCTAAGCCTCCAAATCCTCTTCACTGGCCTGGAGATAATAATCCAGAATGCTCCTGCCCTTCCTTAGGCATCTTTCTTTCCTCCCCTTTTTGCTTCTCCTACAGGAGATTGTGTCTGAAGGTCACCCGGTCCAGTTGCCCTATGAGTTCCTGCTGCCCTGCCTTTGCATAGAGGTGAGACATGTACTTTTAATTCTCCGTAGTGCCCAGTGGACTATTGACTGGTCCAGGCACTCATCCTCACTTCTCCCCTACCCATGGAATGACCAGTCTAGAAAGAGACACTAATATTTTTATTACATTTTAAGGTTTCCAAAGTACTGTGTACACTTTCTCCTTTGATCCTCCTAATCCTGTGTAGTAGGTTCTATTATTGTCCCAATTTACAGATGAAGAAACAGGGCATTAAGAGGTAGGGTCACACAACTAGTATCTGGGGGCAGGGGGGACCTGAACTCCAATATTTCTGACTCCAGCCTTTTATTCACTATACCTCTTTGTCTCTTGTATCAGTCTAGGGCTGATCAGGGTGCTGGTTTTGCTTCAGAATGCTAAGTCAGTCCATAGTCAATGATCATTTATTAAGTTGTCCCAGGAGTTCAGAACTGGAACTGACCTAGTCTCCACTGGGGTCATTTGAAGAGATGATCTTGATTTCAGATGACCATTCATTCCTCTCCTCCTGACTTCACATTGATTAGTTGATAGTGAGATGGGAAAGGAGAGAACAAAATCCTGAAACCATGGAACGTGTCAGGGTGGGGTAGGGCACAGTGTAACAGAAGACTGATAGGTAAATACACTGGATGCAAAGGGAGAGTGCCAGGAGTGGAGGCTCCAGGCTCTGCTGAGCATCACATTAGGGGGCTCTGGGTAGCCTGGGTTGGGGAGGTGGAGGCAACATGAAGGTGATGAATGTCCCAGGAGGTTTTGCTGGGATGAGGCTGGTGGTGGAGAGATGGAGCCCAAAGGGTGAGGGTGGCACCCAGCCCAGACGTGACAGTTCTTGGTGGAAAAAAAGATAATTAAACGTCAGCTATTATCATTTCTCATATCTGATTTTGCCTCCCACCTACTGAGTTTTCCTCTCCTTCAAGGAGCTGGGTGCTCTTGCTTTGCATGGGTCCCCTTCCTAGATATTGAGAGCATACTCTAGTCCTTTATTTTTGGCCCCAGAGAACTGGATCCTAATGGGGCTAGATCAAAGTGGATATGGGGTCTCTTGACATAAAGAAGTCTGCCCCTCTGAGCATCTGCCACCCCCCCCTTCATTCCATCAGGCAGCATACCTGCACCAGGACAGTGTGCGGAGGAAGCAGTGCCCCTGGAAGGACCAACCAGAAGTCTGTGAGTGGCCCACGCATACCTCATCCCAGTCCTTCACTTGAAGGATGACCTCCTCCAAACGACATTACCACTGGGACTTGGGGGTTGGAGTAGACAGAGGGGGGATGGGGGGAGCTGCTCTTGTTCCACCATGGGAACAGGAGACAAGATGGCAGGGGCACCTGTCTCTTGACACTGTAATGAGTCAATCGATAAACATCACACCCTTGGAGGGCATGCATGTCTCTCCCTCCTTGTAGCCTAGATGGGGAGCCAGGCTATACAGTACCATCCACTCAATAAGTACTTGTTCAATGAGTGTTCTGAAATGGCACACAGTACAAATGGCACACAGTGAATAAGGAAGAGACCAATTGTATGGTACAAAATGTAAATGTTCTAAGATTTAGAAGCAGGAAGAAAACCAGATTGGCTGAATCCATCCAGGACTGCTTTGTGGGAGCAGTGAGATTTGAACTGGGCTTTGAAGTGCGGATAGTTTTGAATAGTTAGCAATGATAAATTCACAGAGCTGGGAACATGGTCTGTGTGTGGCAGTGGGGGAGGGAGAAGACAAGGGGTAGACTGGCCTAGGTGGAACAGAGGGTACATGTTAGGGAGTCAGTAGCCCTAGGGTTGGATCAGATCTGAAGCACATTGGGATGGCCTAATCTGCTTTGTCCATCATACTAGCACAACAGAAAAATCATCTTGGATCTGGGGTGGGTCAAGGAGATCAGGGGTTGGTAGGATGAAACAGAGACAGGCCTGAGGGTGAGCAAACAATTCATGAGGAGACCTTTTGCCCACAGACAGCATGGACTTTTGGAGGTCAGTGAAGTTCACGGACCACAGCTACCAGGACCAGATGGCTATGACCCTAACCCTACGCTGCCCAGCAAAGCTCAAGGCCTCCCTGTGCCAGAAAAAGAACTGGCACAGTCCTTGTGAAGACCTTGCCAATGCCACAGTCTCCGAGTCCGAGGGGGTAAGGGGAAAAGTGGAGTGGGGGAAATAGGGGAACTGACAGAGATGGAGCCATGGTAAGGGGATGAAGGGAGAGAGGAGAGAGAGGGAGGGAGAAGGGAATGGAGAGAAGGAGAGAGCGTATTTTTTTCATCTCCAACATTAAGAGAGCTTTCAGTATATTACATTGTAACCCTGCATCATGAGCTGAACAGCATCTCATGACGCTGGGGTGAGTTGGGGCTCAGAACTTCTCCCATCTGACTTCCTTCTTTCCCAACAGTGGTATGTTTTGGAGAAGGTGGATTTGCACCCCCATCTTTGCTTCAAGGTATGACTAGCAGCAAAAGTTTCTGGAAAAAAGGCGAGTTGGTGCTTTGGTTAAATAAGGGATGGCAAGTCATATAAAAGAGGAAATGTGTCTCTCTCTCCCCCTTCCACCTCCATCCCAGTGACTTTCTTTTCCTCTCTTCCATAGTTCTCTCTTGAGAATAGTACCCACGTTGAATGTCCCCATAGGAATGGTGAGCTTATGATCTTCCCTCATCTCCACCCCACCCCCATTTAACCTTCTTTCACTCAGCTGTGAGCATACGCTTCCTCCAGTTACACCTTTACTTCTTGCCCCAACCCCATCCTAACTACTTGTATAAAACTCACCCCCTGTGTAACTCTGCAACTCACCCCTTTACAGCCTCCTCCTGGAATGTGAGCATGACCGTCCAGTCCCAACAGTTGGTCCTGCATTTCCACTCAAGGACCCCAGCTGCTTTCAGTGCTGCTTGGTGCCTCCCCGGGATGGAACATTTCGATCCACAGCTGCCTATTTACTCTGTTAGCCAGGTACAATCCATGAAGCTTAGACCAGTGTCTGCCATCTCCTCCGTAGCCAGAACCTTCATTTCCCTCTACTCTCCCAGGTTCCAGCATTCCCTTCACCCCTTGAGAACTAGGCTGGAGCACAAAAGGTGTGGGTGGCTGTGGGGGGATGTTAATATTAGGGAGAAAACATGAGGCCCTTCACCGCAATGCCTTCATTTACCTCTATATTTTGTCTCATTATCCTTATCAAGAGAAGACTTAGAAAGAGGGGTGGTTGTCAAGTATTTGAAGGGTTGTTATGCGGAAGAGAGAAGAGTCTTCTGTCTGGCCCCAAAGAGTAGAACCAGCAGCCACAAGGGAAAGCTGTAGAAAGGCTGATTTTAACTCAAAGTAAGGAAAAGCTTCCCAAATAATCAGAACAATTCTAAAGTGGAAGGTGGTGACCTCCCTGTCCCTTAAAGTTTTCAAGCAAAGACTGAATGGCCATTTGTTAGGGAAGCTAGGGAAGCTAATCTTGTTTGGTGCAAGGCCAGACCAGGTGCCTTTTGGAGTTTCTTATCAAGTCTCAGAAGAGGGGTTCTTAATTCAGGAGCCACGAAGTTCTTTTAAAAAATTCAATTTTGATAATCATATTTCAATATAATTTATTACCTTTCCAAACCTACATATTTTATTTTATGCATCTAAAAATATTACTGTGAAAAGGATGTCCATAGGCTTCACCAGATGCCCAAGAGGTTCTTGGCACCATAAGAGTTAAAAACCTCTGTCTTGGACTCTGATTTCTGTTACTTTGTCTAGAACAGTATTTCCTAAGTTTTCAGTTTCAGCCACATCTGTGAACTTAATAGGCTGTGGCAAATGGCGAGTGATCCAATCCCTCAAACCCCTCCCACCACCTCATTTGGTCAGTCACTGGTCTAGCTAACTGTCTATCCATACCCCATTTTGTATTCACACACACACACACACACACACACACACATCCTCTCTGCTTTATACCATGGCCACAGCCACCTCCATCTTTCATCCCAATCCCTCCAACATAACCCAGATGTAACACAGTGGAACATCTTTAGGATGTATTAAGCTTGAGAACAGTGCCTTGTAAGTCTCATTTATGCCTTCTGAAGACTGAATCTACTCACTTAGGTCAATCCTCAGCAAAGCGCAGAATCTGATTCATACATTTGGACAGCTCTCTTTTTTTTAAACTATGTTTTATGTTTTCCTTTGATTTTTATACCATGGTTATTTCATTTCATTGCTCCTCTAGGGCAAACTCTCCCTTGTAACAAAGAGAAACAATTAAGCAAAACTGTTTCTAAGAGTGACTGTCTTGGATGACATGCTATATTCTGCTTTTGTAGTATTCCAATTTTCTGCTGAGTCAAAGGAGGTATATTTTGTTATCTGTCCTCCAGAATCTTCTTTGGTCTTTTTCTATCACTCAGAGTTGGCTTCCTTTCATTTTATATTGTAGCCATTATCTCTATTTCTCTTGAGCCTGCCTATTCCACGGTGCATCAGTTCATACAAATCTTTCCATGTTTCTCTGAATTCCTTCATGCTTATCATGCCTTACTATATCATAACGTATCATTATATTCATATACCATAGAGTTGGTTTGGTGTTTTCTTTTTTAGCTATTCCCCTATTGATAAGTTCTCACTATCTCCATTTCTTTGTCTCTAGCACAAAAAGTGCTGTTATAAATATTTTGATACATATTGACTTCCTTTAGGTATATGTCCAGTGGCAGGACTGCTGGATCAAAGGTATGGACAGTATAGTAATTTTCTTGCATAATTCCAAATTGTTTTTAAGAATAGTTGAACAGCTGCCATCCACCAGCAGTGAGTGAATCCGTATGCCAATCTTCCCACAGAACATTGAAGGTAGACCAGATGCCTTTTTAGAGTTTTAGAGCAGGAGTTCTTGACCTGAGAGCTATAGACTTGGTTTTAAAAGTTATTATTTTGACAACTGCATTTCAATATGATTTGTTACATTTGCAAACCTATGTATTTTATTTCACGGATCTAAAAACATTGTTCTGAGAACGGCGTCCCTAGGTTTCTGTAGGTCCACCTTCTATAGAACATTTGCTGTTCTCATTTTTATCCTCTTTGCCAATTTATACAGTATAAGAGAGGGGTGGAGAGGTGGCCTTCTAGGTCCTTAATGTGGCCTTTTGACTGAATGTGAGATCTAGCCTCAAGGCAGCAGGTTCCCCATCCCTAATGTAAAAGAACAACAGTAACAGTGCCCTGAGGTTTGCTGAGTACTTTATTGATGTTATCTCATCTGACCTCACGACAACCCAGCGGGGTAGAAGTTATTATTATCCCTATTTTACAGATGAGGAAACCAAGAAAAGAGAGTTTAAATGTCTTGCCCAGGGTAACACAGTAAATGTCTTCCTGACACTTAGTAGACACACAGTCAGGTCATTCCTGACCCCAAGTCTTGTGCTCCTAGCTGCCTAGGTAATGAAACCAGAGCAGATTTAATTTGTATTTCTCTTACTATTGGCAACTTGGAGGCATGTTTTCGTGTGGTCGTCTGCAATTGTCAATTCTTTTGGAATCCTTTTAGTGCCGTCCTTTGGTCAGTTACCTGTTGAAGAATGACTTTCGGCATTCTATATTTGTGTCAATTTACATTTGTATATATGTTTTAGATAGAATCAATATACTAAATATAGTCAAATCAATATACTGTATATAATAGGTACTATATATATAATATATATATTAGGTAGAATCAATGCATCCAGAAGACTTTTCCTGGTGGTGTTTGTTGCAATTATCCCACCTCCTACCCCCCCCCATTTTTCTTCTCATTTCTTTTTGTGTTCAACCTCATTTTGTAGCTGAGAAAACTCAGATCTAGAGATCACATAGTAAGTAGCACCCTAGGATTTGAATACAAGTGCTCTGAAATCGGACTCACTACTTTCCACTGCACGGTCCTGCCAAGGTTATAGGAGGTCAGAGAATGCAAGCTTCAGGAATCAGGGACTGCTTCATGGAGAAGGTATGATTGGACTCTATCCCCTCAAGAATGAGGGGAGTAAGCAGAAAGGAAACAGAAAGAATTCCTAAGCATAAAAACTTAGAATCATAGCTTTAGAGTTAGAAGGAACCTTAGAGGCCATTCCTCATCTTACACATAAGGAAACTGAGGCAAACAAAGGTTAACCGACTTGCCAGGTGTTCCTGTCTGAGGCAAGATTTGAACTCATTTTTTCCTGACTCCAAGTGTGCTCTATCCACTGTCAAAGAGGGGAGGAACATGGCAAAAATTAATGAACCCTTTACACGTTTGTATGTTCAGTGATGGCCATTGTATCCTTTGTTCCCATAGCCTAACGGTTCCAGCCCAGTGAAGTCAGATCTCATCATCCCCTTACAGAGCTTCGGGGGCTGTGTTCTGGTAATGAACCTTTCTCATACCCACCCCCCTCCTCCCTACCCTACCTTCATTCTCATTGTGGACCCTTTACTGGGCAGGTATGGCGCTCAGATGTCCAGTATGCCCAGAAACGCCTTTTGTGTCCCAATGGTAAGTCTCTGGGTCAGAGATGGTGAAGGGGGTGAGGTAGAGGAGCCCTATCCTGGCCTCACCTTTCTTGGTTCAGTCTCTAATAGGCACTTGGGGCTTCTGGCTCTGGGGCTCTTGATGGCGGCTGCCCTGTTGGTGATAGTCCTGGCTTTGAACTACCAGGGCCTACAGAGGCTACTGACAGGTGAGCCGACCAGGATGGTGTAGGTGTATGAGAAGGGGATGGGATTTGGGAATATGCACCTCTCTGCATCAGGGCTCCCTTTGGGAACAGATCTGTCTCCCCATCCAGTCACCAAGCCCTTCCCCGGCCCATTGCTAGAGCTACCTCTGCCATAACTCTCCTCTCTGGGCTCTCGGTGCCCTGGCTCAGGCCCGAGATAGAGTGCAGAAAGAAGGGAGGCATGGAAAGCCTCCTCTCCAAGTCCTCTCGCTCATTCTGCCCCGGCCTTTGTCCTTGCTCTCTCCGTAGGCCCCAGTGGACCCAGGCCCGTACTGCTGCTCTACTCTGCGGACTCTGAGGCACACCGCCGTCTGGTGGGCGCCGTGGCAGAGCTGTTGAGGGTGGCGCTGGGAGGCAGCTGTGATGTGATCCTGGACCTATGGGAGGGGGAGCGAGTGGCTCGCTTGGGGCCCCTTCCTTGGCTGTGCGGGGCACAGGCCCGCGTGGCACAGGAGCGGGGCGCCGTGCTACTCCTCTGGAGTCGAACCACCAGTCACCTCTACCGCCGCTGGCAGACCGGGGTCGGCCCGGGGGGTGCCCAGGACCCCCAGGACCTATTCGTAGCTGCCCTAAACTGCTGCCTCCACTCTGGCCCAGGAACCGCGGGAGGCGCGCAGCCTCCACTGCTGGCCTTCTTCAGTAAACTCTGTGCCAAAGAAGACATTCCCCAGCCACTACGTACTCTCCCTCGATTCCGCCTATTCGGCGACCTTCCCCAGCTGCTCCGGGCCCTGGCCGCTGAGGACTCTCCAAGAGCCCCGCGTTGGCTTGGATTGTGGCCCCGGCCCCGGTCCCCAGAGCGTAAAGATTGGCGGTGCTATTTGGGGAACCGCCTGGAGCTGTGCCAAAGACTGGAGCGAGAGGCAGCCCAGGTTGAGCTGCTCAGCTCAGATAGTGGCTGAGTTGGAAGGGAATAAGAGAGAGGTGCCTTTATTTCGCCCTCCTAAGGGGACCGTGAAGCCCAGCATTATGTGAAGAGAAGCGAGCTAAAGGGAGGCCAAAATGGTCTCCCCATCATCAAGCCGGAGCCTTCTCCCTCTCTGACATGGGCCTCCAGAGCAATGTGTGAGTGGGAGTGGAGAGAAGTCTTGGAGGGAAGTCCTCTGAGGATGCATAGGGAATGCAAAACATGCCCCCCTACCTCCCCCCCCCCCAATCGCCGCAAAAGCATTCGGTAATTCTTACATCTCTGGCGAGGAGCTGCCTCATTGATTCCCCCAAAGCAGACCTCTACTGCCGCCAGCCCCGTTCTCAGACCTTGTACTTGAATTCTCACTTTTATTAAAGCGTCTTGGTCAGAGATCAGAGGTAGTCCTTCCCTTCCTCCCCCCTTCT
>CM053599.1:40925057-40961085 GCA_028646575.1 Pseudocheirus occidentalis | reverse complement strand
TAGATGCTGGGTTATCCTGATTGTGTTTCCACAGTATTCAAATTGTTTCTTCTTGACAGCTTATAATATTTTCTCCTTGATCAGGGAGTTCCAGAACCTGGCTATAACATTCCTAGGAGTTTTCTTTTGGGGATCTTTTTCAAGAGGTGATCAGTGAATTCTTTCAAGTTCTATTTTGCCCTCTGGTTCTAAAATATCAAGGCAATTTTCCTGGAGAATTTCTTGAAGGATGCTTTCTAGGTTCTTTTTTTGATCATGGCTTTCAAATAGTCCAATAATTTTAAAATTGTCTCTTCTGGATTTATTTTCCAGGCCAGTGGTTTTTTCAAGGAGATATTTCACATTGCTTTCTATTTTTTTCATTTGTTTAGATCTGTTTAATAGTATCTTGATTTCTCATAAAGTCATTTGCTTCTATTTGCTCCACTCTAATTCTGAAGGAATTATTCTCTTCAATGAGCTTTTGAGGTTCTTTTTCCATCTGGCAAATTCGACTTTTTAAGGTGTTCTTTCCCTTATTGTCTTTTTGGGGCTCCTTTGCCATTTGTGTTAATCTATTTTTTAAGGTGTTATTTTCTTCAACCAGGTTATTGACTCTCTTCTCATGATTTTCTTGCATCATCCTCATTTCTCTTCTGAATTTTTTCCTCCACTTCTCTTATTTGGTTTTCAAAATCCTTCTTAAACTCCTCTATGGCCTATAACCAGTTTACATTTTTCTTGGAAACTTTTGGTGCAGGATTTCTGACTGTATTGCCTTCCTCTTGTTCCATGCTTTGATCCTTTCTATCCCCCATTTTTGGAATCTAAAGTTGGATTGCTGTTCTTGCTTTGCTTCCTTTGCCTGCTCATGTTGCCAGTCAATTACTTAACTTTTGGGCTCCATAGAACTCTGCTTTCAGACAGGAGAGCTTTGTCCCAAATTGCTGGGATTTTTGTAGCTGCTGGAACTATTAGGAGGCCATTGCCTCTGCAGCCCCCTCCAGCTTTGGTTCACTGGTCATGCACCTCAGGACCACCACGTAAGACCATGATCCAGATCCAGGCAGGTTAAGGCAAGAGCACTTAGCCTCTGAATGATTGCTTGGTCCACCTGCAATCTGCAGGCCAGGAGTCTGAAGCAGTCATGTGAAGGTGGCTGAAGGGCCACTGCTTCTGCTACTTTCTTGCCCTGGGGGCAGACAGCCAGACCCACTTCTTTCCCCCAAATTTAGCCAAGTTCCACTGACCTTTCACTTTGTCCTTGGCTCTTATGTGCTGATAATTCTGGAAACTTCCACAGCTGCCAGTGATCCACTCTCCTGTGTGCTCCAGCCATGTCTTGTCCTGGCCAACCTGGGACTAATGCCTTGGTTTCAGGCCAGACTGGGCTCAACAGCCAGCATCCTGCAATGAGCCCTTCAAATCTGCCTGCCCAGCTGCCTTCAGTGAGAACTTTGTTTCTCTGTCATTTGATGAGTTCTGGAGCTCTAAAATTTGTTTAGAGTCATATTTTTTGGTATTTGAGGTGGTTATGGGGGGAGCTCATGGAGTTCTCCTGCTTCTTTGCCACCATCTTGATTCCACCCCAAGGTACATAGAATCTTAGAGAAGATAGATATGGAAGACCTCTGGAGAAAATTGAATGGGGATAAAAAGGAATATACCTTCTTCTCAGTGGTACATGGCACATACACAAAAATTGACCATGTACTAGGGCATAGAAACCTCACAATTCAGTGCAAAAAGGCAGAAATAGTAAGTGCAACCTTCTCAGATCATGATGCAATAAAAATTATATGTAATAAAGGGCTGTGGAAGGATAGACTAAAAACTAATTGGAAACTAAATAACTTAATCCTAAAGAATGAGTGGGTGCAAACAAGAAATTACAGAAACAATCAGTAACTTCATTCAAGAGAATGACAGTAATTCCAAATACCAGAACTTGTGGGATGCAGCAAAAGCAATTCTTAGGGGAAGTTTTATATCCCTGAATACATACATAAATAAAATAGAGAAAATGGAGGTCGATAAATTGGGCATGCAACTGAAAAAGCTAGAAAAAGAACAAATTGAAAATCCCCAATTAAATACTAAATTAGAAATAATGAAAACCAAAGGAGAGATAAATAAAATTGAATTTAAGAAAACTATTGAACTAATAAATAAAACTAAGAGCAGTTTTATGAAAAAAAACACAATAAAATCAATGGACCTTTAGCCAATATTATAAAAAAAAACAGAAAAGAGAAAACCAAATTATGAGTATTAAAAATGAAAAGGGTGAATCTACCTCCAATGAAGAGGAAATTAAAACAATAATTAGGAATTATTTTGCCCAATTGTTTGCACATAAATTTGACAATATCAGTGAAATAGATGAATATATTAAAAAATATAAGTTGCTCATATTAATCGAAGAGGAAGTAAATTACTTAAATAACCTCATCTCAGGAAAAGAAATCAAACAAACCATCAATGAACTCCCTAGGAAAAAAATCTCCAAGGCTAGATGGATTTACTAGTAAATTCTACCAAACATTTAAAGAACAATTGACTCCAATACTCTACAAACTATTTGGAAAACTTAGTGAAGAAGGAGTCCTACCAAACTCTTTTTATGACACAAATATGGTATTGATACCTAAATCAAGAAGAGACAAAACAGAGAAAAAAAATTATAGACCAATTTTCCTCATGAATATAGATACAAAAACTGTAAATAAAATATTAGCCTTAAGACTACAGCAACTTATCACAAGAATGATACATTTTAATCAGGTAGTATTTATTTCAGGAATGCAAGGATGGTTCAATATTAGGAAAACCATCAGTATAATTGATCATATCAACAATAAAACTGGAAGAAACCATATGATTGTCTCAATAGATGCAGAAAAGGCTTTTGAAAAACTACAACATCCATTTCTATTAAAAACACTAGAAAGTATAGGAATAAATGGAGTCTTCCTTAAAATAATAGCTAGCATTTATTTAAAGCCATCAGCAAGTATTATATGTAATGGGGATAAGCCAGAAGCATTTCCAATAAGATCAGCGGTGAAACTAGGATGTCCACTATCACCCCTCCTATTTAATCTGGTACTAGAAATGTTAACAGTAGCAATTATAAAAGAAAAAGAAACTGAAGGAATCAAATTAGGCAAAGAAGAGACTAAGCTATCTCTCTTTGCAGATGATATGATGATATTCTTGGAGAACCCTAGAGAATCAAGTAAAAACTACTTGAGAGAATAAATAAATTTGTCAAAGCTGCAGGATATAAAATAAACCTACATAAATCAACAGCATTCCTATATATTTCTAACAAAATCCAACAGTAAGAGATAGAAAGACAAATCCCATTTAAAGTTACTAGAGACATTATAAAATATTTGGGAATCTACCTGCTAAAACAAATCCAGGACTTGTATGAACACAAGTACAAAACACTTTTCACACAAATAAAGTCAGATCTAACATTGGAAAAACTTCAGTTGCTCATGGTTGGGTTGAGCTAATGTAATAAAAATGACAATCTTACCTAAATTAAATTACATTTTTAGTGCCATACCAATCAATCTACCAAAAAAATTACTTTACAGAGCTAGAAAAAATAGTAACAAAATTCATTTGAAAGAACAAAACATCCAGAATATCAAGGGAATTAATGAAAAGAAATCTAGGGAAGGTGGCCTAGCCATAATAGATTTTAACATGTATTATTAAGCAGCAGTCATCAAAACTACTTGGTACTGGCTGAGGAACAGAGTAGTGGATCAATGGAATAGATTGGGTACACGAGACCCAGCAGTTGATGACTATAGTAATCTAATGTTTGATAAACCCAAAGACTCCAGTTTGGGGGATAAGAACTCACTATTTGACAAAAACTGCTGAAAAAACTGGAATATAGTGTGGCACAAAATAGGCATAGACCATTATCTAACACAGTATACCAAAATCAAGTCTAAATGGGTACATGATCTAGGTATAAAGGCTTATGTTGTAAGCAATCTGGGGAAACAAGAAATGGTTTACCTCTCAGACTTATGGAGAAGGGAGGACTTTATGACCAAACAATGGTTAAAAAGCTTTATAAAATGCAAAATGGATAATTTTGATTACATGAAATTGAAAAGTTTCTGTGCAAAGGCAATGTAACCAAGCTTAAGAGGGAAGTGGGAAATTAGAAAATAATTTTTAAAATTAGTGTCTCTGATAAAGATCTCATTTCTAAAATATATAGAGAACTGAGACAAATCTATAAGAATACAAGTCATTCCCCAATTGATAAATGGTCAAAGGATATGAATGGGCAGTTTTCAGAGGAAGAAATTAAAGATATCTATAAGCATGAAAAAATGCTCTAAAGCACTATTGATTAGAGAAATACAAATCAAAACAACTCTGAGGTACCACATCTTACCAGTCAGAGTGGCTAAGATGACAAAAGAGGAAAATGACAAGTGCTGGAGAGGATGTGGAAAAATTGGAACACTAATGCATTGTTGTTGGAATTGTGAACTGATCCAACTGTTCTGGAGAGCAATTTGGAATTATGTCTAAAGCGCTATAAAAAAGTATATACCCTTTGACCCAGCAATACCACTTCTATGACTATAACCCAAAGAGATTATAGAAGTGGGGAAAGGACTCATATGTAGAAAAATATTTATAGCAGCTCTTTTTGTGGTGGCAAAGAATTAGAGATTAAGGGCATGCCCATCAATTGGGGAATGGCTGAACAAGTTGTAGTATATGAATGTAATGGAATATTATTGTGCTATAAGAAATTAGGAGCAGACAGACTTCATATTTACCTGGAGAGACTTATACAAACTGATGCTGAGTGAGAAGAACAGAACCAGGAGAAATTTGTACACAATTACAGACACAACATATGTGTGATTACCAAGTATGATAGACTAGACTCTTCTCAACAATGCAAGGTTATAAGACAACTCCAAAAGACTCATGATGGAAAGAGATATCTACATTCAGAGAAAGAACTAGAAAGAACAGAGTTTAAATGCAGGTTGAAGCAAGCTACCTGCTCTCTTTCTTTTCTTGTTCAGTTTTGCTTCTTCTTTCCCATTGTTCATTCTATTGGTTATGATCCTTCTTTACAATCTGACTAATATTTAATGTGAAAGTACTTGCAGGTCCTAAACTTGATTGCATATTGCCATGGGAGGAGGGGAGGAGGAAGAGAGGGAGGGGGAGAAAATCTGAGACTCAAGGGATTGTGGAAATGAATCTTGTAAACTAAAAGTAAACAAACAATAAAGACAAAAAAAGAACTCTAGAAATTATAGTAACAGACCTCTTCTTAATATAGTAAATAGTATTTATCTAAACCAAAGAGCAAACATTATATGCAATATAAAGAAATTCAGAGGCTTTTCCAGTAAAATAGGACTAAAGAAAGAATCCATTATCACTGCTAATGTTAGAAAATATAGGGCTTTAACGCAGTGCTAGAAAAAACTAATTATAGTGATAAGACAAAGAAATTGAAGGAATAAACAAAAACCAAGAGAAAATAAAAACATTACATTTTGCAGATGACAAGATGCACCAGGAGAACCCTAGTCAGCTAGGAGTTAACTGAAATAATTAATCACTTCAGCAAAGTTATAGAATAGAAGATAAATCCACAAAATAATACTCATTCTTATATATAACTAACAAACCCAACAAGATCAGCTAGAAAAAGAAATTCCAGGGGCGGCTAGGTGGTGCAGTGAATGAAGGGCCGGCCCTGGAATCAGGAGGACCTGAGTTCAAATTCGGCCTCAGACAGTTAACATAAAAACTAGCTGTATGACCTTGGGCAAGTCACTTAACCCCAACTGTCCTCCAAAAAAAGCAAAAAAAAAAAAAAAGAAAGAAAGAAAAGAAAAAGAAATTCCATTAAAAATAACCATGGAAACTATAAAACACTTGGAAATATATCTACCAAGATCCATCCTGGGACTATATGAATTTAATTACTTAAATACTCTTTGCAGAAATAAAACAGACCTAAATAATTGGAGAAACATTCATTGTTCACAGGTAGGTCAAATGAATATAACAAAATTGACAATAATGTCTATAATTTACTTAATCAGTGCAGTGCCAACTCCCAAAAGAATATTTTATATAGTTGTGGAGGGGTGGGAAATGAAGTTCATATAGGGGAAGAAAAAGTTAAAACTCTCAAGGGTAATAATGAAAAAGGTGAGAAGAATTAGGAGTCTATCAGTATCAGGTCTCCAACTGTACTACAAAGCAATAATAGTTCAAATGATTTGGTACTGGTTAAAAATGAAAAGAGATCTATCAATGGAACAGATGATATACATATATATACAGAAGGAAACAATCACAGTAGCATAGTGTTTGATAAACTCAAATATCCTAGTTACTGGAGAAAGTACTCACTATTTGACAAAAAAAAAAACTACTGGGAAAACTAGACAGCAGTCTAGCAGCAATTAGGTTCAGATCAACACTTCACACAATATACCAAGATAAGCTCCAAATGGATACAAGACCTAGCTAGAGATAAAATGTCATGTCATAAACACAATAAAGGAGCAAGGAAGAAATTACTATTTGAATTGGTGGATAAGGAAATAGCTCATAATTCAACAAGAGATAGAGAAGATCACAATTTTGATTAGGTCCAATTATAACAATTTTGTGCAAACAAATCTAATGTAGTAAAAATTAAAAGGGAAACAAATAACCTGGGGGAAAATTTTTGCAATAAGTTTCTCTAATAAAGGTCTCATTTCCAAGCCACAAAAGGAACTAACTTAAATTTATAAGACTAAAAGCCATTATCTAATAGATAAATTGTGATAGGATACAAACAATCACTTTTAAAGGAAGAAATTCAAGCTGTCAGCAGTCATAGGAAAAAAAAAACTCTGATTCACTAATAGTTAGAGAAATGGAAATTAAAGCAACTTAGAGATTCCACCTATCAAATTTGCAAAGATTTTTTTTTAAGGGTAGGAAATGATAGATGTTGTGAGAAAAAGGCACCCTAGTGCATGTGGGTGGAACTGTGAAATAGGTCCAGACATTCTGGAAAGCAATTTGCTTAGAAAGTAACTTAACTACATATCCATTAATCCAGCTATACCCCTACTAGGCCAATATCCTAAAAGAAATCAAAAGAAACAGCAAATGTTGCACAGGTGTATAGTGAGAACTGTCCCCTACATGTAGCTTTCAGCTGTTGTCATGTGTCGCAAAAGGAGGCAGCAGAGACATTTCTAACCTCTTCTTCCCTTCCTTTTCTCTAAGAGATGCTTTATTTCCTGCCAGGAAGAGAAGTAGGAGACTGAGGACGGAAGCTTGGCCACTCTGCTCTGCTCTCCTCAGAGGGAGGAGATACTAGGCTCAAATTATGGCCATCTGCTCTCTTAAATGTAATTAGTCTAGGGGATACAGTTGTCAATTTCTTATCAAGGAAGGAGGACCACAATCTTATATCCAAGACTTGACTCCCTTCCCACCAAATACCAGTTCTATAATAAATCCACACAGAAATTAACAATGAAACCCATTTATCCAAGTCAATAGAAAAAAATAATAATCAGAGGAAGTACACATAGGAGAATATATCCCAGACAATACAAAGTCAAGGAGCTCTTTTACTGAATGAGGTAAAATATCTCAACCAAGAGAGATTTCTTTTTCTTTTCCTTTCCTTTTCTTTTGCTTTTTGGAGGGGGGAGGGCAGGGCAATTGGGGTTAAGTGACTTGCCAAAGGTCAGGTGCCTAGTAAGTGTTAAATGTCTGAGGCTGGATTTGCACTCAGGTCCTCCTGACTCCAGGGCTGGTGCTCTATTCACTGCACCACCTAGCCACCCCCAAGAGAGTTCTTTATCTCACCAAAGGGGAAGTTTCTCCAAAGTCTCTAATGTAAGAAGCTGGGAATACCAACATGATGGGGACTGCCAGCTCCTCTCATATCAGCTTCACCTCAGAGTCTTTTCCTTTCAGCAGCCTAAAGGGGGATTGACATCATGTGTCTTCTGTCTCAAAGCTAGAAGTCAGAAGCACGGCAAGCCCAGAGACTGAAGAGCCTGAAAAAACTGACCAGAGTCGAGACTTAAAGAGAGTAGAGCTCTCTTCTTGTCAATTCCATCCTGCCCCTCCCACAGGCATGAGCCATGGCTCTCCACCAGTAAGAGGAGAACCTGATCCCAATGGATACTGGGACTCAGATTGCAGATATACAAATAGTTATATTGCCTCTTTTACTTTCTAATGGCAGGCTTTTATCATTGGTATTTGATGCAAAGTTTCACTACACAAAGTTTTGCTTCTTATTTTAATTGCATCCATTTTTTCTATGCTAAAGCTTTTTCATTTTGGGTAATAAAGAATAGTGATTTTGTCCTTTGTGATTATCTTTATCTTTTGGTTGTTGCAGAAATCCTTCCACTCACTCAAAATAACAAAAAACTATACAAAACCTTTGGGGAATCAATCTATCAGAGCACACAAGAAGCTTGTATAGATTCAATTACAAAGTTTTCCTTAAAGAAATAATTAGCAGAGCAGCTAGATGGTGCAGCAAATAGAGCACCGGCCCTGGAGTCAGGAGGACCTGAGTTCAAATCCGGCCTCAGACACTTAACACAAAAAACTAGACGTGTGACCTTGGGTAAGTCATTTAATCCTAACTGCTTTCCAAAAAAAATAATAATTAGCAACTAAAGTAGCTGGAGGAACTAATGGCAAGGCTGTTCAAATGTAAAAAAGTGACAATATTGCCTAAATTAAAATTAAGTTACAATTTTCCTGATATATAAAACTATTAAGGCATACCTTATAGAACTCATCAACAAAAAGAAAAACTAAATTCACTTGAAGAAACAAAAGGTCAAGAATATCAAGAGAAATAATTTTTGAAAAAGACAGGAAGGAAGGGGAAATACTTCTACACCTCAAACTATATTATAAAACTGTAGCCATTGATATAATTTGGCAGTGGTTAAAAAAAAATAGAGAGGCAGATCCATGTAACAGACTAAACAAGGAAAAACTAGAAACACTGAAATTCAAACCTCAAGATCCATAATGCAACAACGTAAAATCATATAGGAAAGGATTCCCTCTTTGATTAAAAATTTCTGGGAAAACTGCAAAACAGTCTGGCAGAAACCAGGCTTAGATCATCACTTCTGAACATATTCCACAAAATTAAAAATGGATTCATTACTTTAATATTAAAGATCCTATCATTAAAAAATTAGCAAAGAAGCAGGTCATGTACTTTCACAACTAGGGTTAGGAGATGTTTTGCTAACCAAACAAGGGATAGAGGCAATTACAAAAAATAAAATAGGTAGTTTTTTCCCCCAGAAATTAAAAAAGGGTTTGCTTGAACAAAATTAATGCATCTGGGAAAAGAAAGGAAGTGGTCAGATAGGGGAAGAATCTTTGTATCAAATTTCTCTGATAAGGATTTGGTATCTAAGATACATAGATAACTAACATGTGTGTGTATATACATATATGCAAGTCATTCTCTACTAGATAAATACTCAAAGGATATGAACAAACAATTCTCAAAAGAGGAATGATAAATTAGTAGCAACCATATGAAAGAATAATCCAGATAATTACTAATAAGATAAATGTAAAATAAAACAACCCTAGGCTTTAATTCACAGACAGTACATTGGTGCAGATGACAAAAGATGGGAATAATAAATGTTGGAGGGGTTGTGGGAATATAGGCACACTAGTGCATTGTTGGTGGAGTTGTAAATCAGTATAACCATTTTGCAGAGCAATTTAATCATTCAAGTAAAGTGTCTATAATATTCATATGCTTTGACTTAGAGATTCCACTGCCTAGCACATGATCCAAGGAGATCATGGATAAGAAGAAAATTCCCACAAACACCAAAATATTTATAGCAGCTCTTTTTGTATCAGCAAAGAACTGAAAATAAAATAGATGTCCACAGAAAACAGAATGGTTAAACAAATTGTATTCTATTAGTGTAATGAAAAATGACTGTGGTGTGAAAAAATGATGAATATGATGACTACAAAGAAACGTGGAAAGACTTGTGTGAACTGATGCAAAGTAAGGTAAACAGACCAAAGAAAACAATATATACAATGACTATAATAAAAGTATAAATGGAAAGAAAAACCATGACAAAAACAATAAAAATTGAGTATTATAATATTAGAAAGAAAAAGAGTGATCCTAAAGAAATATGAGAAGAAACTACCACTCCACTGTCCAAAAGTGTGGAGCACTGTGAATATTTTCAGACTTTTCCCATGTTTTTATTGGTTTTGCTGTGTTTTTCCTGCTTGTCTTTTTTTAAAAAAATATTCCTTGTTAGGGGTGGCAAGGTGGCGCAATGAATAGAGCACTGGCCCTGGAGTCAGGAGGACCTGAGTTCAAATCTGTCCTCAGATACTTAACACTTACTAGCCACGTGATATTGGGCAAGTCACTTAACCCCAATTGCCCTGTCTTTCCCCTCAAAAAAAAAGCAGAAAAAATGTGTATATATATATATATATATATATGTATATATATATATATTATTTGGTATACAGTGTGGTTCTCTGATTAAAAGGGAGGAGAAGAAATACTGGGAGAAATTTTAGTAATCTAAAATAAAAACATATAAACAAAAATTTATTTTAAAATAGCCACAACAACAAAAATTCTCCTCCAGCCAGAATTATGACAGGTACCTTGTTCTTTAATTTTTTTTTTAATGGTGTGATGTTTTATATGTTTTGGTCAGATATCTGTTTAGAGTTTATTGTAATATATAGCATAAATTTAATTTCTGCCAAATAGTTTTTCAGTTTTCCCAGTAGTTCCTATCAAATAGGAAGCCCTTCCCCCAGTAATTTAAGTTCATGATTTTTTCAAACCCTGAGTTAACATTTTCATTTGCTTCTGGTTCTTATTTGTCTCATCAGATCTACTGAAGCTTTCCTATCTTGTTCTGTACCAACTCTTTCTTTATTTATTTACTTTTAGTTTACAACATTCAGTTCCACAATCCCTTGAGTTTCAAATTTTCTCCCCCTTCCTCCTTCCCCCCATAGTGGCATGCAATCAAATATAGATTCTACAAATAACTTCACATTAAACATTAGTCAAGTTGTAAAGAAGGATTATAACCAATGGAGTGAACAATGAGAAAGAAAAAAAAGAGAGAGAGAGCAAGTAGTTTGCTTAAATCTGAATTCAGACTCCATAGTTCTTTCTCTGGATGTGGATATCCCTTTCCATCATGAGTCTTCTAACCTTGTATTGCTGAGAGGAGCCCAGTCTATCAAAGTTAGTCATCACACATAAGATGTGTCTGTAATTGTGTACAAAGTTCTCCTGGTTCTGCTCTTCTCACTTAGCATCAGTTTATATAAGTCTCTTCAGGTTATTATGAAGTCTGTCTGCTCCTCATTTCTTATAGCACAGTAGTATTCCATTACATTCATATACCACGGCTTGTTTAGCCATTTCCCAACTGATGGGCATCCCCTTGATTTCCAGTTCTTTGCTACCATGAAGAGAGATGCAATAAATATTTTTGTACATATGGGCCTTCCTCCCACTTCTATGATCTCTTTGGAATACAACCCTAGAAGTGGTATTACTGGGTCAAAGGGTATGCAATTATTTATAGCCCTTTGGGCATAGTTTCAGATTGCTCTCCAGAACGGCTGGATCAGTTTGCAACTCCACCAACAATGCATTAGTGTTCCAATTTTTCCACATCCTCACCAGCATTTATCATTTTCCTGTTTTGTCATCTTACCCAATATGACTGGTGAGATGTGGTACCTTGGAGCAACTCTTTTTTTTTTAAATCTTCAGATCTTTTCCACAAGAACTATTATCTGTCCATACTTCTCTTATTTTATATTTGTGAAATTAAGTTTTTAATTTAGATGAAGATCTTTACATTTCTCCCTATTAAATTTCACCTTATTGTATTTGGTCCTATGTTTTAGGCTGCTTAGATCTTTTTAGATCCTAACTACCATAAAACATGTTAGCTCCCACCTTTGAGTCATCTGCAGATTTGATTAAGCATGTCATCTATGACTTCATTCCAGTCACTGATAAAGAGACTAAAATAGTATAGATCCAAGGACCAACCCCTGGGACATTTCACTAGAAAACTCCCTCCAAGTTGACATGAAACTTAATGACTACTCTTTGGGTGAGGTCACCCAACCAGTCCTGAATCCTCCTAACTCTTCTGGGCTGTCTAGCTCACAAAGCCCTCCGTTTTGTCTAAGGGACAGCATAAGAGATTTTATCAAATGAGATCTAAAAACCTAATAAACTCTTAATAGAGCATCACTTGGTTCTAGCACTCAAATATCCCAGCCAGAAAAGGTTAGTTTGATATGATTTTTTTAAACAATGAAATTTTCTTGATATTCATATTCCTGCAGTAATCCATCCTAGGATTTTGCCACGAATCTCTGGTCTATGATTTGCAGGTTCTATTCTCTGTCCTTTTCTTTAAATTGGAACTTTTTCCTTTCCCTAATTGTTCAACAATCCCCAGCCCTTACTCCTCAATACACATTTACAGATGCTTTGGAATGGTATCTTTCAGCGAATAGAAGCAGTTTTTTCTGTACCTGGGATCTAGTTCATTCAGGCCTGATGTCTTGAACTAGTTGAGGACAGCTAGGCACTCGCTTATTACCTCTTGATTTATCATAGGTTTGAATTCCCTATTAGCCATTTCCATTTCATCCTTTCTAACTCCTAAGTCATTCTTCTGGCTAGAGAAAACACAAGTAAAATATGAGTTGAGGCTGCTTTTTACATTTTTAATAGCACCCATGTGGCACTCACCAGCTATTTCCTTGCATTGTTGTCATTTGTGTAGTGTGGGATAAATCTTTACATTCATTGTGTTGTTAACCCTTTGGTGTTCTCATAGCAGATCATAGCAGATATACAATAAATACCTATTAAATGAATGGCCAATATGATGCCCTGATGTTAATTCCTGAAGTCTAGCAGACTTCCCAGATTTTTGGAGAAAAGGTTAAGAAGCTATGATTTCAAACTTGACAGGAACTCTTCCCTTCTCTCCACTTCTCCATGCTTTCCTTCTACAAAGGGGATCTGTTTCTCAGATCAAGGACAACTGGAGGTCGCAAGGTATGAGGGAAGCTCAAGTCATGACTCCTTACATACTTTTCCTCTGCCTGGAGTTGATAACCCAGGAAAAGGGGCTCTACTGTGAACTGGAAATAAATTGGAGAGAGGGGGAGAACTTAAGACTAATTCTGGTCAGCTTTTGTGTCAGGAGAGCAAGCAGGCAAGCGATGCCCTAGTGATATGTGTCTTTTAGTCAGGAATAAGAAGAGGAGAAGCTGCTCCAAATTGGAGAAGAGTGGTAGAAGGGTTATTTGGGTTTTTTGGTGGGGGCTGTTGTAAGTGTGGAAAGTTGGTGAGTTTCTTGATGATACGAGGGTGATGGAAGGGCCCTGACTGTGGGGGCTGGTTGTCTGAAGGGTGTCTTGCTGAGGGGGAAAACAATTCCTAGATAGGGTCCTGCATGTGTGGGTGTTGCTGGGTTAGGGAAAGGGAAGGGGTAAAGCTCCTAGGCCAGTGGTTCTCAACCTTCCTAATGCCGCAACCCTTTAATACAGTTCCTCATGTTGTGGTGACCCCCAACCATAAAATGATTTTCGTTGCTACTTCATAACTGTAATTTTGTTCCTGTTATGAATTGTAATGTAAATATCTGATATGCAGGATGTATTTTCATTGTTACAAATTGCACATAACCCACAGGTTGAGAACCGGTGTTCTAGGCTATTCTATGACTTTTCAGAACTTGTTTCCTAGGTATTAGTAGAAGCCCCACACTCTCTCCTAGTACTGGGTATAGGGCAGTTTGGAGCAGACATAGATTTTCTCAGTGAGAAATCAAAAGAATTGTGATTGCAGTAAGTTTCCTGAGTCTAGTGCTGTCTGATAGCCAGGTAGGTGAAAAGTCTGTGGGGGAGTGAGGTCTTCCTCACTGAAGGACTCCTAAGCTGTTATGTAAGCACTTAGTTGGCTGTGAACTCTGTACCCTGGAACAGAATTCAGTTGTGTCACATCCCTTTAGCTCTAATCCTGAGTTTCCTGGGCAGTTTGAACACAGCAGTGGGATAGGCAGACATGGAGTGAGTGTGTGGGGGAATCGTGGTCAGAACTGTATTAGATCCAAGGACCCCTACTAAGGGAGGACTGAATCAAGCATAGTCTAGGGACCTGGGAGGTCCTGACTTGGTAACAGCTATTGCAAGTAAAGCAGCTAAGCTGTGAACCAAGTTGTAGGGATGTCTGGCTAAGAGAAGGAGGGAGAAGAGGGGTCTGGATGGTAGTATACTGCTTTTCATTGTTTTTTTTTGGGGGGGGGGTTGGGTTTTTTGCTGTAATGCTATGAGGAGAACAAGTCCTAGACTCTAGTCTGAGTTTCCTTTTCTGGGGAGAGGTTGTGAGGAAAAGAAGTGTGACTTAGTTGAAATGAGTGGTCTTTGTTTCCTTTATAGGTCTCAACCAGTACAACTGACCAGGATGGAATATGCAATGAAGTCCCTCAGCTTTCTTTCTCCCAAGTCTCTTTCCAGGTGAGGTTTGTCTGTATTCACATTTACCAAATCAATTCCCTAAGCCATATGGCCATGAGAAGGTACACAGTAAGTATATCTTGTCCTCTGGCAGCTTATTTATGTTCTGATCCAAGCAAGGTGAAGTTCACCATGGAAGTCTTCCTGAAATGTCTGGAATAGACTTCAGAAGGAAGGGAGACATCATTTGACTGAGAAAAGAGGGAAGGTGATTAGAAGCTGGGAGAGGGTAAGTGAAGAAGTTGGGAGTTACAGAAAGGACTCATCCTTACTGTCCTATCTGGCTTTCTAGTTGGATAGCAGTAAATACCTCTGTAGCAACACAGCCGCTGTTGACTGAAATGAATTATGTGACCAAAGCCCGACCCTACCGTGTGAGCAGTTGGGATCGGAGTGTTCGAAAGGGGATCATGGCTGATAGTCTCTTAGACCTCAGTCACAAGGTAAGAGACTGTGTTAGATAAGCTCATCTTGATATCTAGTTGCAACTAATTCCCTTCTGTATTTAGAACACTATTTTAGTGAGGCCAAGGTTCCAGGTTCTGGTTTACATCTCTATACATTAGGCAAGAATGATCCATGCCTACTTAACCCACCTTGAGCTAAAGGTGGATTAAGATCTTTTGTAATCTGTTTCAGAACAGGAAGGAACCTTGGGTGGATCAATTTCAAACCAATCTCTGTATTTCTCAGTTAAAAAAAAAAAACAACTGAGTCCCATAGAAGATAAGAGATATGTCTGAATTTATGGCTACTTTGCCAGGCCTTCTCATCTCATGCATCTAGGGGACTGTCCCTTCTCAGTTTTCATTGTATTTGTTTTTCAATGTGTTATAGCCTTCCCAGGAAAACAAAAACTCCTTGAGGGCAGGGACTTCAAAAAAAATCATATTTTGATTGATAGCTCTTTGTTTTTAATAACACTTTTACATTTGTCTCTCTCTCTCTCTCTGGATCTTGTCCCTTGAAAAAGAGATTAGAACAGGAAGGAGACACAACAATTCAGCAAAACCAACAAATGTATTATGTATTTCACAATATGTACAATATTCTATACACATAATAACCCTCTCCCCTCCAACCTCCAAAGAGAGCAAGGTGCATTTTTCAATTCTTCTCTAGAACTAGCTTTTCATCATAATATCAAGGTTGATTTTTTTCTTTTCTTTTTTCCCCATTGTTGTCATGTGCATATTATCAGTTGCTAAGTCTTGGAGAGACAATTTTTGTCTTTATTAGACCCACTGCCTTGAATGTGTTTGAATTGAATTAGTGACAGAAGTGGGACTAGTACCCAGTCTCTTAACTTTCAGTTCTGTTTTATAGTAGTTTTTTAGGCAAACTATTGCTGATGTATAGTCAAGTCCCTTCCACAATCACAGGAAGAGATTTGGTCAAAGATTTTGGTCAAAGTTTGGTGTGAGGAGGAGCCTTAGAGATCCCCTTTAGACCAAGGATTCTTTATTTTTTTGTGTATCATACACCCCTTTGGCAAGCTAGTGAAGCTAATGGATCCCTCAGAATGATGTTCTTAGGTGCATAACTATATGATTAAGAGGGAAATTGAGTATATTGAAATAGTTATTAGAAAAATTTTAAAAAATTTTTTATTAAATCCCATGTGAAGAACTTTTGCTTTTGACCCTTAAAGGCTAGTTAGGTCGGGCAACCTTCTGAAATTTGTCAATAATACCATCTAATAGTCTGAGCAGTATCCCAAACTCTATATACACTACTTGTCTTTGGAGTACTTCTGGACTAATGGTAGGCCCTATGAGGAAATTATCTCATCTAGTTTTCTAGTGGTGAAAGAAAATTACATGAAACAAATATTAAGAATATTTTAGACTAGGTGTGAAGGGACAAGTTCTGGTCCTGCCTTTGTTGTGGTCACCAGTTGTGACTCTGGGCAAGTAGCTCAAGCTCTGTGTACTTTTTGTGTCCTCATCTATAAAATTGGACTATATCCAAAGTCTCTTCTAGCTCTGTAGCCTTATCCTCAAGAAGACAGTTTCCAGCCCAAACAATGGTACTTTGTGCAAACCTTGGTGGCATTGTAGTCCTCTGCTTCTTGGATTCTTGTGATCCTTTTCATCCCTAGAGATGTCAGCTGGTTTAGTTTCCACTTAATACCCATCCTACAGAAGGATAGAACTCCAGGGTTGGAAAAAAACTGGGGCATGACTATCCTTACTAGAAAAGGATTACTATATCCATTGGGAAATGGCTAAATAGGTTGTGGTGTGTGAATGTAATGGAATACTATTGTGCTATAAGAAATGGGAGTAGATAGTCTTCATATTTACCTGAAGAGGCTTATACACACTGATGCCAAGTGAGAAGAGCAGAACCAGGAGAAATTTGTACACAATCATAGACATGTTTTATGTGTGATGACCAACTTTGATAAACTGGACTCTTCTCAGCAACACACAGCTATAAGACAACTCTATAAGTCTCAGGATGGAAGGAGATACCTACATTCAGAGAAAGATCTAGAAAGAACAGAGTTTAAATGGAGACTGAAACAATCTATGTGCTATTGTTCTTTTCCATGTTTGATTTTGTTTCTTCTTCCCCATTGTTTACTCCATTGATTACAACTTCTACACAACCAAACTAATGTCCAGTGTGAAAGTATTTGAAGATCCAATACTTGATTGCATGCTACCATGGAAGTATAGGGGAGAGGGAGGGGAGAAAATGTGAAACTCAAGGGATTGTGGAACTGAATCTTGTAAACTAAAAGTAAATAAACAAATCAATTAAAAAAAAAGAAAAGGATTACTAGCATAAAGCTAGAAAGAAACCTTAGAGGTCCTTTGGTCCAAGCCCCTCACTTCCTAGTGGAGAAAACCAGAGAAGGAAGTGACTTTTAAACCCCAGCTGGTCTTGGATAAACTCCTCACCTCAATTGCTGAAGTTGGACTATATATCCTAAGGCCTCTTCCAGCTTTATATCTATGATCCCAAGTCAGTGTAAGATTTGAGCCCAGTTGAGGACTCTAAAACCAACTCTCTTTGCAGTATACCACATTGCCTCTTGGCTTTGAAGAAGGCATGACAAATGCCACTATAAGATCTGGATTTCCCCAGGTCGGGGAATCCTATACATCCCTCATAACCATGGGGTAGTCATTAGATACCAAAGGAAGAGGCCAAGGAGCTCCAGACAGATTATAGGCAATAGTTTAATAAATCGTTATGAATTCTCAGAAAACGAGAGCAATCTTTGGTATGAGGCAGTGGCCAAATATTTTAATGGATCCCCCCAAAAGAACCCCCCAAACCCACATGGTAACTGTAGAAAACAGACAAAGGGAAGAGGAACTAGAGAGTGCATCCTACTGATTGGAGGATTATTTTGGTTTTCTGCTTAGTAATAAACTTGGGCATTAAGCCAGTGTTATGTCCAAACATAAGTGTGTGTATGGATCATGTAGTAGTCACATATAGGTCATGATATTCTTGTTATGGCTTTCATAGGTTATAGTATCATTAGTTATGACTCACTGTCTAAGTCATGATTCAGTATTTAAGTTAAGATTTTTAACAAGCTACCATGTCCAGGTTTCCACCTTTCACAGACTTTGTTTTCTGGCTTTTTTATTTATTACTCTATTTTATGGCTTTCCCCCAATCGGAACTCTACAGCCACATTATTCCTTTTTCCCTTTCTTCTCCAGAGAATTCTTATATATTCTCCTTCGTGCTCATTCTGTAAAATTTAGATGTAATTAAAAGTAAGATGAATAAGGCCAATAATAGTGCTTTTTGCCTTCCTCTTAAAGGGAGAGAACAAGGGAGAATAATTATCTACCCTTCTTTCCCCTCCCCCAACAACTATACTCTGTGAAGCCAATCAAGAGTTAAGCTCCCTTTCTCATTAGAGCTTCTTCTAGACTACACTCCCCTGCCCATCCCCAGCAAGTCTGTCTGTCTTCTGGTTGTCAAACACTGTTTGATCAGTTACCTTAAGGGGACTTCTCCCCCCTCCCCTCAGGCTTCACTTGGAGCCCATATGTACCCCATTCTAAATGTGATTCTAGTACATGCTGTTTTAGTTTGGGCAATCCCAAAGTCCCATATCTAAGCATACTTAGAGTTACCTGTGGTTCTGAAAGACTGAGTGACTCACTCACTGTTAGATGCATCATTTGAACTCTTATCTCTTGGATTCTCAGGAGAAACCTCCATGCCAAGATAACTAGCCTGTCACAAATGGGTACATATGGCACAAGAAGTGATGACTGACTGCTTGGTTTTCTTTTTTCCATATCTGATAAGAATGTTAAAAAAAAAAAGAGAGAGCCAGGTTTGAACCTCTTGGTATAGATAGGGGCAATGAGCCCTACACATAATGCCCCTAATTCTGACAGGATCAATAACAATTTCATGACAAGACCAGCTCAAATACTATTTAATATACTCTCCTTAAGAAGGTAGAAGCTTATGATACATCCTAGCTCACAATAGCAATAATAATAATTGACATAACACTTTAAAGTTTGCAAAGTGCTTTTTTTAGTCTCATTTTTATTCTCATATGAACTCTGAGAGGTAGGTGCTACTTTGGTCCCCATTTTACAGATGAAACTGAGGCAGACAACAGTTCAACAAATTCTCTAGGTTCACACAGCTAGTATGTGTCTGAGGATAGATTGTGAACTTGGGTCTTCCTGGCTCAAAGCCCCGCACTTTATCCACTGTACTATCTAGTTGTCTCTAGAAAAGTTACGAACAATGCCAGTGATGAACTTAAGATTGTTGAGGTATAACTTCTGTTGATCTGAAAGTTCAGTTAAAAGAGGCGAACTCATGTTGTTTATTCCCTTAAATTTAGCTAGCCAAAGCTAGCTAACCTGTACCTACAAGGATCCAGAATGTGAATTCTGACTGTCTGATAAAAGAATGACGAGCCTTTTTATGTGTTAGAACAATTCCAACTCAGGGTCTCTATGTCACTCAAATTTATGATCTCCATATATGTTTAACTATATTATGAGAAAGGAATTGTTTTTGGAGGAGGGAAGCCAAGGCAATTGGTGTTAAGTGACTCACCCAAGGTCACATAGCTAGACAGCTAGTAAGTGTCAGTCTGATTTGAATTCAGATCCTCCTGACTCCAGGGTCGATGCTCTATTTACTGTGCCTCCTAGCTGCCCCAGAGAAAGGAATTTTCTTAATTGAATAGGTGGTAAATACAATTAAGAGTTGACAAGGAGTCCATTGAAATTACAAGCCAGGATATCTGTGTTTTCTTTGCCCTTAACATGCCATAACATAGTATATGTCCATAAAACATTAAGATAAGAAAAAACCCAGTTATTGATGCCACTGTCTCAGGTTAAGGGTCTCATCCTTAATGGTCATAAACAGAGGAAAAAATGCTCTTAAGTCAGCCTCATCTGACCTTGTTGACATAGGAAGAGGCATTCCCTGAGTTTACTCAGAGAACAAAGGGATGACTGTTAGGTCGAGGGGCTTCTTCTGATTGATTAGCTCATTCTCTGGTCCTTATTGAGGTTCAAATGATCTGAAATAGTTGTCACTTCTAAATTTCATTTTATCTTTAGCAGCTCTCCTAAAGGTTGCTTGCAGAGCCGGTGGTAATTCTGGAAACAGAAGAGGAAGTGGATTTGTTTCTCTTTGTGCTACTTTCTGTCCTATCTGATGTTTTGTTTTGTTTTTAATTGCCATCATAGTTAATTTCAGAGTTTTCTCTGCTTGCTTTTGCATGAACATCAAATACATCCCTCTCCCCTTTCCCATCTAAAATAAATACTGGCAACATTATAAATAGAATTCAAACAATGATTCACTTCCTGGAGAAAGAAACATTGTCTACACTATTGAATCTGGTAATTCTGTTCAAGTACTTAAGTCACAAGTAACCAAACTTGTTACAATGAAGACAACAAAAGCATTGGACTTAAGAGTTGAGAGATCTGTATTGGTTCTATCCCATTTCTACTTTTAACTTGCTTTATAACCTTGGACGAATCTATTCCTCTTCCTCCCTTTTAAAGGGCTGGTCTAGCTTATCTCTCTAGCTCCAATATGTAGCAGTCAGAGAGAGGTATTTAAGACCCTTATTGTGTGAAATGGCTGCTATCTCAATTTACCTCCTGCCAAATCTTTCCATTAGACTAGAGTTAAAATGATACAAGAATCTACCATAACAAAGAAGTGAGGAAAAATTCCCAGTAGACTAAAAGGTAGACATTGCTTCCCCCCATCCCTCTCCCCTTTTTGACAGCCATTAAGCATATATGACTTCAGTTGTCAAAATGCTAACATGCCAAATTTTTATAACAGCTTAATTCATAAACTTAGATTTTTATAGATTTGTATTTTTAAAATTGCGTAAATAGACATGAAAAGTATATCCTAGTTAGTACTTTTAAGATTAAGAACTCCTCTCTTGGCTACAAAATTATCTTAAAACCTGGGTGAGATTTTAAACATTCTACATATTTCCTTGTGTTGGGGAGGGCCTTTATGTATGATTCTTCGAAGCCTTAGCCAGCAAACAATCTTTTTCTATGATGTACTTGTTTCAGTACTTGTTCTACAACACAGTAGTCTCATGTTACATACCAGGCCATAATCAACTGTTTATTTCACGTTGTCTAGACATCTAACCATATAGTTTATAGATGATGACAACTGGCATTTACATAGTGCCCACTCTCTGCCAAACTAAATGCTTTACAAATATTACCTCACAACAACCTTGAAAAGCAGGTGCTATTAATATCCACACTTTACAAATGAGGCAACTGAGGCACACCATGGTTAATTGACTTGCCCATAGTCACATAGGTAGTAAGTGTCTGAGGCTGGATATGAACTCAAGTCTTCCTGACTCCAGGCCCAGTGGTCTACCCACTGATAGAAAACTTTGGAGCTGAGAAAGATCCAAGAGATCACTTAGGGATCACCACTTTTCATCTTTATACCCCCCCCCCAGCACTTAGCACTTCTGTTGAACTGAATCTCAGTCTAACTGATACTTTGTCTTCTGTTGAGGATGGGAAGTAAAGCAGGGGAAAAGAAGAGGAGAAAGGTCTGGTCATGGTTATGCCTCTTTCCCTAGGTACAAGAAGCTCTGTCTGTGGTAGACACCTTCTCCCTGGCTCTGGAAGAAGATGGTACTATCATAGAAACAGAAGAGTATTTCCAGACATTAGATGAAGGCACAGTTCTCATGGTCCTAGAGAAGGGGCAGAAATGGCAACCAGCATTCAAACAGGTAAAGCAAGCCAGGGGATGTGAGGGGAAAAGATAAAACTCTAGTGGTGGCAGAAGCTGCTTGCTAACTGCTCTTATCCATATCCTAACTAACCAGCCTACCTCCAGTGACCTGTGATGCTCTTTTTAGGGGTCTGGATATCAGCTCTCACTCTCTCAAAAGCCCTCTAAGAGGATGGATGTGGCCTCTGTGACCTTTGACTTGTACAAAGCAAGGCCGGATGACTTCATTGGCTGCCTGAATGTAAAAGCAACACTCTATGGCAACTATACACTGTCCTATGATCTGGACTGCTATGTGGCCAAGCGCATCATGAAGTGAGTAGCTTTGGGGAAAGCAGCTCAGCTTCCCTGGCACACTCATCTCTTCATTAGCTCGATGAGTATCTTCACAGCTAGCATGAAGAGGATATTACCCCAAATGCTGAGATACAAGAGTAAGACAGTGTCCCTAACCTCCACATCCAATCCAGTTGTTCCTCAGACATGACATCATGTCTCCTCCCTTGGCACAGGGGCAATGCATGCCTTCCTCACTGTCTCCTTGGAATACCTTGCTTCCTTTAAGGTTCAGCTCAGGAGGAAACTTCTATATGAGGTCCTTCCAGCCCAATTATCTCCCCTTCCTTATTGTTGTTGTTGCTGTTCGGTCATTTTTCAGTCATGTCCAACTCTTCATAATCCTATTTGGGGTTTTCTTGGCAAAGTTACTACAGGGGTTTGCCATTTCCTTCTCCAAATCATTTTTACAGATGAGGAAACTGAGGCAAACAGGGTGAAGTGACTTGCCCAGTGTCACTAGCAAGCGTCTGAGATCAGATTTGAACTCAAGAAGATGAGTTGTACTGACTCCAGACCTGGCTATCTAACCAGTGCACCACCTACCAGCTCCTTCCTGATAGTACTTTGCACTTTCCTATCTGTATACATGTAGGCAGTTAAGTAATACAGTGAATAGAGTGTTGGACTAGGAATTGACAGACTAGAGTTCAAATCCTTCTTCAGATTCTACATATGTGACCCTGGGAAAGTCACTTAACTTCTTAGCTTCAGTTTTCACATCTGTAAAATGGGGTAATAACAACACCTACCTCATAGGTAATTAGGATCATAACATGTAAAATGCTTTACATATTTTTTTTCTAATTTTTGGAGGGCAGGGCAATTGGGGTTAAGTGACTTGCCCAAGGTCACATGGCTAGTAAGTGTTAAGTGTCTGAGGCCGATTTGATCTCAGTCCTCCTGACTCCAGGGCTGGTGCTCTATTGATTGCACCACCTAGCCTCCCCATGCTTTACAAATCTTAAAGCGCTATATATGCAGTAGTTATGATGAGGAGGAGGAGGAGGAGGAAGAGAAGGAGGAAGATGATGTTATATTGTAACCATCAAGTAAAACTAATTAAGAGGGCATTAAGCACCTACTATGGACTATTTAATTTATCTCTGTATCCCTAGTGTCTTACACTCAGTAGATATTTAATAAAATGTTTGAAGGACTTTTACATTCTAGTTGAAGAGACAAGATGTTAGTTTTCTCCACTTGAAACCATGTGGGTGATAAGACAGCAAGTGCCTTAGATTAGTGGTGTCCAGCTCAAATAGAAATGGGGACCACTTCTGCACAGATAAGGATCATTGCAGGCAGCATATTGACTTAGTTTTAAAATGTAATGTCAGCTATTTCATTGTGCTTTTATTTGCTTTGTTAAATACTAACGAAACATTTTAATCTAGTTCTGCAACTTTCCAAAGTGTTGGCCTGCTGGTCACACTCTTGACACCTCTGCCTTAGATTATAGAGGGAGAGCTCCCTATGAGCAGGGGAGAGGGAAGAAGGCTTTCCTAGATAAGGTGACATTTAAGCTAAGCCTTAAACAGGAAGAATTAGGTAGATAAAATGAAAGGGGGAGGGGGACCATGAGAAGTTTCCCCAAACTTAAGAGTTCTTCATCACGGCAGATTTATGAATTTATCTGAGGAAGGGCAAGAACAGGCCAAGGAACATGACTGAGTGTATAGCTGGCCAGGAAGTTCTCCTTAGCCTGGGTATCTGACTGGCACAAACAATTGAGTACCAGCAAACCCCAAAGAATGGGCTTACTTCACTCATACACATACCGGTATTGAATCTAGAACAAGGATACATGTTAGGGGTTCTGGTTCACTCGAATGAGCTTCCCTTGTTTCACTTTCCTCCATGGAGATGATGCTTTCTTGAACATACAGTAGAAAGCCATCAAATCTGAGGAGGCATCAGGCCCCCACCTCCATAGGGCAGTCTTCTTTTTTCAAGGGATTACTAGAAACCACATCACCAGTACAAAATCTTCAATTATGCATGAAACAAAAAACATTAGCTGCCTACACAAGAGCAGCGCTCTTGTCCATTGGCATACCCTAACTCCCAATGGCTTTTATGTCTTTCTGCTTCACAGCCTGAGAACTTCCTCCTTGAAATCCTAACTGCTCCCTCAACTCTACTTCCTCCCTTGAATATAGGCCTGGGCACAGTCTGCTTTAAAAGCTGTGGGTTTTCTTATTCCCTTCTTCCCACAATAGCCCAGCTGACCCCTTGACTACTAAAAGCTTTGCAGAAATCTTGGTCATTATTCCAGAATGTGAAGGATGTCACATGAAAGTTTTCCCTTGTGCCCAGGCCAAGGCTCTATTGTATATTTTCTGGTTGAAAGGTCAGTAACCAGAAAGAACCTGAAGTCTGGGGCCCTGGACTCAAATTTGCTATGATTAAAATGAAAGCTCACCTTAAGCTGGCTATTGATATCCCGCTAATGCCTGAAGATTTCCCTCTGTCCATGGCAGACATTCTTTGTGTGTGTGTGTGTGTGTGTGTGTGTGTGTGGTGTGTCTATGTGTGTGTGACAGACCATTTGGTGAAGCTGAGGGACCCTTTCTTAGAATAATGTTTTTAAGTGAATAAAATAAATATATAAGATCACAAAGAAAATCAATCATATTGAAATAATTGTTAAAATATTAAAAACAAGTTCATGGATCCCAGGTTAAGAACACCTGGTTTAGGGAGGCCTGGGAAGAAAAGATTTATTGTAGCTCAGGTGGAGATTGGAAACAGTTAATGCAAACATTTATTAAGTATACACTATGTGCTAGGAAATACGGAAAGTTCTAGAGATACAAAGAGAGATAAAAACGGTTCCTGTCCTCAGGGACCTTCCATGCTAATGGAGGAGATGACATGTAAATAACTGTGTTCATACAAAATAAACTGGAGCTTATCTCAGAGGGAAGGCACTAGCATTAAGGGGGACATGGAAAGGTTTTTTGCAGAAGATGGGATTTCAGCTGAAGCTTGAAGGAATACAGGAGGCAAAGATGAGGAAGAAGAGCCTTTCACGCATGGGAGACAGCCAACAGAAATGTCAGGGAATTGGGAATGAAGTATCTTATGCAAGACACAGTGAGGAAGCCAGTGTCACTGGATCTCAGAGTATGTGGAGGGGGCCAAGACTAGAAAGTTAGGACAGGGCCAGGTAATGAAGGGCTTTGTAAGCCAGAAAACTGCATATTTTATCCTAGACATAATAGAGAGCCACTGCAATTTATTGAGTGTGGGGAGTGGGGTGGGTCAGGGAATGGGAATGGTGTGTGAGGAATAGACCTGTATTTTAAGATCAGTCTGACAGTTGAGTGGAAGACAGACTGGAGTGGGGAGAGGCATGTGGCAAGCAGACCAACCAGCAGGCTCTCGAAGTAGCCTAAGCATATGGTGATAAGTACTGTACCAGGGTAGTTGCAGCGTCAGAGGAAAGAGGACATATAGAAGAGCTACTGTAAGAGCAGAACCAACAGGATGTGGTGATCACTGAATGGTCATGGGGGATGGCGGTGGTCATGAGACAGAGTATAGAGTTGAGGATGAAATCTAGGTTTTGAACCTGGGTCACTGGGAGGACAGTGCTGTCCTTGACAATACAATGGAAGTGTGGAAGAAGGCAGAGTTAGGGGGCAAAAATGATGTGTTCAGTTTTGGACATGTTGAATTTGAGATGTCTGACACGGGACATCCAGGGCAAGATGTCCAATCTTGGGGGTCAGAAGGAAGGTTAGGGCTAGAGCAATAGCGCTCAGACATGCTGTATGTGTTTTCCGTCCTTCCAGCATTGCCCTTCAAGTGACCAAATGTCTTTTCCCCCCTTCCTCCCCCTTCTACTCAGGGAAGCTCTCCGATGTGCACTCTTCAGCATGCAGGCCACTGGTCATGTCCTTCTGGGGACCTCCAGCTTCATGCAACACCTCCTGGAAGACACAGAGAAGGCACAGTCCCTGGAGGGGGGCATACTACCTCTCCCAACAAAGCTCCTAGTCCCTTCCCTTATGAAAATGCTACAGTGAAGCCTCAGGCCACTGAACTGCAGAGAACCCAGAGTGCTTATGACTGCCTGGGAGTATTTTCACCAGGATTTCTGCCAGTCTTCTATCCAGTCTTTCCACCCTCCTGCCATTATACCACAAAGTCAGAGGAAGAGTGGAAGCAATGAGTTTGGACTAAAGGGGAAACTGTGGACCTTCTTGTTCCCTTTTCCCCATCTTTGCCCCAATGAGTCTGGCTAACCCCTTACCTGGTCTGAGTGACCTATGCTGGGATCCATTCCCTGAACATGCATTTCCCTGTTTTTGCATCGCTCCAGCACTGCCTCATGTTGTCACAAATTAAACCTACTATGGTGGGATACATTTGTAATGTGTAACTTATGGAAATTACAGCTTCTTTGTCTCTTTTTCTTGCCAACTTTGTGCCTGTGTGTGGATCTACAGGCTTGGGTGGCTATGTGAACAGAGACTCATAGGATGTGAATTTGACAGCTACAACAAATTGGAACCACCCCCTGCAGCCACTGGAGTGAGGGCTTTTAGAATTTGAGGAGTTTTAAAAAAAGGAGACTGGGTTAGATTCTTCCCATTTCAATTCCCTCATATGGTGGCAAATACTTATATAATGTGCACTTAGGTGTTAAGCTAAGCAACCTCATTATGAATGTGAGGAAAAAGGGGAGCCCACCAGCAAAACAAGTGTTTCAAAGCAGGTTTATGAAAGCTTTTTCTTTGTGACTAGATGAAGACAGGAATAGGATGCTATGGGACTCATCATCTGTGTCCAGATTGGAGTGACAGTGTGGCTACTCTCCAGGTTGAGATGGTATGAGAGTATCAAAGATAGCACCTCAGACTTGCATGAACTGATGCGGAGTGAACTGAGAAGAATCAGAAGAACAATGTATATAATAGCAGCAATACTGGAAAACAAACAAACAAACTTGAAAGATTTAGGAACTCTGATCAACACTATAACCAACCATAATTCCAAAAGACTCAAGATGAATCATGCTACTCACCTCCTGATGGGGAACAATGGACTTATAGTGCAGACTGAGACATACAATTTTCTTTTTGGGCATGGCCAATGCAAGAATTATTTTCTTTGGCCATACTCATATTTGTAGTAGGCTTTCTTTTTCTTGTTTTCTTATTTGGAATGGAGGTGGGAGAGAGAAGATGAAGATCTGAAAATAGATCTGAAAATAAAATAAAATTTAGAGTTTTGTTTAAATAATTGGCAAAAAAAAAATTGCTTCCTAGCTTTCCTTTTTTTTTTTTTTTAATGTGGAAACATTCTGTATTGGATGGTTGTGGTTTGTCCTTCATTCTCAAAGAGGACCATGGCATCAGGGAGATGGCATGACTTGCACTGAATTGAATTTGAGCCAAGGAGAGCTGTGCAAAGTCACCAGCCTTACTTTCTCCTCCAGAGCCATCTGGGTCCAGTGGCCAGATATAGATCAGAATGACTGGAGATCATTGGTACTCCCTAAGTGGGAGCAGTAGGAGACCTTGGCCTTTTTAAGCTAAGGTCTTTCTGAGTTTTGAATGAGGTGATACCTCTTCAATGAATAGACCTGTTGAGGAAGTGAGTCAAGGGATGGCCCCTTTAATTAAAAAAAATCAGTCTTAGATGTGTTCTCAACCTGTGGGTGGCGACCCCTTTGGGGGTTGAAAGACCCTTTCACAAGGGTCACAGGGATCGCCTAAGACCACCGGAAAACACATATTTCAGATGATCTTAGGAACTGAGACACCGATCCTCTATCTGTCTCCAGGCAGGTCTGCCCACATGCAGATGCCCACATACAAGTAGTGAAGGGTTGTGGCATTAGGAAGGTGGAGAACCACTGTGTTAGAGATACATCTGGGATGAAGGTAGGGGGCAAAATTTCTAGGAAGAATAATAGGGAATAAGGTAAGGTGCTGTATACTTAACTCTGTTTTCAAAACTATATTTTGTGATTTTTTGAGTGACGCTGAAAATGAGCCTTGATTTAGTCAAGATTATCTAAGAAGGGAGGTATGTCGGTTCTCATCCATGCCCTCAGGGGCTTTGGGTCTCTATAGCCCCATGTGGATACTTTAAGGTTACTGTTGGGCAAAAAGTAGAAGATTTTATTGACTGATTTTAGGGAGAAATTAAAAGGCAAGGGACAAGCACTGCAAGAGATATGCAAATTATGTGGCAAGAGGTAGGAGAATGGCTTTGGTTTGCCTTCTGGTAAGTAATCAAATACCTTATAGAGGTGCTTATGGTGTTCCCTCCCACATATACCTTAGGATGCTACATGTGAAATACAGATATATACGAATTCTAACAAGGGAGAAAAGTCTTACTTGTTAATAGATCTATAGATAAATGTGTGTATGCGTATTATTTTATAGGGAAAGGATTGGAGCTGGTTCTGTGATTATTTTTACTATAATGTTACATATTTTTCTATATATCATTATATCCATCTATGTCTCTATATCTATATCATTAGCATAGAAAACTCTACCAGTGCAAGCTGGAATTTTCTCTGCAGTTTATAGTCTCAGCTGCCTAGAGCAAGGAGAGCCAGTATGTGTCAGTAGAGGGACTGAACCCAGATCTTCCTAGCTTTGAGGCTGATTTTCTATTATGTTTTGCTACCTCTATTCTATAACAAGCAACGCTGATTTGATTCATTTCTATTCCTCAGGAGGAGAAAGAATAGCATTTACAGTTAGACAATTCAGAGAAAAGCATATCTTTGTATACACAATGAGTACAGAACTACAGGAACCTGGTGCAATGGGCTGGTTGCAGCAATTTAAGTTTGGCCCTGCCACACCTCATGAATTAAATGGGATTTTTTGGGGGGTACATTATTTGGCAGTTAAGAAGTACAGTGTCATGCCACACAGGAGAGTAGGAGACATGGGGATGAGAGGGGGGATGACAGAGGGGAGGACATGGTCTGGGGGAGGGATGCTGGAAGCACACACTTCAGTAAAGGGACAGGGACAGGGTAGAGAACAGAACACGGGGGGGGAGGGATAGGAAGGAGGGACATATGATCACTGTCACAATATGTCCACTATGAAGATGTCCTGTATTATCACACATCCACAGCCTGTATTGAATTGCTTGTCCTTCCAGTGGGGGTGGGTGACAAGGGAGGAATCGAAAGAATCTAGAATCTAAAGCTCTGCAATACCTGCAACCAGGAGTTAAGATATACAGGGGCAGGGGTAGGGAGATCTTCCCTACCCTACCAGAAAGTTAGAGAGCAGATCAGGGGAGGGTCTTTACGGTGGGATTGCTGTTTTGGGGTTAGGGTAGGGGAAAGACGGGGAGAAAATTTGTAATTCAAAAATCTCATGAAAATGAATGATGTAAACAAGAAAACAAACAAACAAACAAATAAATAAAGAACTACTAAAAAAAAGAGGTACAGTGGATGGAGCACTGGACTTGGAATCAAGAAGATTATTTTCATGAGTTCAAATCCAGCTTCAGACACTTACTAGCTGTGTGACCCTGGGCAAGTCACTTAACCTTGTATGTCTCAGTTCCTCATCTGTAAAATGAGCTGGAGAAGTAAATGGCCAAACCACTCCAGTATCTTTGTCAAGAAAACCTGCAATGGGATCACTAAGAGTTGAACACAACTGAAAAATGATGTGACAAAATAAATGAATACAAAATATATGTAAAGCATAGGTAAACCAGCACAAGGTAATTGGGAGAAACAGACATACTAACGGCTGGGGTGGAGGAATCTGAACCACTTGTGCAAAGGCATGGAGAGAGAAGGAACAGCAGTGCATAGTTATTAGTCATACCAAACCATCTGAGAAAACATGGAGTGTTCAGAGAAAATTTCATAGAAGTTAGCTTTGCCCTGAAATTCAGGCTAGAACTTGGATGGGGCAGGGGCTAGGTGGGGAGGGGGTGATGGTGGCAGGGAAGGGAAGATCAATTTGTTAAGAGCAGTGGGAATCTAAGCCAGGAGAAGAATGATCTGTCTCAGTTTAACTGTTTGTGTAGTGGCAATTTCCTGTTCCAGTTTCATGATGTGGTAGTAGCTGAATGAGATGAGTGCTTTTAATTCTAGGAAATTTGCCAGTAGTAAGTAAGTAGCCTCATAATGATGAGTGCTCTTAATATGAATCTGTTCCCTACACTGCTGTTGCAAACTCAGATATCTTTCCACTCTCAAATAAAGTTTTATTTGCCTTGTTACCACTTGGAAGAGAAAAGCACAGTTAAGTCAAACAGTCAACAAACACACTGATCATGCCTGACCACATATAGCCTGTTCTGCACCAGTAGAGTGCCCCATATCCCTAACAAGTGATGGAAGCTGAACTTCTTCATCAGTTCTCTGGGGCTGCATTGGTCACTACATTGATCAGGTTTCTGATCTTTCAATATTTTCCTTTATGCTTTTGTAGTCATTGTGTACGTTCTCTTGGTTTTTCTCACTTCTTTTTGCATTAGTTCATGTATCTTGCCAAACTTCTCAGAATTTTTCAATTCATCATTTATTACAACACAATACCATTTCATACTATAATTTGTTCAGCCATTTCCCACTTGATGGATACCCTCTTTCGTTTCCAGTTTTTTACTTCTAAGTGACCACTACATATTTTGACATCTAGGTGACATTTCCTCCTCATAGATCTTGTCCTTGGGGGCATATATCCCAAGGTCAGAGGATACTTTCTGCCTCTTTCTATTCCCTTCTCTTTCTTGCCACCTTACCTTCCCACAAACCTCCAATGTAGGTATTTATTGCTTTTCATGCAATAGATAGAAACTAGTGTTAGAATGGAAAGGACACCAGACTTCAGAATAAAAACTGAGGTTACATCATTTACCAGCCCTGTGACTGTGGGCAACCTCTTCATCACAGTCTCTTCATCAGTGCCACACAGATTTATCAAGAATGTATGTAAATGGTTGTGTCTTTCCCTATACTGCTGTTGCAAACAGTATGTAAGAAAAGTCAAGCAGGATGATTTCAGAAAAACCTGGAAAAATTGACATTAACTTATGCAAAGTGAAGTAAGAAGAACCAGGAGAATATTGTGCACAGTAATAGCAATATTGTACAATGAAGAACTATGAATGACTTAGCTATTCTCAGCAATACAATGATCTAAGACAACCCCAAAGGACTAATGATGAAGCCTACTATCCATCTCCAGAGAAAGAACTGATATTGTTTGAATACAGACTGAAACATGCTGTTTTTCACTTTCTTTTTTTCATTCTATTTCTTTTGAGTCTTCTAGTACAAAATAAGTAATACGGAAATGTTTTACATGATCACACATGTATAACCTATATTTGATTGCTGTCTCCCTGTCTCAGGGAGGAGAAGAGAGATGAGGAATAGAATTTAAAACTCAACATAAAAAAAACAAGTGTAAAAATTGTTTTGATGTGTAATTAGGAGAAAATAAAATATTACATATTTAAAAATAAATCTCAGCTAAAGTTTGAAAAAAAGAATGCATGGAAAATGTTATATGAATGCGAACAATTATGTTCTTGAAATATATGTAAATAACTAAAAATCAAATTGAATTGCAAGTAAATTGACTAGCTAAAGTAGACATGGTAAATGTTTCAATAAAGAAAAAATTATCCCTCTAAATCAGTAGTGTCAAACTCAAATAAATCTCTGCAGACCACGTATTGACTTAGAAAAACCACACATTAATATTATTTATGTTGCATCTGCATTTATTTCATTAAACATCTCTCAATTACATTTTAATCTGGTTTCAGCTACACTTGGGAGTTTTGTAGGTTGCTTGTGGTTAGTAGGCAACAAGTTTTGAGGCCTCTGCCCTAATCCATCTGTTTTTATCAATTTGGAAACCTACAGATTGGTTAGCTCTAGTGCCTTTTAAGGAAGGGACAGAACCTTTTTTCTCTGTTCCCCACTATATTGCTCTGGGGTCTTGGGGCTGTCAATGACTTATATTCAGTTAAGCTTTTAACTAGTGTTAGGGAAAGAGTCTTGGCTTCGGAAGTCAGAAGGCTTGGATTCTAGAGTATTCTTTAGTATTGATTAGGTCTCTACTCGTTGTCTTTCCCATTAGAATGTGAAATCCTTCAGAATGGGGACTGTCTTGCTTTTCTGTTCCTATCCCCAGCACTTAGCCAAGTGCTTGCACATAGTAAACACTAAATAAATGCTTAATTCCACCATTTATTTAGCCATGCTAAAGAGAGTCACATCAACTTTCTGAGCCTCAATTCCTTTACCCATAAAATGAGGATAATCATGACTGATGTATTTACCTCAAAGGGGTCTGAGGATCAAATGAGGCACCATGAAAGTGACCTGTAACATCAGCTGCAATCACCCTATCCTGCGGGTGTGCTTACCTGTTTGGTGGATTGCTGTGTTTTTGTGGGTGTAGGAGACAAGGAATTTGGGGAAGACTTTATACAGAGAGACAAGGACCCTCTCAGTCTCCATTATAATGTCCTCTTTGTCTGAAAGTAGCAAGTACAGCCATCAACACTTGTTCAGTCAGGTAGAGACTATGGCTGGCAGTCTGCTCAAGTGAAGTCCTTTGTCTGTAATAATTGCCTGGAGAACCTTGTGACAAACTAGGTTAAATATCTAACTGAGGTCTGAATAGAAAGGAACCACCCTAAACTCATTGAAGCCTCCATCCAAATCAAGCCAGCATTTCCAGAAGATCCCTGGAGCCATTTAGAAGGATTTTTACTGGGGCTTTCTCCTGCTGCTAGAAATGTGAGCCTTCTGTGATTATTATCACCTTTAATGAAAATTATTTCTGCTACCCCATTGTCATTCTGATTATTCTGGCGTTCTTTCAAACCCAGGTCCTCTGTAAGCTACAGTGTGTGTGGTTGTTTGTATGCATGATGGAAACTGTACCCAAAGTATCAATCAAAAAGTTTGTTGGGATTTAAAAAAAGGGGGAAAAAAGACAAACTGATACCATGTGTTGGCAGAGAACAAGACCTGAAACGGAAATAATTTAGAAAACAATGTATTAAGTCATCCAGCAGAGCAGAGACTGCCCATCACCAAAGTCTGTAAGTTATACGTTAATTAAGCTTCAAACAAAGGCATAAGGAAACACTAGCTGACTGGCCAGCATGGAGGCAGTTTCCCAATGCTTTTAAGACATGTGATGGGAGAAAACTTGAATTTCTTGCATTGATCTATGGATCTGACTGGGTTTCTAGTCAGCAAAATCTAAGTCCTAAGTTAAGCATTAAACAAATCTGGTTTCTTAGCAAGAGATCTGGCTTCTCAGTCATTTAGGGCTAGGTTTAAACAATTCCATAAAGTTTTCTCACATGACATAAAATATTTTGTGGCTATTTTATTATTTTTAAAAACTTTTTTTTAAATAACAAATTATTAGAGAGGTATTGTGGTGTGTGGTGGATATAGCTTTGGCCTAGAAGCCAGGAAAATCAGAGTTTAAGCCTTGCCTCCCAACTCACAGGGTTTACTTGACCCTGGGCAAGTGAGTCATTTCATCTCTCATTGCTCTAGGCAACCGTCTAAGACAATATATTATGGAGAAAATGCCAACTTGCATTGGTAGAGGGAATTTCCTTATCCAGGAATTCCTTATATGGAATAAAATTACAAGTATAATCCCTATCCCTAATACTTTAATTTATTCCTGTTTAGGACTGTGTGGAATGAGTGAAAACTTCTCAATTTGAGGTTGTTAACCTTCCCTTTCCCCCCCTTCCATAGCTGCTGTCAATAGCTTTTTTTTAAAGGTGTTTTTTTAAATAAATTTTTTATTTGTTTTCTTGTTTACATCATTCATTTCAATGAGCTTTTTGAATTACAAATTTTCTCCCTGTCTTTTCCCTACCCCAACCCCAAAACAGCAATCCCACTGTAAAGACCCTCCTCCAATCTGCTCTCTAACTTTCTGGTAGGGCAGGGAGGGTCTCCCTACCCCAGCCCCCTCTATATCTTAATTCCTAGTTGCATGTATTGAAGAGCTTTAAATTCTAGACTCTTTCGGTTCCTCTCTTGTCACCCACTCCCACTGGAAAGACAAGCAATTCAATACAGGTTGTACATGTGTAATTACACAGGACATCTTCACAGTGGACCTATTGTGACAGTCTGATCATATGTCCCTCCTTTCTATCCCTCCCCCCCTTGTTCTGTTCTCTACCCTGTCCCTGTCCCTTTACTGAAGTGTGTGCTTCCAGCATCCCTCCCCCAGACCCTGCCCTCCTCTCCATCATCCCCCCTCTCATCCCCATTCCCCCTATTCTCCTATGTGGCATGCTGCCCAGTTTAGAGTTTAGGTCATTCCTTCCCTAAGCCAAATTCAATGAGAGTAATTGAGAGTAAAGTTGTAACAGTTATCCCTTGCCTCTTCTGTATGGGATGATTAACCCCATTTTGTCTCTTCCCTTTCTCCTCTCATTCTAGTCCTCTCCCACCTCAGAATTTCACCTTTTAAAGTATCATCCCTTTGTATTCAATTGATCCTATACCCTCTATATACACATATACACACATGCTCAGATATGTATTCATATGCATATATAGCCTCCTATATAGACATATGTGTAAGTATACATATATACATTTGTATTTCCTTCACCTATCCTCAAACTAAGAAAAGTTTACCTTCCTTTGTCTGTTTTCCTGCCTTGGTGGGACCCTCCCCCCTCTCTTCTCCTGCTGTCCCAGTTGGGAAGAATTTGGTGAGGTATGCCTCTCCACCAATGAGAGATAAAACAGTTGGGGAAGGGGGCTTGACTAAGTTAAGTTATAAATTCTGGTTCTACCCTTTGAAATATGCCCTCTCCTCCATGTTCAGGCATGGGGCAGACTGCCCTCTTCTCCCGGGGAAGAGAATAAACTCCTGTTCTTATCCTAAGACATCTCTGTGTTTACTTTTTTTTACTAAATTAAGGATGAAGGGTATTTTTCAACCCAAACATTCTCCTTCCTCCTTTTTTTTAATATCACAATCATTTTCCAATATGTTACTCACCATTGGACTTGTTCCTTATATCAAAGAAAAAATGAAAGCAAAACCTGAGTGACAAAGCAGTCATATCTGACAGAATATACAACATTCCACACCCACTGTGCCTTACCTCTCTGCTGAGAGGAGAAGAAATCTGTCTCCAATTTCCTTTACTCCTAGGGCCCAGTCTATCATTTTAACCCCAGTATTCTGCAGTGATGGCATATGATTGATAGCTTCCTAAAATATATAGATTCATAGCATACCACTATGATTGTAGTAATATCTAATAAAGCAATAGGCTGATGATTCCCCCCATCCAGTGTGCTCCTCTTTCCTATGTCGAGTAACCATATAGTAATAGTAAAATAGTAAAAAGTCATAGCTTTTTGAAGAAATATCAAGGACCAACTAGAATCAGCTAGTTAAGAGAGGCTGCCCCTGAGACCTGATTTTCTTGTTGTATGTTCACAGAAATCCTGGAAGAGGGCATTTCTGATACTTTCAGGGGTTCTGTTACTGTTCTACAGGCAGAGTGTGACTTGATGAGGACACTGGCTATGGCTTTGTTGAGCCTTGTCTCCCCAGGAACTGAGATTGCTGAGGGCTTGCCTCCAGTGAAGATGAAAGAAGGGCCTTTCCTTGAGTTTTCAATGCTGAGATGGTATCTTAACCTTGTTATGGCTTAAGGGTGGATGGCCTTTTGTGCTCTCCTGCTCCCTTTTGAGAAAGTACTTGGTGCTAATGGATGGTATTATAATTACTTTGAGTCCAGGGGTGGGAAACCTTTGGCCTTTTTGTGATGA
>CM053599.1:40905262-40924557 GCA_028646575.1 Pseudocheirus occidentalis | reverse complement strand
GATAGAGAACAGAACAAGGTGGGGAGGGATAGGAAGGAGGGACATATGATCACTGTCACAATATGTCCACTATGAAGATGTCCTGTATAATCACACATCCACAGCCTGTATTAAATTGCTTGTCCTTCCAGCAGGGGTGGGTGACAAGGGAGGAATCAAAAGAATCTAGAATTCAAAGCTCTGCAATACTGGCAACTAGGAATTAAGATATATAGAGGCTGGGGTAGGGAGATCCTCCCTGCCCTACCAGAAAGTAAGAGAGTAGATCAGGGGAGGAGCTTTACTGTGGAATTGCTGTTTTAGGGTTGGGGTAGGCGAAAGATGGGGAGAAACTTTGTAATTCAAAAATCTCATGAAAATGAGTGATGTAAACAAGAAAACAAATTTAAAAATTAATAAATAAAAAAATAAAAATAAATAAATAAAAGAATAAAGGGGACAAGGGGAGACTAGGTGGCAAAGTGAACAGAGCACCAGTCCTGGAATCAGGAGGACCTGAGTTCAAACCTGGACTCAGACACTTAACACTTACTAGCCATGTGACCATGGGCAAATCCCTTAACCCCAACTGCCTGGTCTCCCCCTGCCCCCCCCCCAAAAAAAGAAAAAAAGAATAAAGGGACCTTGAGAGGAGGTCCTCTAGAAAGACCAAAGCCTAATGCAACGAAGAACAGCAGCAATGTAAAAAAGTAGCCAAGTGAAAGGAAAATAACCAAGCTTAAGAAAGGAAGCTGGCATCAAAGTAATAAATCAACAAAATGAGATCTTGGGGGTGAGGGGAAAGAAATCAGTGTTTTCATTTTTTTTTTTTTTGCTTTTTGGAGGGCAGTTGGGGTTAAGTGACTTGCCCAAGGTCACACGGCTAGTTTTTTGTGTTAAGTGTCTGAGGCCGGATTTGAACTCAGGTACTCCTGACTTCAGGGCCGGTGCTCTATTTACTGTGCCACCTAGCCGCCCTAAGAAATCAGTGTTAAAACAAAAAATACTATCCTTCCCTGATATGAGTACTTGGTAGAGCCACAGGATCTAAAGTGCTGCATGCAGTTCTAAGTTTCGATCACTGGCCTTTCTATCAGATAGAGGAATGCAGTTGTCCCAATGCCTCCTTCCCAACCACTTACCCACGTATGCCCAGATCCTCCCTCCTAAGAAACCTTCACTTGAACTATCACCCCTCAGGCTCTCCTCTCTTTCTATCAAACTCCTAGAAAAAGCTGCCTAGACTCCCTGCTTCCATTTCTCACTTCTCAACCTCTTACAATCTGGCTGCTGCCCACTGCTCTCAATCAACTTAAAATGCACTCTCTGAATTTACCAATAACATAACTGCCAAATGCAATGTCCTATGAGCTCTCATCCCACCTGATCTCTCAACAGCCTCAGACACTGCCCACCACCTCCTCCTCCTCCAAGATACTCTGCTCTCTGAGTTTTGTGACCCTCTTCTGTTCTACCCCTTCTTCCTCTCCTTTGCTGGATCATCATTCTTACCCTTCTATTCAATGAGTTTATTCCAGGGCTATCCTCTATATAGAGCTACCCGTGGCTAAAGGAAGAGTATCTGATCTGGAGATTAGATAGACAGATAATCAATGGACAGAAGGACAGATTAGATAGATGGATAGATAGATGGATAGATAGATAGATGGATGGATGGATGGATGGATGGATGGATGGACGGATGGACAGACGGATGGACAGATTAGGTAGATAAGACAGATAGATACAGTTTCACGAGTTCCAATCCCAGATCACTATTTCCAAAAGAACACGTCCAAAACCGAAGTCTTTCCCCTCAATTCCCATGCTCCGCCCCCCATTTACTAACTTCCCTGTTTTTATTAAGGGTATTACCAACCAGTCACCCAGGTTGGAAACCTAGCCTAGGTCCGACGCTCCTCCCTCGTCGCCCGATCCAATCAGCTGCCAGGCTTGTAGATTCTGCCTCCCAATCTCTCCTTTTGCCCCACTCACAGTCAAGTTACCCCCCACCTACGCTATTGCAAAAGCTTCCTCACGTCTCTCCCTGCTACCAATCCTTCCCCTCTGAGATTCACCTTTCACACCGCTGCTGCCAAACGGAGATTACTCAAAGGCGGCTCCGAGCGAGGGGCTCCCCACCCCCGGAGCTAAACCAGCGTGGTTCCCGCCGGTGCCTGCCCGGGCGATGCCCACAGCCTCCGCACATACCAGTTGGCCGCACCTGGCCGGCAGGTCTCCTGCTCACCTGGGCCATCCCCACCCACCCATGCCTGAAAAATCCGCTTCCCCACGCGCCGCCTCTTTCGAGACCCGCCTTCGTTTGGAAATTACTCTGCACCTAATTCTAGGTCGGGTTTATAACACAGGGGTGCGATGTACCCTCCTTAATGGGTCGGACTGGCGGCCGCTCCCGATGGCACGGCACCTTCCCTCCCCCCGCCCCGCCCACGAGGACCGCGGGAAAGGAGCAGCCCCGCCCCTCACCCAGGTAGCTCTTCATCACGCGGCCGGTACCCGGCAGCAGCATCCGGTAGGGCGTCGGCTGCCCCTCGAAGTTGACCCAGACGGGGAGCACCTGGCGACATGTGCGGTTACAAAAGATCACGGACGATGGCTGCCGACTGTTCACGGAGCGCAGCCGAGGCGGCTCCGACGGCATACTCGGGTCCCGCGCCACCGAGAGACGGTGAATGCGTCACATGAGCCACCGGTCCCAGTGGCCACTGGCTCCCGGGTCCGCTTCTTCCTTGAGGGAGCGGGGCGACGACGTGCTCGACGTGGGGGCGGGGCCTACGCCAGCGAGGAAGAGCGCCTGCGCACACGCGCGGGGACGGAGCCCTCAGAGAGGGCGGGGTCAGAGAGAAGCAGCGCGCGCTGGAGGTCGCCCAGGGTCCTAGGACCTCCGCCTCTTCTTGGGGCCTTGTAGTGTGACCCGCGTTCTAGTACAATTCAGGGGTCAGTTCAAGTCGAAAAGCCTTCTTAGAAATACAAATAAGAATCCCCACATGTTTCGCCCGCTTTAAAGTTCATCAGTAATAACTAACGATAAGTGATCAAACTACTAAGCACATTCCCGTTAGAGCATTAGTTCCTATTAGCGCATTTCCCAGCGTGTTGGTGCAAGCCGTTCTGGCTTCCAGGGTGAAGCGTCATCTCTTGAAGCCCAGCTTTTTGTCCCTATGAAGCCTCCGACAAGCTGCCCCCTTTCACTGAACCTGCTCTCTAAGGGACCTGTTGTATGATGTCAAGACATGGCAAAGGACATCTAGAAAGTGAAAGATTCAAACTGAAATGGGCAAGAACTAGTTAAGTAGAAATCTCAGTGAAATAGTCTGATATTCAGTAAAATTAAAGAAATCAAATAAGCCCTGAATACCCATGCTGAACCAGGAACTAGCAGGCCTAAAACTGGGAATCAACCCAAGATAGGGCCAGTGTTAGACAGAAGAATGCACTCAAGTAATCCGTCTTTTCTTTTTTCCTATGTACCTGAAATTCATTCCTCATGACAAACCCCTTATTCACAATTGTACTTACTCCTCAGCCATAAGACTAAGCTAAGTTCCCATGTTCAGATATTAATTGATCTATCCTAAGGTAATTGCAATCTCTGGTTCCCACGTCCAATTCTTGATCAGCACAGAGGAAATTACAAACCCCTGGTTTTTCTCATCCATCAGAAAGGTGTTTACACTCCCCTAACTACAAAGAACAAATCCCTGTGCCTGGTTTTCTTCTGTAATCAATCTGTAATCAATTGACAATGGGACTACTTGGTATAAAAGGGGTCTGCATGGTTGAATCAGGGCTGGCTCTCTATTTCTTTCTGATTGGCATGTGAGAGTCAGTCGCCATGGCTAAATTAATTTTCTATTAAAGCTCCTTAAAACTTTTAATTGGATTCCATAGTCACTCTGTTAAAACTCACTAATTTCTACCTGGGTCATAACAAAACCAAGGACTTTATGATTTGCATTCTTTTTCTCAGGACACACAACCCTTTCCCGTTTCACTACCCAAGTCTGGTCAAGAGGGTTTACAGAGAAAGGGAGGAGAGAGTCCTGAAGCTAGTAATCATTCCTTTTTGCTTATAGAGCTCCATTAAAAAAAATCCCTAAATCACTTTTGGGATTTGGTTGGGACTTGGTGCTGAACTTGTGATTTTATCAATGCAGTGGATACTCCTTCCACCAAAAGATACATATGTGATGGGGCTTTCCTGAGACTACCTAGATTGCCTAACATGGAGGTTCTTTGTGTCCTCTACCAGGTGGGGAGGGATACTCTCCTTTGACTTTGTAGCTGATTCAACCGAAGGTTGAATGAAATTCAGTTACAGATAGGTAGGTAGATGGATGGATGGATGGATGGATGGATGGATGGATGGATGGATGGATGGATGGATAGATGGGTGTGTGTATGCAGCTAGATGGCTCAGTAGATAGAGCAACACAACAACCAAACAATACATATATACACACACATACCTGTATGTGTATATGTGTGTTATAAGCACCATTTTGTGAACTTCCCCCATCTCTCCCATCTTGGGTAAGTTCGCCTAGGACACTTGCCTAGGAGACTTGCCCAACCCTCCAACAAACCCTACCTAGTAAACCTGCCCAAACCTGTCACCTGGAACCCACAGCCCCCTTTATTGTATGGTTCTCAAAACAGACTTGGGCACTTTCCAACTGGGCAGCAAACCAACCACCAGGCAACAAACTAATTGCTAACTTTGGCTTCTGTATTTTCCATGCTTGCTTATAATAACTAAGTTGTGGTTTCCTCTTGGTAACAGTTATGTTGTGACTTTTGTCTGTGTAAACCTCAAGAACATGCATCTTAGGGCTTCTTGATTTGGGTTTGTTTATCCCCTGCATTAATGATTAATGGTCTCACTCACTGTCATTTTCAGTACAATATTTGTGTATATGTATGATGGGGTGATGGGACCTAGATCTCTAAAAGGAAAAGACCATGTCTTTTAAAACAACCCAGTCCCTGAATTTTCACCTGCATTTTAGTAGCCCAGATCACTGGTGCCTCTACCCAAGGCATCTGGTCCACCCCAACCCACAGGATCACTTGATTAGCTTCCTGGACAGTTCTTTCACTACTGCACCACCCCAGACTATTTACTACTCCTTAATCCCATACAGAGCCTTTCACTGTCCTTTTTGTATATAAGTATCCATCTCACTCACATGAATTTGCAGGTTCGCCAGGAATCCTGCCTATTCCTATTAGCATTATGATAAACCTTGACTGAAAGATTTGAGTGCTTGCATTCCTTCCAGACAAACTTGCCAAGATGTTGGGGTTTCCAGCAACCCCAAACCACATCATGTATGTATATATAATATCAATTTTAAAAATTTATTAAGTTCCTATTACTGTGCTAAATGCTAGGGATACAAAAAGAGACAAGACAGTCCCTGCCCTCAAGGAGCTTACAATCTAATGGAGGATAACATGCAAATACATACAAAGAAAGTTACATATAGGATAAATTTTTATTTAACAATTAATAATAATAATAATTAGAGGAAAGGCATTTGAACTAAGAAGGGTTAGGGAGGGCTTCCTGCAGAAGATGGGATTCTAGTTAAAATTTAAAGGAAGCCAGGGAGGGAAGAGCAGAGGAAAGAGAGCATTGCAGTCATGAGAGATAGTCAGAGAGAATGCCTGAAGCTGAGAGCATCTTGTTTGTGGAATAGTCAGGAGGTCAATGTCACTGGGTCAGAGCACATGTTAGAGAGTAAGGAACAAGAAGAGTGGAAAGGTAGGAGGAGCATAGTTACGAAGGGCTTTGAATGCCAAATGGAAATTTTGTGTTTGATCCTGAAAGCTATAAAGAGCTGCTGGAAGTTACTGAGTTAGGGGAGTGACACAGTCAGAACTGTGCTTTAAAAAAATCCCTTTGATGGCTAATTGGAGCATGGACTGGAGGAGGGAAGAGACTCAAGACAGGCAGACCCACCAGCAGCTATTCCAATAGTCTGGGTGTGAGATGAGGAGAGCCTGCACCAAGGTACGAGCAGTGTCAGAGAGAAGGAATGAGAGGAGAGTCAGTCAGAGACTTTGCTAAGGCGAAAACAATAGGACTTCCACGTTTGGGGGGGGGGGGGCAGCGATAATGAGGAGCTTGAGGAAAACTGGGGGTCTGGGTGAGTGGTGTTACTCTGCCATAATTGAGAAGGTAGGAGGTTTAAGAGGAAAGATAGTGAGTTCAGTTCTGGAAGTGTTGAGTTTAAGATAGGTTTACCAAACATGCAGTTTGAGAGATGTTTGAAAGGGAATCGGACATGTGAGACTGGAAGACAGCAGAGAGATTGGGGAGGGATAAATAGATTTGAGAATCATCTGCATGGAGTGACCTGGTTCAAGACTTCATCCTTATGATGTTATTGATCCTCTTTCAGAATGAAGGATGAACAACCACAATAACAATTTTTGGTTACTTTTGTGAATTTTTTTTTTTTTTTGCTTTTTTGGAGGGCAGTTGGGGTTAAGTGACTTGCCCAAGGTCACATGGCTAGTTTTTGTGTTAAGTATCTGAGGCTGTATTTGAACTCAGGTCCTCCTGACTCCAGGGCAGGTGCTCTATTCACTGTGCCACCTAGCTGCCCCTGGTTACTTTTATGAGATATTTTAGGGTTTGGGACCTAGAATTTTTTTTTTATTTAAAATTTTTAAAACTTCTATTAATTTTTTTTTCTCTTTTTAAAAAGCTGGGACAATTTGCTTTTTGTCCTAAGTTTTCACTTATGATTTCCTGAAACATTGCTCTGAAAAAACAGGTTTTAAAAAAGCCTATTATGTTTCAAATGGAGCTACTATGCCTTTAAATCCAAATCATTCTGGCTCTCATTGAATAGCCAATAATAGCCCAAACCTTTGTAGCTTGGATAGGTTAGATTTTAATGCCTTAGAATGAGCCATCTGTAAATGTTTTCTATTCTGGCCAGAAATTCTAAGGGTTTTCTCTTGCCAGATTGATAGTTTTGTGAGTCACTGTCTCAGTTTTTAGCAGGCATTTAATCACTGTCTTAGAGACAGACTGAGACCTGGGAATGACCTAATTCAGAAAGGCCATGGTGACTCATTGCATCCTGGACCGTTGCCATTTGGCTTGACTTTTTTCTTGCCACTGAACTTGTGCCTAAAGCATGGAGAACAGTATTAATTTTTTTTCCCCTGGTGGAGATAATGAGGCTGATTTTACGTAGCTCTGCCTCACTTAATTCCAATTCACTGGCAAATCACTGGTCTTCTCTGAAAATGAAGGATGAACAACAACAGTGCTAGAGAAGAGGGCCCAGGACAGAATCCTGGAAGACATCTATGGCTAGAGGGTGTAATCTTTTTTTTTTTTATCTTTTAAATTGATTTATTTACTTTTAGTTTACAAGATTCAGTTCTGCAATCCCTTCAGTTTCAAATTTTCTCCCTTCCCTCTCCCCACCCCATGGCAGCATGCAAACAAGTATAGGATCTGCAAATACTTTCACACTGGACATTAGTCTGGTTGTATAGAAGGGTTGTAACCAATGGGGTGAACATTGGGGAAAAAGAAAAAGAACCAAATGTGAAAAAGAACGATAGCATGTATAGAGGGTATAATCTGAAGGAGAATCCAGCAAAGGTTACAGAGAAGAAGCAATCAAAGAGGTAGAAGGAAATCCAGGAGAGAAGGGTGTCCCAAGTTTCTCCCTAAATTAGTTCCATCTCTTTAACATCACAATTCTTCTATGATGCTAAATGTCTGAGTCGTGGAATACCATAATCTTTGAGGAATTGAAGTTGTACCTTCCCTAAAAGGCAATGGAGCAGTTCATGGTGAATATAAGTAGACATATTACAACAAAGATTGTGCAGAAATTATGTAAAATATATTATCAGAGAGTTGTATAATGGGAAGAGGAGATGGCCTGGCCATGTATCAAGGGCAAGGGTTATTATTACGTATCAGTGTAATCCATGAATTCCACCGGTACCCACAAAATGTCAGGACATCTAAAGTAAAGCCCCAGGACTTTGGGTAGACATATGGAATGCTTATGGGAGAACACAGACCAGAGAGGCACAAAATAAGAAAGCATAGTTAGGTTTCCATTTTGTGCTACTGGAAGGAACACCCACATCAACACAGTCATGGATCCATCAATGGTCTGAAGTAAATAGTGAAGTCTTACACTTAGTTCAAAAAATCAGTTCCACCAATCCAAAATGGAGAAGTCACATTCAAACCCCTGATTGTCTAGGGCTTTTAGTGCCCTACAAGCTCAATATGACTCAGGAGCAGGAACTGGCGATCAAAACTGCCTCGTGTGATCTTAGACTGCATTAAAAGAGGCTTAGTATCCAGGACTAGAGGGTTGAGGAAGGATGCTTGTGCTGTCCTTGTTTACACTGGTGTTTGGCACTCAGTAAAAGCCTTAAATACTTTATCTGTCTAGACATCTCTCTAAGTAGAAATGGTTTGTATATTACATTAATATTAAATTAACTTTTTAAAAAATTTCTAGGTTTGTGCCTAAAATATAGAGTACATATTATTTTTTTTCTTTTGTAAATAGCAAAGATTTTAATTAGGACAGAATAGAAAAGTAAAATAGAAATGGGAAATCCTATTTACACAATAAGGGTATATTCTTCCATAGTTTCCTGTTCCACTGATAGCTGAAAGGACTCCAAAGTTTGCTTTCCTAGGATTGCAACCTGGCTGAGAAGTGTCTTATAGCGCCATCTCCTGGAAAGCTAAGTAGGACTCCCTACCTTATTCTGCCTCTAAAGCTGCTCCCTCCACAACCTTCAGCTATATTTCTCCATCTGTTGGAATGTCTTCACTTAACTAAGCCTTCTTCTCTGAAGAACGTTATTGTCCCCTCACCCCTTCCTTTTTTGCCTAGACACGCCCCTGGCTAATGAACACATTTCTACTCTTTTATTCCTCACTCTAGCTGCTTCCAGTCATTATACAGTGAGCCCCAGAATTTTTCCAGTTCCCTCACTCACAGGAGAATCAATTGCTTCTATCTCATTTCCTTCATCATCAGCTTTCAAGGGTTCAATTATCGTATCTATTCAGATGATTCTGAGTCTCTCAGGAGCTCCAATCCCACATCCATCAGCAATTTGATGAGGATGACATCTAGACACTACAGGTCACTTGACACTAATGACACTTGACATCTCGAACCGGATCAACCATAGACTGGCATCTCAAATTCAACATGTCCAAAATAGAACTCACTGTCTTCTCCCCCACCTCAGTCATTCCAACTTCCCTATTACTGCCAAAGGCACCACGATTCTTCCTGCTACAGAGAGTATTTTTGTTCAGTTAAAGATATGACTTGATTTTTGCTGAGGTCTCCTCCAACTTGGATATTCTGTGACTTCCACAGACTCAACATTTCAGATGATCTAGGTTGGGAATTCTTAAGCTTTTTTTTGTGTCATGGACTTCTTAGACTATGTGAGAAATGATTAAAACTTTTTTCCACAGAAATTATGTAACACATGATTTAAGAAATCTGAGGATAAGGCCGCTAGTTGGAGCAGTGAATAGAGCACTGGCCCTGGAATCAGGAAGACCTGAGTTCAAATCCAGCCTCAGACACTTAACACTTACTAGCTGCATGACCATGGGCAAGTCATTTAACCCAAAATGCCCTTCTTTCCTCCCTCCAAAAAGACCAAAGAAAGAAAGAATCTAAGGATCCATACATAACAGAAAGTCTTTTGATTGGCAGCAAATGTAGGAAAATAAACTGATTGTGAAGAAAGCAGTGGGGGTGGGGGGTGTTGATTAAACATTTTCACTCATCAGGCTGATCAGCATACCTGAGAGAATATGGCTATTAAGGATGAGACATTTAAACAGGGACATTATCAACATAGATTAGTATTAGATTATCTTCCAGCAGAAAAGGGAAATTGAGAGATACAATGGAGAGATAGATGTTTCCATGAATTCAGAGTAATAATCAGCAGAATAGGATACATAATGAAGGAGTTTCTCTCACACAGAAGACAATGGGCAAAGAAACTGATTTTATCCCTGTTTTGAGACTACAGTAGAAGTCTTGCTTGGAATACTCATGCATAATAAGTTCATGAATATTAACTTCTCCTCTGCGAGGACTAAAGGTTCATTTTAATGGTCATGCAATGCATGTAGTAGGAGGGGTGACATATCAAGGAGAACTGCTGTACACCCTTTACTGCTCAGCAATGGGGAGACAAGGGAGGGACTTTGCAGTCAGGCATAGTTATTTAGGCCTGTTTTTGTTTCTCGGGGGCAGCGGTTCTCAACCTGTGGGTTATGTTCAATTTAAATACATCCTGCATATCAGATATTTACATTACAATTCATAACAGTAGCAAAATTACAGTTATGAAGTAGCAATGAAAATAATTTTATGGTTGGAGGTCACCACAACATGAAGAACTATATTAAAGGGTCATGGTATTAGGAAGGTTGAGAACCACTGCTCTGGGGTGTGTCTATTTTGTGAGATACCTCTAAGTCTTCAAGTTTGGATTTAGTCAGAGGGCCCCACATGATGACCTAGAGGGCCATATGCCGCTCCAAGGCCACAGGTTCCCCAACTCTGGCTTAGACAATCTGGTAAAGACTATGAACCCCTTTTCAGAATAATATTTTAAAATAGAAAGGATTACAAAGAAAACCAAAGGTTAGTGAAAATAAAGAAGTAGTTTTTTTTTCCCCATTCAAATATGCAGATGCCCTGCAATCTATTGATGGAACCCTTGCAGTCCATGTGGACCCCAGGTTAAAAACCCTATCTAACCCAATATCTCATGCATTCTGACCCCATTTTACATGTGAAAAAAAATGAAAACTTCAAATGCACTTCACATTGAAAGTCACCCAAGTTTGCAGCCCTATTTTGTTCAATTCATTAACATTTGTAAAGTGCCTACTAAGTGCTGAGCAAAGTGGACACAAAAAGGCAAATGAACTATGTAGGCCAACTCTTCCTGCCCAGAAGGAGGGATGAGGTAGAGTCCTTACATACCCAATAAGTTTAGGCAGAAATAGCTCTAGGTCAGATCTGCAAATGATAGAAGGTTTTATGTCTCAATCTCTACAGCAGCCTTCTGTATCACTCTTGAGCCATTTTAAATTTTCTCTAGTCCTGTCCAGGAAGTTTTTGAGTAAACACATGACTGATGTCATCTTTTCACCATAAACCACAGAGAGGAAAGGGTCCAATTTTAAGAGGAGTTAGAACTTACTGAGCATGTTTGCTAAAGGAAAACCTTATTTAGCACACATTCAGGAGCGCGCGCACGCACACACACACACACACACACAACTAATAGTACTTGTATCCCTGATGGCTGGTGGAAATGATCAATCAACCCTGTACCTATATATTAAGCATGGTCTTTGAACCAAGCATTATGTTATGTGCTGTAGGGAAAATATGAGATGTACAAGACATAAGCTACACCCATCAGGAGTATTCAGTCTAATGATGTAAGGGTAAAAAATGTGAATGATGGTAGGAGTTTAGGAAGTGGAGGCATGGAAGAGGGAGAGTGAGACAAGAGAGCTAAAAGTCAGTGAGTATAACAAAGGGGAGTCTCTCAAGATCCTCAAGCCAAATGCCCTTCCTTCCCATAATCCAGTTTGGCTTAAGCCTTAACATATAGGTCATCCCTGGTCCAAAGCATCCCTTCCCAGAGGCCAGATGGTCCATAGTCACCCTGGAGGTTTCAGATCAGTTTCAGGATATGCTCCAAAGAATCCATGAGGGATCAGATCACTGGTACTGACATACCTTTCTAGAATAAGAAATAAGATCCTATCATTCACCCCAGTGGCTTCCTTCCATATCTGCACTGTCAAAATGGCCCAGTTTGGGGTATCTAGGTGGTGCAGTGAAAAGAGCACAGGCCCTGGAGTCAGGAGGACCCGAGTTCAAATCCAGCCTCAGACACTTGACCTACTTACTAGCCGTGTGACTTTGGGGCATGTCACTTAGCCCCAATTGCCCTCCAAAAAGCAAAAAAAAAAAAAAAAAAAGTGGCCCACAGTTAATGTAAGCTCTTTGGAAGCAGGGATTTTCTTTCTTTCTTAATCTCAGCTGCCTAGTGATGGGGTGATAAGAGCTGAACCCTGAATTTTCCCATACATTTCTACAGCCTAGATCACTGCTACTTCATTTGGCCCACCCCAAACAATTCACCACTCCTTAATACCATCCAGATCTTTTCTGTAGATTAATACCAATCTAGTCACCATTATGCAGATTCACTTGGGAATCTGCCTGCTCCTATTGGCTCTACAATATTCCAGATTTACTAGGAATCTTGCCCACCATACCTGTGTTAGAAAATGTGCAGATTCCCTAGGAGTCTTACTCACTCTATTGGTGTTAAAATAAACCCTGATACTTTGACTGAAAGGTGGCTTAAGTAGTTCAATTCTTTCCAGCCAGACACCTCTGTACCCTTACATTTCAGGCTTCCTAGCACCCCAAACCGCAAGAGCTAGAAAACAGTTGAAACTTTCTGTTTGTTGGATTTGTTGAATACCTTTGGGGCTGGGAAAATGGAAGATCAGCACATCAGGCAGAAAAGTCATTATCTATTCATTAATGACTCACAGAATTACTGTAGGCAAATCATTTCACGTATATTCTCCAATTATCAAGGTGGTCCTGGGGGGGGCAGTAAGCTGCAGGTGGATTTTCTCTATTTCATAGTTGCTTTAGACTTCACAGCTTAGAGCTATGATTTCATTCAAAGGTCCTAACTGTGTGAAGAACAATGGGGGAACCTCGGTCTTCTGACTACTCCAAAATGCCTCTTTTTCTATCAAGTCAGAGGAGCTAAATGTAAAATTGTGGGAAATTTTTTAGGGTTCCTTTAAGAGGAACTGTTAAAACTTTTTATGTATTTTTATTTCAATATCTCCACACCCACCCTTTTTAGGACCTGGATAAAAGGTGGAACCATCCTAACTAAACCCCCGCTTGATTGAGTTAAAGGACATTCTCCACAAAAAAACAAATGGGAAAAGTGGGTGAAATTGAGGCAGATTGTGGGGCTTCCTAAAGCAGAATGATGGTGGAAAAGATTTGTGTTCAGCTACCGATGTCATCCAAATGGGTGACAATGAATGGAAGAAAAACTCTGTGTGATTACATCTGATAGTAAGAGATGGAAGGACAGGAGTGAATAAAAGGTAGCAGTAATGCATGGGCATGAATGGGCTAATATTAATGAATGTCACACATCTGTAGAGGGCCAAAGTAAGAGACTCAAGAAGGGATGACTTGAAAAAAGGGGTGACAATAAGCAAGGAAATACCTAATGCTAACACTGTGCCCGGCACAGAGTAGCTTAAAAAATACTTGAAGATAGACTGGTATTCCAAGATAAACAACCCTGAACCAGAACTAAGGGAAATCTTTGATAACTTAAAAGTATCCCTGTATACAAATGTTAGAAAACAGGGAAAAGTTTAGGTGGAATTTGGGGAAAGTTTGCAGAAAGGAAAGGTCAAGGAATATTGCCTTAAAGTAAAATCTACATACAATGGACTGGGGACAACAGCCCTTTGGGAAACACCCCCCACCCAATTACAAGAGCTCTTGGCTCAACAAGTCAGAATGAGGAACCTGTTTAACTTGGTTTGGAATTCATAATTGTTGAGGTTGTTTGTCTAAGTAAATAAATGGATATTCTGGCTTACAAATCAAAGACTAGCCAGTGTGAGCTAGTTATTCAGTATAATAAACTAGGTCTGTAGTGGTTTCACTGATATGCAGCAACACTAAGAGGTCTGACCTCCCCCCAAAAACAACGAACCTTATCCACAAAATATTTGAGATTTGGAAAACAATTTATTTCAATGAAGCATTTGGAGATTCTCAGAAATGCAAGATATAAAGAAAGCCCCAGACCTGCACAATCTGGGCATGAAGGGCCCCACACAGCCTTTCCTGTTTTCTTGCTCATCACCAATTCTGACATCAAAAGGTTTAGACAAGAAAAGTAATGGTAGACGTGGCATAAAGAGTGAAGATGGCTAGGTTTGATAGATGATACAAATCTGGACATAAATTACCAACCTTATGGTTGGAGACATTAAAAAAAAAATGACTTGGGGGCAGCTTGTTGGCACAGTCCTGGAGGAGGACCCGAGTTCAAATGTGACCTCAGACACTTACTAGCCCTGTGACCTTGGCAAAGTCACTTAACCCCAATTGCCCTACCTGCCCACCTTCAAAAAGCAAAAAAACCAAAACCGACTTGACTGGGTCAGAGGAGGTAAGAAAGTAGATACCTACTCCCCCCCTGAATCTGAGTGTCTCATGTAAGGTATGACTGAATTTTATTTCCACAGAAATCATACAAACATAATTTGTGAAACCTAAGGAGTCATGCTTATGGCTAATGTAAGAGATAAACTGATTTAGGAGAAAGCAGTCGGGGTGTAGCCCAGAAATTGAGAGCAGACACTCTCTTTGGCTCTGAAGGCTTTTCCCTGTGTATCAAAAAGCTGTCAGACCAGGTGTAGCTCGCGAAAGATGAGGCCAATTAAACCCAGACGCTGCTTTAGGTAATAGGACTCTTCTCATGGATATCCTGGGTTGAATCTTCAATTCCAACTTTTGTCAATTCTCTTAGCAATTGAGAAAATTCCTTTCTCCTGCTACAAAGATCACAAAATATGAGTGAAGCAGACCAAGACTATTTACGGCTTGGCATTTCTTTACTAAATAAAGTAATAGAGAATGATGACAAAATGTGGAAATGAGAGATGTAAAAAGGGGTAGAGATCCACATAGGGGTGGGTTTTAGGTGTTTGGGGTTAGGCTGTGAATCCTATAATACCTGACCAATGGGATAAAAAGGAAAATGAGAATCAGGATGTCATAAAAGGCTTTGTAATTGTCTTAAAATGTGTGCCTGCGACTGCTAGGCTACCCTTTCCCACAAGGGAGGGTCGGCCTGTTCACACATCTGAAAACGACATAAAATAAAATCTGTCCTTAATTCACTGAGGCCATGTGGAGTTTTTTGGTAAGATGAGTTTTTCTCCCATCTTAGAAAATAGTGTCAGAAGCTGGAAACAGGAAATGTTTGTGGTGTTCTCTCAAGGGAAGACTTTCCTAGGGAAACAATGGCTTTAGCAAAGAACTGACAAGACAATAGGATGAAATAGTGTCTTTCCCAGTCTTTGGAAATAGATGATCAGACCTGGAGAGACACGCCTAAACTGATGCTGAGTGAGACGAGCACAATCAGGACGAAGTTCTACACAATGACAGACACATCATATCTGTGATGACTGACTTTGATAGACTGGGCTCCTCTCAGCAATGCAACGCTATAAGACAGTTCTAAAAGACTCATGATGGCAGGGGCCATCCACATCCAGAGAAAGCATTGCAGTCTGAATGCAGAGTGAAACAAGCCACTTGCTCTTTTTTTTTGCTTTGTTTTGTTCCTTCTTTCTCATGTTCATCCCACTGATTATAATTCTTCTTTACAATTTGACTAATGTTTAGCGTGAAGGTATCTACAGAATCTATATCAGATTGCATGCAGCCATGGTGGGGAGAGGGAGGAGAGGGAAGGGGAGAAAATTTGGAACTCAGAGGGATTATAGAACTCAATGTTGTAAACTAAAAGTAAATGAATAAATACAGTTTTTAAATAGATTATCAGAGTGCCAGCAAGATAAGTACTAAAAAAAAATTTCTGTGGAAGAACAAATAGATAACTGATTTATGAATTGCAGCTTAGGTAGTAGTAGATAGCTCTGAAATTCTGATTCTATTTATTAGAGGCTTTTTAGAGCTAGTGGTGACAGAGTTGGTGATAACTTGTTGTGCCTGTGTTGCTTTCTATAGAGAAGGAAATTGGGTTTGATTTTTTATACAATCTTAAAGGGTGGGGCACTTACCCTGTGTAAACGGCCACATTTCCTTAGGATTAGCAATGGAGCCACCAACCTTTAGATTGTCAAGCAAGGTTTCCTGAAGCACATCATCAGAGGGCTGAGGATACAATTAATGGGAACAAATGTTTTGAGGGGCATCTGTGAAAGAAAAAGCAACATCTGGGAAAGATCTTTGGGAGAACATTGAATTTAGTATTTTCTATGAGAATCTATTTGATTTTATAAAAAATCCAATATAATCCTATTTTGACTTTATATTAAAGTTCAGAGGTAAGAGTAAATAACATGGTTGAGGGGGCAGCTAGGTGGTGAGTGAACAGGGCACCAGCCCTGCAGTCAGGAAGACCTGAGTTCAAATCGGCCCTCAGACACTCGACACGTGTTAGCTGTGTGACCTTAGGCAAGTCCCTTAACCCCAACTGCCTTGCTTCCAAAAACAAAGAAAACAAAATAAATGGTTGAGAAATTGGAATTTGGTCCTGTAAAAACTGCATAAATAGAATGGTTAATGACTGTATGCTAATCATCTCAATCTGCTTGAGTTTGCTTACTATGCAGGAGGCTAAACTGAGCATCCCTCAAACTCAAGATGCCAGAGATCTTTGCAGTGTTAGCAATCCTTCCAAAGTATGATGATAAACTGACTAATAATAAACAATATCTTAGGGAGGTTCAGAGCTCCCCCCCCCTCTTCTTCCAAAGCCCTGACTTCTGTTTCTTTTTCTTCAGAAGAACATTATTGATGAGAGTGCATTGACCTCCCTTACCCTGGTCAGCCCCCAAACAAGTTTAATGAGATTGCCTTGACTCTCCTTATCCTGATCAGCTCTCACCCAAGCTCACAAGGAATTTAATCTAAAGTAGGAAAGGTCATTGTGTTCTGCTCCAGCTTGGGAGGAGACAGATTCTTTTGTCTAGGTGGCTCAAATTTGGAGGGGGGAAGGGGTCCTGGTAAAGAGCTATTTTTTGCACTTTGTATTCAATTGCCACTTTCGGTCAGAGTAAGATTCAGTAGAAAGCCCAAGTCAACTATGATCACTCATTGGTAGAAAAACTGTTCTTTTAGGAAAAAAAAAAAGGATGAAAAAACTAGCATTTTGGAAGGAAAATTAATTTAGCATAACACCCACAGACATACCTGTATGTGACTGACAAGTAAGAATGTATTTCAGAAGTTGCCACGTTTTGTTCCAACACCTTTGGACCAGGGAGAGCTGGCCTGAATCTAAGTGTGCACACTACAAATCCAAGTCTTTTGGAAACCTAATTTAAAAGGCATACTTGAAGGCTTTCAAAGACTGAAATGAGACATTAAAAAAGCCCTAAGATTAGGGCTGCCAAGAAAGGAAATGGTAGCACAGATGAGAAATGCAAAGGCCTATTACAGGGAAACTCCTAAGCCTTCTGGAAAAAGGAAGTTTATTGTTACTGAGTCATTTCAGTCTTGTTCCGACCTTTCCACGATCCCACTTAGGGTTTTCTTGGCAAAGATACTGGAGGGGTTTGCCTTTTCCTTCTCCAATTCATTTTTTACAGATGAGGAAACTGAGGCAAACAGGATTAAGTGACTTTCCTGAAGTCTCAAAGCTAGCACATGTCTCAGACTAGATTTGAACCCCTGACTGGGGTTTGGGGGGCATTCCATTGGTTTCACCACCCAGCTGCCCAAAAAATGAAGGCAAGGATAGCCATAATGCCAAGTTATGCCTGGGTCACTTGCGTGAAGGGTCACTTACATGAATGAAAAGGCATTTATTAAGTTAAGCGTACTTACTGTGTGCCAAATACCAAGCTAAGCTGTGGGGAGCCCTTGTCCCTAAGAAGCTTACATTCTAGAAGGGAAGATAGACAGGAATAAGGGAAAGATGGTGAGGAAGCATGATATGTTACTTTTAAAAATTCTAGGGAAAATGAGTGCAATCCTAGAAAAAAAAAAAGCAGACTGACACACCCTAGAGGGTCACATGAAAACATCATATCCAGAGAAAACAGACCGGGTGTTGCTGGTTGCTTTGTTAACAGTCAATGGGTTATTATTAGAAGCAGAATATATTAAGCCCCTTCATAGCTCCCTGGAAACAAATTTAAAATCTTCTACGTGTTTATAAGTAACACTGGCAGTAGGAAATTGAAATGGGCAGTCATGCATATGCAAAGTACTTGCTCAGCCAGCCAGACCAGTTCACAGATGCTCTTAGCTCCCATAATTGGTCTCAGGTTGCGTGATTATAAAGCTAGGGGCACTAGAGACACCTGCATCCTAATCCCCAAAGAGGGAGGAATAATGAATCAAAATTGTTTAAAGTGCTTTTTTATATACTTCTAGTAATATTTAAACAGTAACTACTGCAACTACACAATATTTAGGGAGAGGGGCTTGGACCCATGACTTCCCTGGTGCAGAAGAACTCCCAAATGAGGAAATTCATTTCACAAAGGGGATAGTTCAGTACTTGCTAAAGGTCACGAGGCTAACGTGTGTCAGAGTAGGATATGAACCCAGGTCTTCCTGGCTTTGCGGCCATGCTGCCTCTTTGATAACAACAGCAACAACAATAAAAGAGAACATTTAAAACAGTATGTTGAGTTGTATCTACATTGAACTAATTTCCAAAATTAATGAAAATATCTCACAAGAGTTTTGGCAGTGGTCTCAGAGCAAAGGAGGGTCTCTCTTCAGAAAAATGGGGATCTCTTACCTCCTGATATGATTTCCTGAGTTCTATGACCACTAAAATTTGAAAAGGACCTTATGGGTCATATGTAATTCAACCCTTACATTTTAAACATTAGGAAAACGAGGCCCTGAGATGACTTGCCAAAGGTTAGACAGAGAGAAAGTGGCAGAACTGGGATTTGAACCCAGCTCTATACACACCAAATTCTGCACTCTTTCCATCATACCCTGGATGGCCAACACAGGCACCTGTCTGAGCACTGGGCATGGCTGTGCAGAGGAGTGGAGACAGCACACAAAAATGCCTGCATGCACCTGAGAATACCAAGCGTCCCCAACCAGGGGCAGGCCAAGGGGTTTGTTCTGTCTTCATCTGGTCTTCACCCCATGTCAATCACATCAATCAGGTAAAGTTGAGAAGTTTATTGGGAAAACATGACAGGCAGAGATACCTCACATGACAAAAAAGAAACAGACTTTGAAAATGGCCCCTCCAGCCATGTGAGAGCCCAGCCCCATCTTCCTTAAAAGGACAGAAAACCTTGCAGATTAGTCACAACATTCTATGGCAGCCAACATGCCCTGGCAGAGGGCATCAGCCTGGACAAACCTCAACACCACTCCCCCTCCAAATGAAGTTCAGCACCCCCACTAACAATCGGCAGTGAACAAAGAGCCCTC
>CM053599.1:40884057-40904762 GCA_028646575.1 Pseudocheirus occidentalis | reverse complement strand
GCCCTGCTAGAAAGCTAGAGGGGTGTTGGAGGAGGGCATAAAAGGGAACAGATTGTGGGAGGGGCCTTACAGTGGGATCAATGTTCTGGGCTGGGGGGTAGGGGCAAAAAGGGGAGAAAATCTGTAACTCAAAACCTTGTGGAAATGAATGATGTAACCAAGAAAATAAATTAAAATTTAAAAAAAAAAGATGCTGAACTCCCCTATCTTTCAGACAAGTACTGAGAGATTGTGACTGTTCTACACAGCCCTCTAATCACCAGTTAGGTGGCACAGAGCACAGACATGTCGGATCTGGACCTTAGTTTGAATCGTGCCTCAGGTACTTACAAGCTGTGTGACCCTGGGCACGTCATGTAACCTCCTTCTGCCTCAGTTTTCTTATCTGTAAGGTGGGGATAATAATAGCATCTACCTCTCTGGCTCGTGATGAGGATAAAATGAGAGAACCTGCTTTACAAACAGTAGCTATTATTCTATTTTCAAAGTATTGATGGTCTCACAGGTAGAAAATAGAAGAACCAGAATCTAATCCAGGGCCTCCTCTTACTCTGCCTTTCTCTGTGTTTTTGTTCCAAGACAACCTTGCTTCCACCACCAACAAAGACCCTGTTACTCTTCTCTTTAAAAAATTGTTCAACAAAGAATACTGGAAATGGATTCTGACCAAGGAAAAAACTATTAATAACAGCTTAATGCACGTCCTGTCCTCATGAAAATAGTATTTGAACAGAAGACAAAGTCTTATTTTTAGTGGCGGGGAGAAGGGGAATTGGGGACTTTGTTATGCCCTTAAAGTCATGCCAGCCTGGAAAACTGTCTGTGCCAGAAAAGGAATCTGTGCTGAGGGAGTCAGAGACTGGCTGGCTGGTCCCGGGTGTGTAACTTTACTAGCTACCACACCCTCCCCAAGTCTACTCAGGAAGAGGGGGGAAATCATTCAGAGCATGGGGAGGGGAAAGGATGTGCCAAGAATCACAGTTTACTGGCTTAGCCACCTGAGTCAGTAGAAGTCCCCAAACACCATCCTGTTTGTGGAAATTTAACATACCATCGTCACAGGGCTGGACAAAATCTGCCCATGATAAAGACCAAGGACCTTAAGAGAAACACAGTGTGTCCTGGCCTGACTTCCGCATGCCCAGAATCCCTGGATTTTCTTTTAACCCACCTCCCTCCCTAAGCTATTGAGGGTGTGAGGCATTAAGGAAAGAGCTCCAGTCACAGGATACTGGAGATAAGGGGGTTAGGACTGGCTCTATTAATTCATGATAGGACCTTGAACATCATATTCTGCCTGTCTGAGCCTCCAGCATAGTCCTCTGAAAAGCAGAGGGTTCACTCAAGGATTACTAAGGGCCCTTTCAATTACAATTCTGGAGTGGGCAGTCACCCAATCACCCAAAGAAAGTATTTCCTGAGAATGAGAGAAATCTCAAGGGAGGCTTGAGTAGGTGGGTGATGATGATGAGTTCCTCGAGGGAAGGATCAAGTTGTTTTCACCTTTTTTCTGTATCCCCAGGATTTAGCACAGTGGCTGGTGATCCCTAATGACACGCAGGAAGCTCTCAGCAAGTTTCTACTGGGGGTGATGAGGAGGTTTCCCTCAGCCCCAGCCTGTGGTCTAGGAATCTAACTTAGCTTCTAGTAAAATTGTGAACAGAACCCTAGCTGAGTCTGGAAGCCCAAGACAAAGCTTCACTGAATGTCTCTCTTTTTCATCTATAAATGTAAAGTACCCATTCACAGTCACCAGCAAGGGCTCGGTAAAGTCCACAAACCACAGACTGAGACCTGAAAGTCCCTTCAGCCTCTTTACCTCCCCCTGATGCTGAGGCTGGGTGGGGGCTTTGTCAGGGACAGTAAAAAGGGATCCACCCTGAGTGGAGGTTAAAATAGGGTGCTTATAAACTCATAGAATGATTTAGGACTGGAAGAAAGCTTAGCAACCATCCAATTCAAATTCCTCATTGGACAATCAACAAGAATATATTAAATACCTTCTATGTGCTAGACACAGACGAGAAAGATGCTTCTATTCTACCTCAGACATGTACTTGTGTAACCTTAGTCCTCTGTTCCCTAGTCTGTAAAATGAAGGGGTTTGGACCATGGCCTCAAGGGTCATCTCTTACTTGGAATCTAGGATACAAGGGGGCAAAGGTTTATTGACTTTGTACAAGATCCCTGGTTAGTAAATTAGAGTCTGGATTGTACCCCAATTCAGACCAAACCCAAAGCCCTTTCAGCAATTCACCAAAAACAGCCCAGACCCCAAGAAATGCTTGCCTCTTATCACTTCCAATGACATAGATAAGCATCCAAATATATGAGCAAGAATGAGAGAATACTGTTTTTAAAGACCCTTCCTGGTTCACCCCTTACCCCAAGACAGGGAGATTTCACAGCCTTTCACAAGTAAGCTAGTATAGTATAAAAGAATCCTACCAAAGTACGTGTTCCACCTTTTGTCTAACTTAATTCTTCGTTGTTGTTCACTGCTTTCAATTGTGGCCCCATTTGGGGTTTTCTCGGCAAAGATACTGGTCTGCCATTTTCTTCCCCAGCTCATTTTACTGATGAGGAAACTGAGGCAGGAGACTGATCCAGAGTCACAGAGCTAGTAAGTGTCTGAGGCCAAATTTGAACTCAGAAAGATGAGTCTTTCTGACTCCAGGCTCAGCGCTTGATCCCCTGTGCCACCTAGTTGTCCTGATTATAAACCGACATCCTCAATGTTAACATCTGCATTCCAAAATACCATGCAATATGTGGTAAGTCTAGCAGACAGAAAGGAAGGGTGTTTCTTGGGTATTTTTTTTTATGGGAAGGTGCCAAGTGTCTATATCTTCACCAGGTCCTAAGATGGTTTCTCTTCCTATACAGCTGGGATTCATTTCCCCAGCACCCTCAGACCTAATTCATTTCCCAGGATCCTTAGCAAGACAGCACAGAGAAGGGCACATTTACAGGTTCTTCCCCATGGAGAAGAGAAGTGGTATTTTATATACCATCATTCTTTTTCCCTCTGATCACCACCATTATTACAAAGCACAGTCAGACCTAGTAACTAATTTTTCAGTATGTAGCACCAAGAAATATGACTAGTAACTAATACCAGAGAACTATTACTCCACGACACTTTTTTTTTTTGCTAGATTCTCTGTTCTCAAAAAATCACTAGACCCGTGATTTTACCAAGCAGGGAATGCCCAGAAGAGGAAATTCTCATGACCAAAGGGGGCTGGTGCCTTCCCTTCAACTTATAATCTGTGAGAAACTAATAATAGATGTTAGAATAATAAAAACTAATAATAGGGGCAGCTAGGTGGCGCAGTGAATAGAGCACTGGCCCTGGAGTCAGGAGTACCTGAGTTCAAATCCAGCCTCAGACACTTAACACAAAAAAACTAGCCATGTGACCTTGGGCAAGTCGCTTAACCCCAACTGCCCTCCAAAAAAAAAAAAAGCAAAAAAAAAACCTAATAATAAATATCAGCTAACATTTATGTAAAGCTTGTAAAGCACTATAATATCTATATTATATATATAATATAATAATATATTATTATCTATAATATCTCACTTGAACCTCACACCAGCCCTGTAAGGCAGATGTTATCCCCATTTTAGAGATGGACAAACTGAGAAAAAGTTAAGTGACTTGTGCAAAAGTCATATAACTAGGTAGGAAATGTGTAAAGTAGGCTTCACACTCAGGTCTTCTTGAGCTCAGACCTAGGGCTCTCTCCACTATGGTGCGGAAGAGCCTAGGTTAAGTGGTAAGCCAGCATGCATGGGCGGTGAGACTCGGACCTAGATTTTCCTGACTCTAGGTCGGCTCTCAAAGATAGTTCTAATACAGCCTCCATGGCTACGTTAATCATTAGACAGGTTAATAAATCACAGAATGTTAGAGAAGAAGGAGACGCAAAAAACCATCTAGTCTAACCTTCTCATATTATAGAAGAGCAAAAGCTAAGGATCTCCATCTCGCCTACCATTCTGAAGTTCTGTCCATTATGTTATGTAGAACAAGCTAAAAATAGAGCTCAGAAGCAAAAGGTAGAATAATATTTAGACAAGAAAAAAGAGAGCTTAATAGAGTGCTGGCAAGTGTTCTGAGACGTGAAGTCAGAGGACTTGAGTTCAAATCACAGCTCTGCTGTGGACTATCCGTACAACAGTGGGAAAAGTTCTGTCCCCTCTCTTGGCCTCAGACTCATTTCCCCCTTTTTCTATGAAGGCTTTCATTTCCTCCTCTGTAAAATGAAAGGGTCTGACTAGACCAGTGGTTCTCAACCTTCCTAAAGCCGCAACCTTTTAATACAGTTCTTCATGTTGTGGTGACCCCCAACCATAAAATTATTTTCGTTGCTACTTCATAACTGTAATTTTGCTACTGTCATGAATCATAATGTAAATATCTGATATGCAGGATGTATTTTCATTGTTACAGATTGAACATAACCTACAGGTTGAGAACCGCTGGACTAGACCATTACTAAGATCTCTTCTAAAGATAGGTTATGCACTCCTGGATGACCCCATCAGCTAAATCCCCTATAAGCCCACTGTACCCTTTCAGCCCAGCCAGTCCTAGGGCACCCATCTTTCTAAGTCTCTAGCCTTCCCAGGGACCCCAGGCCCCCTTGACATTGCTCTCACCAAATTGCATCCAGTCCCATTCATTCAGGCTGTCCATCTTGTGACAGAAGTCCTCCAGCACCCAAGAAGGAAGCTGATAGATATACTGGGAAGTTCTGGGGCTCCGGAGAGCAGGTGGAGGTGGCAGCAGCGGGGGCTGCAAGGCCATTTTCCCTGCTGCCAGTAGTTTACAGTCTATTATAATCAAGGCTCTTTCTTCTCCACAGCCATCAGCATGCCAGGACCTCAGATCTGTTCTCTCCTGCCAAGATACGTAACTGAGCAGCTCCCGGACTAATATAACCCCTCCTTATAGGAGAGGAACCCAAACAGGGTGTTCTCTTGTTAACAGCAAGGCATTGGGTTTTTTGTGTTCTGGTCCAGGTTCCCACTTGTCAACAGGATGTCTGCTAAGCTAAATTTCAGCCCAGTATGAGTCAGAAAGTGGCCGGACCAAGCTTCTTGACTCAGGGGAGGAGCCCCAAGGGGAAGGGTTCTTGGGTAACTAGCAGCAATTTTCCAGGAAGTTGGGCTGAGCTCAATTGAGCTGGGGTGGGGTGAACTGGACTGAGCAACACTGCCATCAAGCTGCATCTAAGAGCCATAACACAATAGTTCTAGCCAAGGGCTCACTGCCTTGGGAATCTAAACTTGAACCCCAAAGATGGAAGGAATCAGAAATGAAGGCTGAGCCCTGGAATCCGTTATCCTTACTAATTAGACTACTGACCAGCTGGGAAAATGCACAATCATAGGACTTCTTGAATCGTCAACTTCCTTTGCTCTCACGTCAGGCTATTAACCTCCTATCTCCTCTGTTCTGAAGAAATGACTGGGATAATATAAGCAGTACTTTGAAAAATATAAATTGTTCAACAGTCCACGCCTATATATATATAATAAAACTGAGGACATAAGAAATTAAGTGTGTTTTCCTAGCAACAAAACTAATTAGTGGAATACCCGAGGCTGAGTTCAATTGAACAGGGGCTCAAAATCTAGCAAAGTGATTCAGTTTGCCCTAATATGGGATTTATAGAGTGGAAAGAGGCCTTAACTAGGCCATTTAACTAAGACCCTTCATTTTACTTTACAAGTAAATAGAAGAGCCAGGAATCAAACAGAGGTCATCCAACCCCAAATCCAGTATTTGTCTACCCCATGCAGGACCACGTCTGTGACTAAAAAGCTTTGTTCTCAAATGGAAAGCTATATGGGTCCACAGATAAGCTCTATGTTGTGGGAACAGAGCCGCAGCTTTACATAGGATGGGCAAGGAGGAAACAGAAAAACAGGGATTATAGTAGTTGGCTCCTATTAAGATGAAAACAAAGACTGGGAAAAGAACGGAGGAGGAGGAAATCTTGGGGTTAATCAGGAGCAGGAGTTAGGAAGAGCAGCTAATCCCACTACCCTCTGACTTGGGCAAGATAGAGTCTCTCGTATAGCATTAGGTTCTAACTTTAGTCAACCAATGAATCATGAAGGGGTGGCATTATTCAGATTTGTATTGATGATTCCCATTAGACTAGAAGCATTTATCATATTTTATATAATAAAATATTTTGAATTTCAATACATGTGGCCGTCTTAATTGGATTCATTATCCGAGACTTAACTAACAAAATACACATAGCAGGACTGTGTGAGAGAAGGGGAAAAAGCACCTAAAAAAAGGCAGGTGCCCATAAATTGGAGAATGGCTAAATTATGGTTCATGAGTGTAATGGAATATTCTTGTTGAACCCAAGAAACAAAAACTATGAGGCATTTAGAGAAACATGTGCATTGTGTGTATGAAATGATACACTCCACTCTACCTCTGTTTCAGCTCCACAGAACAAGGGGCTCCTGCCCCTTTTCCTGTCTCTTCTTGTGTTTTATCTCCCTCCATTTGACTGTAAGTTTCTGGAGACCAGGTTCTATCTTTTTTCTTATCATTATTTATATCCACAGCACTTAGCACAGTGTCTGACACATGATAGGTACTTAATAAACGTTTATCAGATTGGACTAGATGTCAAAAAAAACCAGAACCCAGAGAAAATGGGCACAACTACAGTAATGTAGACAAAAGCCATTACATGGCAGTGAAACACAGGCTAACTGCAATTTAAAAAATCTTTGTTCCAGAATGTGAAGAAACACACTTGCTTCCTCATGGTAGAGAGAAGACTATGGGTGCAGTGTTGCATACACCGTCAGATGAGGTCATTTTGTTGGTCAGTTCCATCTTAATGTATTTATTAGTTACAAGAGAAAATTCCATTGAAAGAGGAGAAGCATGTTGAGAAATAACTAATACATAAAAAACAAAAGGCAGCAATAAAAAATTTTCAAAATAAAAATAATTCACTGCCCAGGGAATGAAACCAGCTGAAGAAATTCTGGGCATAGTCAGTCATGTAATATTTAAGTACCTACTGTGTGCTAGGCACACAATGCCAGAGCAACTACCTAGAAAATTCCTTGTTTCCTCTATGATAAAAGGGTTGAAGTGGCCTCCACGACCTAGAGACAAAGCAAGATGGCACCAAGAACAAAAGTCAGATTTAGGAAGTAAACTGAACCAAGCTGGATTCTACAAATAAGCTATGTATCTGTGACTTGTTATAGTACCTAAATCCTGAAATTTCTCCCTAACGTAGTAAAGATCTTGCACTCTAGGTGGTGGAACGAGTGTGACTGATTTGAGGGACATTAACAATGAGTAATGGCTGAGTGATTAGAACACAGGGTAAAATACCTGGGTCATGAGAGTAGATACAATCAGCACCCACAGAAGGTTACTTTGAGGAGGGTACCATTAGAATTCTGCTACTGAAACGGTTCAATTTAACTTGTATATCTTGGAGAGTGCAGCATAGTTTTGGCTAGGGATAATACTCAGAGTCAACGCACATTTTTAAGTACCTACAATATGGCAGGCACTGTGCTAAGTGTTAGAGATACAAATATGAAAAAGGCAGTCCCTGCCCTCGAGGAGATTACAGTCTTACAAGGGAAGACAAAACACAAAAGAGAGCTGGAACATAGGGTGAAGGGAGGCAAGGGAGGACATGATGGAGAAGTTAAAAAGAAACTCTTAAATAAGTATAGCCAGGGAAGACATCTGAACTGCTCTACCTCCTTAAACGGAGCATGAGGAGCTCATGGCTCCACTGGCCAATAGGGGAAGCTTCGGGTACTAAGGAAGTGGGAGTGCCAAGGCTGATTGGACTTTTACAAGATAATGCAGAAATCAATCCAAAAATGAGTGTAGTTGGGTAGGAAATGAGGCGATGTTTGAGGATATGTCTGTTCTGTCTCCCTCCTTAAAAGGAGGTTGAGTTTATGTTGATCTGTGGTTTCTTTTGAATGGCCAAAAAATACTGGATGTGACCAACATGGTAATTTGCTTTGTTTGACTGTGGATTTGTTACAAAGGTTTTCTTTTCTTTTCTTCTCAGTTGGGGATGAGGGGAGAGTGTAGATAGGGACAGAGTCGCAAAAAAAAAAAAGGTCACTGAAGTATTTTTTTTAATGCACAGAAGAGAACACAAGGAATCACAGCTAAGCATGACTGCTTTCAAAGTTAAATGTCAAAATTAGTATAGATCTCAAAAGAAAACCAGACCGAATGGAGATTTGTCATTGACGGTACGACCTCTTCCTCTGCTCTACTGCATGTATGAATATGCTCATTTTATTTGGTGTTTGTTAAGACCAAGATAAAAAATTTTTTTAAAAGGAGAAACTTTTAAAATAGACTTCCCAGTGTGGGCAAGAATGTCCTGTTCAAGAGTACCCGAATCAACTACCGTCTGGCCAGCAATAGGTTTCTTTAGCAGCAGACATAATGGAGTAGAAAAAGACCCCGCTGCCAGGTCACTCTGTGGTTGAAGAATTAAAGGGAGTCATGTCCAGGGTGACCAGGTCTTCCCTTGAATGAATCAGAAACTGCAGGTCTGAGGTCAGTGCAAAGTATCTATTCCACAGACCCACAAGGGACCTTTGCCTTCCCAGGAGCACAGCGAGTGTAATGGACTATGAGATACTCTTATCTTCTCTGTATGTCAGTGCATGCCTATGAGTTTTTTGGGTGATGGAGGAAATGAAATGTCCTATGCCCAAGGCCCTTATTGGACAATGAGCGCCTTTTCTAGAGTTACCTCTAGGTGGCACAACAGAGGATTCAGGAAGACCTCCATTTGAATCCTACCTTAGGCACTTCGTAGCTGTGTGACCCTGGGTAAATCACTTAACTTTGGTGTATCTCAGTTTCCTCCTCTGTAAAACAAGAATAATGGTCTACCTCCTGGAGTTGTGGTAAGGATCAAATGATATAATATGTAAAGCATTTCGCAAACCGTAAAGTGCTATAGACCTCCTAGCTATTATTCTGAGATTCTAGATACATCATGGGGCAGAAGGTGGTGAAACGGATAAAGTGGCAGACCTGGAGTCCAGAAAATGAGCTCAGATCTGAACTAAAACACTTACTAGTTGAATGACCCTAGGCAAGTCACATAACCCTATTTGTCTGGTTCCCCACCTGCAAAATGAACTGGAGAAAGAAACAGCAAACCACTCTATTACCCTTGCAAAGAAAATCCCAAACGAGCTCAAGAAGAGATGGACACGACAGAAATGACTGAACAAGGTAGGATCCAGAACTAAATTTTGTTTTAGATTTCCCTGGAGTTGAGCCAAAAAAAATTGGCATTAGGATCCCCCCCCTAAAAATATACATGTAAGCCCAGAGTCACTGACTGAAGTCTCCTGGATCACACGGTACATTCACGATCTCTTCAAATTACAGTCATCAGGGTGTTGTACTGAGCACTGGATTTGACATCAAAAACACCCGAGTCCTAACCCTGCCTTAGATATTTACTAAATGTCTAACACTGGGCAAATGACTCCATTTCCTCATCTGTAAAATGGGAATTAAAGCACCTATCTTACAGGGGTGTTGTGAGGTTCAAACACTATTTGTTGCGATTTCTACTTCCACAACATCTCTCACACCCAATCTTTTCTCACCAACTACATGCAATTAAGTAGCACGTTTTCTTTCTTTCCCATTTCTAGCCCCTACCTGGAGAAGAAAAGGAAGGAGGAAGAGGAAAAGAAGAAGAGGAGGAGGAGGAAGAGGAAGAAGAAAGCCCTTATATTGTGCATAGTCAAAGCAATTTCCTACACATGGGCCATGTTCAAAAATGAAGTGTTTATCTGCATCTCCAGCCCTCCATCAGGAGGTAGGTGGTCCTCTGTAATCATGGATTGCCACTGCATTGATGAGTGAATATGAGGACTTTTTCCCCAAAAAGGGACTACAAAGATTCTTTTTTCCCTAATTAGCTGTCAACTGTTTCCCTTCTAGTTCTAACTGCACTGGTTTTGCTTATGAAAAAATGTTTTACTCTGTATAATGAAAACTGTCCATATGAGCTTTGGTTATTGGGATCCTCCCCAACCCTTGTTTGATCATGAGCTCTACCCTTATGTATAGTTGTGAAAACTCATTTATTCTGTATAAAGGTCAGCTGCATCTCACCCTCGGGGTTCTAGGGGATAGCCTAAGGATTTTTAGGGATTTTTCTTCCCTAAGGCCACTTGGTAAAGCCCTCATTGGTTGTGTTCCCCAGCCCTCTTAGCCAACAGTGATCAGCACACCAGTTTCCTTTAACCACTCAACATCAATTAGTGTTTACAAAGGGATATTTACTTCAAAGATACAGCAAAAATAAAAGTATAAACATTTCCCACCACAGCATGGGAACACAATCTCCCATCTCAGTCACTGAGGGAAGTGGGCATGGCACTCTTAGCACAATTTTTTAATATACCATTGATCCCACCAAGGTCACATTCGGAAGACGCATTATAAGAGTCCTCATCTTGGCCACCATGGGCTGGATTGGGGCAACAATGCTGAGCTGACTGAAAAAGTCCGGATGCTGTTTGGATTTGAAACTTCTGGGCTTGGAGTCTTCAATCCCTTCACCTAAAAAGGATAAAAAGAATGACCAGAGACAGACGAGGATGGGAGCCTGTGTTCGTGGGGTCATATGCTCAGGGCTCTCTGACCCACTCCGATCAGACACCATCATGACTCCCAGGGGGAGGCTCCCTGGCCTTATCCACATGTGAAGAGGCCATCCCAAGTACTCTTAGCACGTAACTGTTCCTGTTCCATTTTACATTTCTCTATTTTGTGACCTTTTATCTCTCAAGACACAAGTCTAGTGGGAGCTTATCTTGGAATACGGTGGGAAATGTGGATCCTTATCCAATCTCTACCATCCTGCTTTCCAACTTTCCCAGGATTTTTTTTTGGAATGGTGAGTCCTGGGTAAGGCCTGGAGACCTAAACACAAAAGCCAGCACAGGAAGAGTCAGAAGCCCCTTCTTCAAGGTTGATAGTAGGGACAGAGAAGTTACTGTAGCCTAGTCAAGTAAACATACTCCTGCTGACTATTAGACAATCTACAGAGGTCTCATTTTGATCCTGAATCACTAGATAACCTGAGTCAGCCCTGGCCATCTATGGAGTGATCCCCTTGCTCTTTGGAAAATACCTACAGAAAACCATCTAACCCTATCTTTTGTTCATTTCAATTCTGCTTTTAAAAATACAATCTTGGGGTGGCTAAATGGCAGCAGTGAATAGAGAACCAGTCCTGGAGTCAGGAGGCCCTGAGTTCAAATGTGGCTTCAGACACTTGACACTTACTAGCTGTGTGACCTTGGGCAAGTCACTTAATCCCAATTGCCCTGCCTCCTTACCCCCACCCCAGAAAAAGAAAAAGAAAAATGCAATCTGATTACATGAGAAATTTTTCAGAGCCACATAAGAGTTGGGAAAGAGATTAAAACCTCAGTGGGATGGGCACTGCATCACAAGTTTCTTTTAGAATTATATAAAGAGAAAGCCTGGGAAAACATCACATGTATACCAGGAGCATAGAGGTACATTTCAACTTACCCACTGATCTGATGGGGCAACTTAGCTGGGCAGTTTCCTTTGCAGATGCCCATTAAGTGAGGCACAGAGAAGAGGATCAATGACCTAGTGGCTTACTCACACAGAAGACTGAACAGTCACCTTCACCTTCATCCTCCTAGAGATGTTAATGAAATGCTGGTCCTATGGCTGTATTTCACAAAGGTTCCGTGATGTTATTTTTGAGAAAAAACAACTCATTTCTTTATGAGCAAGGGGTCTTGTTCACTGTCAGAAACTGCTGATATTAGTTTTATTGAGTCTTGTCCAAAGTTTATTACAAAGGCAAGTGGCACAGGGGACAGAGCACCAGCCGCGGAGCTCAGGATGTCTGCACCCCGAGAAGGTCATTTTCAACCTTCCTCAGCCTCAATAACAAAACCTACATGCCAGGTTCCTGATGAGGGTAAACTAAAATCAGCTATTTGTAGAGCCTTCATCAAAACTACTACTACTCTATCACTGCTGCTCTAATATGGATATAAGTGATTTTAGATTTTAAGACACTTTCCATCTCCCCTAAAACATCAGCTTACATGTTTGGTATAGTCAGCACCCTCAAAGAGCTGACACTCCACTGGGGGGAGGAGGAGTTAGAATGGGACAACAGAGTCTCAAAACAAATGTGGAACAAAATTATTTCTGGGATGGTGAGAACAACTGTTTAAGGATCAGGTCAGGCATCACAGAGAGGATAAGCTGAGCCCCAGAAGAAGCCAGGGATTCTACAAGACAAAGGTTGAGGAGGGTCTACACTGTCAGCAGGGAAAATAGCCTGAAAAAAAAAATAGCAGAATTGAATGCTCTTAGGTAGAAACAGGAAATGGACCGCTCTGGCTGGTACAAAGAAAGAAGAGTAATGTTACCTCCAAGGTGATCTTGGCTGAAGTTTTACCTTCCTGGATTACATGGCAGGGAACTATGTACCACCCACTTCACACTAATAAGAACTAGCATTTATTAAAACTCCCACTATGTGGTAGGCACCATGCTAAGTGGTTTATAAATATGACGACAACCCTCAGGGGCAGGTGCTATTACTTTATGCCCATGTTACAGCTGAGGAAAATTTGAGGGGAACAGGTTAAATGACTTGCCCTGGGTCACGCAGCTAGGAAGCTAAGCGCCTGGAGCTCAGGTCTGCCCCACCCCAGGTCCAGCATTGTATCCACTGCGGCACCTGGCTGCCCACACTAGCCTGCCAGGAGACTCGGATGAGTAATGCCTATGAGCCACTAAAAGACTATGCGAGTATCAGCCAGGCTCAGATGCTTTCTTTAGCAAAATTGTCACCCTCAGTTTTAGCCATTCAACCATAATCTTTGTATATAGTAGAACCCAAGTTTATCTACTCACTTAACTACCTGAACATGATTTTCTCTTATCTGGGCCTGGACTACCTCTGCCATACCAGCCTTCCCCATTCACTCCCCCTTCCTCAACTTCCTTCAGGCACTTCCACTCTGGGTAGGGGGTCTTCTATGTTCTTTATCCCTTAGGCCACGAGGTACTGCTTTCCACACAAAGTAGTGGGGACTTAGAACCATCCCTTTGCACAGGGCACAGGAGCAGTGAAGGCCAAGTGTAAAGCAAACCTTCGCTATTCTCTGACTATATCATCCAGTTCATGCTTATTTATCTTTCTCAGCATTTCCTAATCTTTTTAATTCCTAGACATTTAGCTTTCCTGTGAGATGCCATATTTACAGAAATGTATGGAAAAAGAGTAGGGATAGGTGTGTTTAATGATAAGGTCCTAATGAAGAGGTACCCAAAGAGGATTAGGGCTGCCTGAGACCCCAAAATACCAACATGCCGGGTCCTGCAGAAAGAATTCCACTCAAGTCTTCTCAGCCCAAGAAAAGGTAAAGTTTATTGAAAGACACGGGGTAGACTCTTAAGGAGCCAGTCTCTGCTAGGTTGTTTTATGGAGCTTTCACACAGAGCAAGTCTATGTTAAGCCATTCCACAGTGCTCTCACTCAGAGCAAGTCTCTGCTAGGCCATTTCATGGCACTCTCACACAGATGGAGGGAAGATGGAGTCTTATATACAGAGGAATCTAGGGGTGGTTTAGAGGAGGAGCCTGGGGAGGGTCTTCAGGAGGAGCCAATGAGGTCAAACTCCAGTAGTGAGTTTGGGGAGGGACTTCAGGTGGAATTAATGAGGTCAATGCAAGGGTGATTTGATTTTTTAAAAGGCAAGGGGTTTCCCAGAGCATGTACCTCAAAGATTCAAGGAGAGTTCAAGGGGGGGGTGGTGGTGGTGGTCCCAGAGCGTACACCTCATCACTAAGACGAGCAGAGCATGACTGTGGGACCAAGGAAAATGTGACTTTCTTGTCATAGTAAAGAATAAAACAGCTGCTCATGAATGGATAAAGAATGAAGTATGTAAATAAGTACTGCTTCGGATGGAATTATGAATTCGAAGGATTTAAAAACCCAGGAAATAAACAGAAACAGGAAAACAATGTGCATGATGACAACGACAAAAAGAACAAAACAAGGGCCTGTCCATGGACCCAACTCTTTATTCTGTTCAATATTGTTTAATGCCAAACTGTAGCTGAGACAAAAAAAATTGTAATTTCATTAAAAACGATAATAAGAGTCAAAGAAACATAAACAGAAAATGCTACATGCCAGTGCTCCTTGGATAGCCTGTATCAAAAGTACTGAAACTGCATGATTCAACAAGAAGAAAAAAAATTCACTGTGAATGAAGGACTAACATCAGAGAGAGGCTTTAAGAAAATGAGGGGCAGGATTGAGGGGCAAGACCTGGGACTCTGAGGATGAGAAAGCAGGCTGTGGCCTTCTCTACCACTGTCTTAGCTGTCCAGGGCACTGGGTCTTCTCAGCAACTTGACTAGAGCCTGTCTGTGTCCTGAACCCATGATGCCCTACTGTCTCTGAAGGCAGAAACCAAGAACAAACAGACTTCCCAAAGTTTCCTACCCCTTTTAACATGCCCTTTCTCTGCCCTTTCCACCAGCACTGCACACTTGCTGCCTCTGCAAAATTTATGGAGTCACTACCTTCCCCACCCTCTGCCTTATACTATAAGCTATGAGGGGGGAAAAAAGACAAATTAGACATGAAACAAAATGAGAAAGGTTAAGTAGGAAACACTGGAGACAAAGGGCTCTAGGACTTAAATATGAAAGGAAAGAAACTGGAATTCTGACTTGAAGGTGTGGTGGAATAACTGCTCATTGTTTCATTAGGGCTTCTGCCTCTGACTCCCTGCCAAGTCAGAACACAAGAACTCCAAAAGTCAGTATCAGGCAACCCATTACTGTGGGAAAAGGAAAGTAAAGGGGAAAAAGGTCAGCCTTTATGGACTGTCTCTTGGAAGGCTTGAAATTAATGACATTAAGTCCAGTCTATGACAAAGAAGTTAAGTTTATAAGGGATAAACTGAGGTGAATTCACCACATTCCGTATGTATACACATAGTCCTTTAAAATACATAGTAGTAGGATAAAAATAGAAATATAAAAGCATTTCCTCAGGTAGAAAAATTACAGTGGACGATTAAAAAATTGTTCTTTGTAAAGCCTGATGGCATAAATGAATATATACATACATATCACAGATACATTAAAAAAGAAAACTACAAACATTCACAGTACTATGAAGTTCTTAGCTTCACAGTCATTGCTTAAGGCTAGAATGAAACACATATGGATAATGCTCCCTTGTTCACTATGTAGAAACCAAGACACAGCTTAAGACAGTCACAGCTTAGAAACACTTACCCATAGTGGTTCTGCTCCACCTCTTTGAAAAAATAAAATTCAGAAAATTACAAAAAGTGCCCTCTAAAAATGATTGCCTCCTAAGACAAATAATCACCTTAGTTTTTACAAGTTCCACCCACAAAAAGCTTTCCAAACACTTTCGAATAAATAACTCATTATGAAAAGCTATGTTACCAGTCTCACAAGTAATACAGCACACTTGTAGTGTTTGGTAATGATGCTTTTCCCCAACAAAACACCCCTGACAGAAGCAATCCTGAACCACCAGGAGTAAGACACTTAATCACCTCCCATGAACATTTCTCTAAATAAACATTTCTTAATTCTTTATTTCAGATCAATTACAACCTATCTAGGTAAATTCTTCTTTTCCACAAAGGAAAACAAATGGGTTCTATATGTACAACGCAGCCTCCCAGAGTGAGAAGCAGCCTGAACTGCTCCAAGGCCTCCGGCCATGGCCCTAACTCTGTAAACCACAGCAGACCGTGTGCTCAGAGCTAGAAGCGCCTACAGAGACCATCTGGTCCAGGGTTTTAGGTAACCCTGCTCAGGAAAAGTCAGAGCACCCAGACTACTGAACAGCAGCCAAGTTACCAAAAGGTAGACCATGTTCCCTTAGAAGACGCTCATTAAAATGCATTTTGTGTTTCTAATTCCTAAACATCACAAGGTCTACTGCAGCAGTTCTCAACCTGTGGGTTATGTTCAATTTGTAACAATGAAAATACATCCTGCATATCAGATATTTACATTATGATTCATAACAGTAGAAAAATCACAGTTATGAAGTAGCAACAAAAATAATTTTATGGGTGGGGGCCACGACAACATGAGGAGCTGTATTAAAGGGTCACTACATTAGGAAAGTTGAGAACCACTGGTCTAACGAATCCCAGTGATGGTTTTCCATCTCAGTTACAGAGTGTATATGTTAATGTTCTAATGCTTGAAGCAACTTTACCACTGGAATAAATTTTACTTCTTGAGAGGGAGAAACACTGAAAATGCCAGTTACGTCACAGTACCATGGCTAAAGAAAATCACTCGATGCCTTCCACGGCTGAGACTCAGAAGTTCCTCTCTTAATCTCCATCCCTTTGCGACTCAAGGCGCTCCAAGGAAAGTCTCCTGAGGTCCTTCTGGATATCTGGGTGGTCTTCCAGGTCGTCATACAGCGACCTCACGATGTCCAGCTTCCTGTAGTCCTCAGGCTTGACTAGGCAACGAACAACCTGAAGACATCTCTCTTTCAGTGTATAAACTACAAGGAAACAAAACCTCAGTAACAACAATTCATTGTAGAGAATTGAGTTCATGCGGCATTGAGCTAGGTCAGAGGTGGGGAGCCTGCAGCCTCAAGGCCACATGTGGCCTTCTAAGTCCTCACGTGCGGCCATTTGATTAAATCTAAACCTCACAAAATGAAGCTGCAGGCTCCTCATCCCTGGGCTATGCTATTTAAATTTAGCCTACAAAAAGATGGGCTCCTCTAAAGCTGCCTGTAAATGGAATTTCTACAAAGCAAATCAGTTATTCACAAATACGGCACTGCCCCTGACCATACATTAATAGTTTGGCTGATAAAGAGAACAGAAAAAAGAACATGTGCATGAAGAAGCTTTGCAAATAAACTCTAGAGACAGACTATGAGGAGGGTGAGACAAAAACAACCCCTGAGATAAATCGAGAGAACCCGTTTAAAGGCAAAAGATAACTAAGGATGGCATTGGGGTGTCTCAGTTCATTTGAATCTAGCAATTTTTAGAGTGTGAATGGATAAAACTCCCAAAGTGGTAAATCAAACAACTAAACCCAAGAAGCCGATGAGATGACCAAGGGGGAATGTAAAAAGGAAATACAATGACCACTATTAGGTCTATGCAAGAATATAAAAGAAAGAAGAAAAGGATTCACATGCACAAAATTATTTCTAGCTCTTTCTGCAGTAGCAAAGGTCTAGAAACAAGGAGATAACCCATCTGCTGAGAAGGGAGGGAGTAAGAATGTCTAGGACAGCGCCTACTACAAGCCAGGGCCTGGCGCTCTGTCCACCTGGTTCCCTAGCCCTAAGTGGTGTATAAATGCGATAGATTGTTACTACTCACCAAGAAAAACCAGGGCAGCCTTGCATGAACAGGGGGGATTGAGTTAGTGACACAGGCAGAACCAGACCAATTTATCCCAAAATAGTACAAAGTCATGACATCTTGACAGAGGTTAGAACATGACCCACATTATCAGAGTCAAAGTGAAAAATTATGCCATCAGGTAGGTGCTATTATTCTCATTCTGAAGAAAATACAGTTGAAATTAAGTGACTTGCCCAGCATCACACAGCCAGGAGCTATCTGAGGCCAGGTGAAATGCTCATCTTCCTCACTCCTAATCCAGAAACTCAATGTGTTCCTTTGAAATTTGTCCTACTTCCCCCCATATCCTTTCTGACATTCCTTCTGTTCAATTATCAAATATTTTCTTTCCCACATCCCCACTTTTTTAAGGTATGATGTGAAATAATGAAAGGTCATTCAGGCATCTCTAAAAAAAATGCTGTGAACAGAAAAACAAGCACAGACAGGCCAGACAGTTTTGAAAGTTATAGGATAAAATTATATATGTAATAAGAAAAGCAAGCTGCAACATAATAGAGACTTGCAACTTCATATACAATCCTTTTTCATTTCTACTATGTTTATGGAAATGTCCATTTTATTTGGTGTTAGTTAAAGTAAAAGAGTAAATAAGAAAAAGCCCTATGACTCTGAGTCTTGGGAAATGCCTCTTGCTCTTAGCCAGACCAAGCGCAGGCCAGCACAGTGACTCAGATTATAGACTGGGATATAATTAAGCAGCTGCAGACTATAAAAGCAATAAAAAGAAATTTACTTAACAACCAGAGATTAAAAAGGATGAAAGTATTGTCCCCTTCTGCCTCTGCCTTCACCATGGCAACCACCCTGGGCCAGAAAGGGAGGGTCATAGGAACTGAGATAAACTTCAGGTGCCCTTCAGGTGCTAGACTTCTAATGCCTCAGGCAACAAAGAAGCAATGCCAGGGGTTCAAGTGCAAGTCCCCCAGACCAGGTAAAGTCTGAAGACCACGTCCTTGACTCATTAAGAAGAAAGCATCCACATTTACCTAATGCAGACTGGGCTCTCACCACACTAACTCAGTCAACAGTAATACAGGGTTCTAGCAAAGGAGACGAGCCAAGAGGACAATGTCGACAATGTCAAACAATCCAAAACCACATACAAAAAAAATGTGAAGACAGAAAAGCAGCAGCAGGAGTTGGGGAAATGGGAAGAACTGCATGTAGATAACGCTGCCCAGGAGTCTGGAGAAAAGCTACAGGAAGCTACTTCTAGGGAAGGAGTTCTTTGGGGTTTGTTTTTTTTAAAGGCTAAAGGCTATGTGGGAGAGGTTAGGGTGGCAGCTTTAAATAAAGAAAAGTTAGATCTGGGGCGGCTAGGTGGTGCAGTGAATAGAGCACTGACCCTGGAGTCAGGAGGACCTGTGTTCAAATCCGGCCTCAGACACTTAAAACACAAAAACTAGCCATGTGACCTTGGGCAAATCACTTAACCCCAACTGCCCTCCAAAAAGCAAAAAAAAAAAAAAAAAAAAAAAAAAGTTAGATCTTACCCGGAAGTGTGATGTTGGCATAGACAGGCTGTCCGTTTTCATTGAGAGATGGCACAAATAATTCAGTCTTGTTAACAAGAAGTCCATCACCTGTATTTGCATCTCTGAATAACCAAAAATGACCTGCAGTAAAATAAGCAATTGCTGGTTAAGTCTGATTATGCCTAATTATGAAGCCACCAATTTATTTTCCCTCTCAACAATTTACTGGTGCAGGTGGTGTCCCAGGGCAAGTCACTTAAACTCAGGGCCCCGAGATACTCTGAAAGGGGAACATTAAAGATAAGATAGTCTGCCTGGAAAAGCTACTTCCCAGTCCCAAGGTCACCAAACCAGCCAACAGCTGAGGCAGGAGAACCCAACCCCAGGCCTTCCTCTCTCACCTCCTAGTCAACCACTACTGACCTAGAAAACAATTGCTAGCAACTAAGCAATTCTAGGTTTCTCCTCACCAGGGTCACTCCAAATGAGAGGAGAACGAGCACTAACCTGGATTCCACAGAGCCCTAATTTCAATCTTCCAACACTTCTGAAGTATTCTGAGAAATTCCCTTAACTTCTGAGCCCATTTCGTCATCTGTAAAATGGGGGTAAATTATTTTTACACTACCCACCACACTAGCTTGTTGTAAATAAAAAGCACCTTGTAAAGATTAAATACCCCGTTATGCCCATGCTGCACAAAATTATCTCTGTCAATAATAAGTAAATGAGAAGCTAATACTCTAATAAAAAATAGGAATATAGGGTATTTAAGTATTAGGCCTAAAAGAGAAAAAGACAATTGCTGATTCCTTTGAGGAATATGGTACAAGAATAAAGGGGGCAATTTTCTCAGGGGGCATTGCCAAGATGGCGGTGTAGAAGCAGCAAGGTTCCGCAGCTCCCACACAACCAACCAAAATACCCACAAAATATGACTCTCAACAAAGTCTAGGATTCTCAAACTAATAAAAATACAGAAAACACATCTCTTGCTGAAGGCAGCTCAGCAAGAGGGGCTCACTGCAGCAGGCTAGGAGCCAAGGCCAGCCTATTCTGAAACGGAAATGTGGCCGGAGGAGCCGAGCCGCAGCCAGTCTACAAGAGAGAAGATCTGCAACACCAGGAGCAACGCCACATTTACCAAGGCATGAAAAACAAGGACTAGAGAAAGACAGCTCAGCAGGAGGGGCTCATCCTGCAGGCCGGCAGGCTGGGAGTCGAGAGGAGACCAGCCCAGCACAAAACCACAGCCAGGCCTCAGGGCAGTCAGGAGGAGCCGAGCCTCCCAAGGCACAGCTGAGTCTATCCCAGGAGGCAGATCTACAGCACCTGGAGGGATTTTCACATCTAGCAAGCCAGGATCACAGAAGGTCAGTGAAAGTGGAGCTTTGAAACTTAATTTGGGGAAGGAAAAGCAGTTTGGCCAACCTGCCCCCACGGCAACGAAGCAGTGGGGGAAGGGCAGGAACTGCTGTAACCGGCAGCTGCCCCCACTGGGCTGCTTCAGAGCCCCTAGCCTGCAGACCCCGCAGTGGGGCTGAGTCGATTGATCAGGGCCAAGTGCTTTTGCCTTGAGCCGCCTGGATCCAGATCGTGGTCTTGGGTGGTGGTCCTGCAGTGCGCTTTCAGCAAGCCAAAGCTGGGGGGGGGGGGCTGCAGCACCCCCCCCCC
>CM053599.1:40849596-40883557 GCA_028646575.1 Pseudocheirus occidentalis | reverse complement strand
TCTTCAATTGCCTTGGAAGCATTTGGTGTGGGAGTTCTGAGTTCTGGGCTGTCTTCCTCCCGTTCCGTGTTTTGACCCTTTTTTTCCACAAAAAAGGATTCTAGAGTTTTATTGTTTTTATTTTGCTTCCTTTTCCTCATGTTGGCCAGTCAATTAATTGGTTGGGTTTTTTTAGCTCTGTGAAACTGTGCTTCCAAGGAGGGAAGCTCTGTTCCAAATCGCTGGGGTTTTCCCAAATGCCGGGGCTATTGGGGGGGTGTTGCAAGTTCCCCCAGCTTTGGCTTGCTGAAAGTACACCCCAGGACCACCACCCAAGACTGCAATTCGGATCTAGGCCACTCAACGCAAGAGCACTTGGCCCTGATCAATTGATTCAGCCCCCCTGCTGAGTCCGCAAGCCAGGGGCTCTGAAGCAGCCTGGTAGGGGTCGCCCTGGTTCCAGCAGTTCCCTTCCCCCACTGCTTCCTTGCCCGGGGGCAGATTGGCCAATTGTTTTACCACCCCCAAATTAATTTTTAAAGTTTCACTAACCGTCTGGATTTGAAGCTCCCCTAAGGTGGGTGCTTTAGATTTTCTTTGAAGTAGACTCAAGCTGTGTCTTGGGAGGCTCACTCCTGCTGGCCACCCTGGGGCCTTGCCTGGCGGTTTTGGGCTCTGCAGTCTCTGCTCTGGTGCGAGCTGCCCCTCTCCCGTCCCCATTCCTCATGCCTTGTCAAATGTGGAGGTGCTGGAGGCTGTAGAACCTCTGCAGACTGGCTGCAGGTCGGCTCCTACCCACCGCCCCAGGCCTGGCCATGGTCTCGGCTTCAGGCTGTTTTGGCCTTCACTCCTGGTGGCCGTGCTGAGCTGCTGCTGCCGAGCTGCCTTCAGCGAGAGGTGTGTTCTCTGTATTTTTGTGAGTCTGAGAGTCCTGGACTTTCCTAGACTTTGTCTGGGCTCATATTTTATGGGTATTTAGGGTGGTGGTGTGGGAGCTGCGGGACCTTGCTGCTTCTACGCCACCATCTTGGCTCCACCCCCAAGCAATCTCGAGGCTTAAATTTTTCCAGCAAGATTTGGAACTATAGTCTTCCCTACAAGGGGTGGAGATTAATTTAGGATGGTAGGAAAAAGTCCTACAATGGGAAACCTAGGCTCCAATCCTGGTTCTGCCGCCTAACTATTTGTGTGGTCTTGGGCAACTGACAGGTTCTGGCTTTACCTTCCTCATTTCTAAAATGAACCCTAAGATCCATTTCGAGTTCTATAGTGGAAAGATCACTGGACTTTCAGTTAAGAGACTGGGTTCAGATCTTGGCTTTGGTACATACTGTGTGACGCTACTGTCAGGTTCATTGTGAGAAAAGGGTATTATAAATCTTAAAGTACTTTGGCTAAATAAATTATGACAATTACAATATGACTTCTCTTTTTTTTTTTTTCCTCCCTCTCTACCAGGGAGAGCTCAGGGCTTGTCCTCCTCTCTAGCTGTCCCCAGATAACAAAAACCTTCCAGAATTTCTTCATCCACTCTCGAAGAGCTCAGAAACCCACAGTGACCTACTGGTGAGAGGCAGCTACTGGCTTCTAGTGTTATTCCATGGGTCACTCTTTCAATGATAACTGCTCCAGAGTGACTGCTCTGTGACCTCTCCTACCTCTGCTTTCCCTTCAGGGCTGTAACTACTGGGGTTCCGGCTACTTCCAAAGGTGAAATTCGAGTTGCACTGAAGCTGGATGAAGTTAAGGGAATAGACCTGGTAAGTGAAATGTTAACATTAATTTCTTGCTCCATGGGAAGAAGGGGAGGATAAGTTTACATAAATTTGGTAAAGGAGGTTTAGTGAGTTTCTGTGTGGCTGATGGGCAAGTGTGAGTCTTTATCAGTCTCACTAATCAGAAGCTATGGTTTCAGTTAGCTATCAGCACCCCTGTGGTCTTCACTTTGTTGTTTGGGGCAGGGAGGGCGGGGATTGTCAGGGCACAGTTTGAAGTGGTTTTTCTTTTCTGGGGGACTGGTGACAGGTAGTCCCAGTGAAGGCCCCATCTCGACAGATGTTAAAGGAGGGTGTCAAGAAAACCCTGACCCACTTTTCTGTTGAGGACTCCACATCTGACTGTGCTCTGGTAAAGCTGCAGCCACTTACAGGTAGGAGTTGGGGCCATCCACTGGGGTTTCTGAAACTTTGTTTCAAGGGGGCAGGAGGTAGGGTAGGCTTACTACTGAGAGCTAGCTCTTGGGATCTTCCTAGCAACTCAGTGTTTGGCTGAGGAGATAAAACAGCCATCAGAAGGCAAAGCAGGACATCAGGGCTAAAACATGGCTCAAGAAGGCAGCTGGGGAACTCTTGGTGACTGTTCTTATCCCTAGCATTTCCTAGCCAACTTCTGGTGCACATGGTACTTCAGCTGTGTCCTGTGCTTGGGGATCACGTGTACTCTGCTCGAGTTGGCAGTGTCCTAGGTGAAAACTTCCTGTTGCCAGTGGAGACCACAGTGCCTCAGACACAGGTACCTGGGTTTTCTTTGCCTGCCCATCCGGGTTACTTTTTTTGTTCAGGGCCCAGTAGCAGGGTAGTACCTTCTGTCACTGGTGATGCAATGTAATACAGCAGAAAGCTGACCTGATCAGGCGGTAGGAGACCTGGACTCTCTAGTCCTGGGTTTGACATGAACTTGTTAGTTGGCTTTGAATATGTGAAATAAGTTCTTTGACTCATCTAAAATGAAGGATTTAGACTAGATTTTAAAATTGCCTTTCAGCTCTAATATTCTGATTATGTATTGATAAAAAGGTCTTTGGACTTGGGGTGAGAGAGCTGAGATTCACATTATTCCCCTCTGAGCTCTCACTTTCAGTGAGAGTAACTGGGTTTTCTTAACTATTAGATCCATGCCCTCAGTCTTCATTCTTTTCTACCCTATAGGTCCTCAATGAGCTGTTCCTTCGTCGCCTCCAAATAACTTCAAAGGAGGTGGCCCTTCTACCCCTCCACCTCCACCTGCATCAAATCCTTCTTCCCCAAACCTCAGTGGCCCCCGGAGTGCTCATAGCTCCCTTGCCCCCTTTCTTCTCACAAACCCTGTGCAACTTAGGGCTCCAAATGTCAGAGCAGCCCAGGAAGAAGTAGCACAGACAACATTCAAGACGGCTCTAAATTTATAAAATGGGGGAAATGAGACAGATGTTTACTGCCTTTGGGAAAGGTCCCACTGCTGAGAGTTGGAGAAGACAGCCTTCCTTCTTGTCTGGGAAACATGTGTCCAATCCTTCCTGTATACTGACCTTTTTGGCATAAAAAAAGAAGCTGGGAAGATTCTTCCCATGAGGACTCTGGATAAGGCAAGCTAACGGGAAGCTTAAAGCAAGCTAGCTGCCTCCAGAGTGGCTTTTAGAACATTCGAAGACTGTTGGTTCCATTTGGTGACTCTCTTATTCTAGAGCAGTGGTTCTCAACCTTCCTAATGCCAAGACCCTTTAATACTCATATGTGGGCCTGGAGACAGATAGAGGAGCCATATCTGGGGTCCTAAGACCATCAGAAATGTGTTTTCTGATGGTCTTAGGTGACCCCTGTGAAAGGGTCATTTGACCTCTGAAGGGATCGTGACTCACAGGTTGAGATCCACAGTTCTAGAGGAAGGTGACTCTTCTTACTTATGTGCTCTGGAGTTAGAGCCCACATCAGGAAATTTTCCTGATTTTCAGCTTGAATTTCTCCTTGCCCATTACAAGCCATTCCTGTACCCCATTTGTGTCCCTCTTCTGTTGCACAGTGACCATCCCCCTGACCTGCCTTTTGCTTCCTGGGCTTGACACGCACAGAAGTGTTCCTTTATCATGATTCCTGATTAGCTTTTCTCCCATCCCTCTATCCATATATTTTTCAGCCAGCCAGGCCTGGCAGTATGTCTAACCCTTGTCCTAATTGCCCTAGCAGTAAACATGACAAAAGCAGGATGTATCTCAATGACATTTATTTTTGGCCCAGGAAAATTTCTTTGGCCAGGACTTAAGTTTTGGGGGGGGGAATATGAAATTTGTCCAGAAATGTCCCAATTTCATGGTCTCCGATTCATGGAGTTCCTTCCTGATCCTCCCAGACTGGTGACAGTTGGAACGCAGGTGCCAGTGGGAGCCATCAACTTGGGCATTCTTTATGAGAGCCTTCACCAAAGTCTGGTCTCTTATCAAGCCTGGGTTTCTCCTTGCTAAAGGTGGCAGGAAGCGGCATCTCATCTTCGAGCTAAGGCGGTCCACAGGTGTTTCCTTTTTCTGTGATTTGGGTGGATGGAGTTCTGAGTGATCTAAAACTGCCTTTTGAGGCTATGGGAAAAAGCTGATGGGGGATTTCTCCAGAGGAAGGGATGAGGGGTTAGTAAGGGATAGTGTGTCTCCCTCCCTCCCTCCTCCCTCCCAACTCTTTGAATACAGCTCTGGGGTGAAACCAAAGCACAAATATAACTTGCCTTTTGGACTCCTTTGGGCTTGATCACAGCCAAGGCTCTAAGCTGGGGACACCTTGCTGGGGCCAAGGGCTTGGTCCAAGCAGGGGTCAGCTCCCATTGGCTCAGCCTAGACCATGAGAAACCCTTTTCCCTCCCTCTCCCCTCCCCAAATGCTCCCAGTTCTCAGCACGAATCAGCCCTCTCCCAGGCCCCTCAGGGTTTGGGGCCCACCTTGGCCTGCTTCCCACAACTGGGAACAGGCTCTTTATGAGCTGGGAACATAAGCAAGGCCCTGCCCGTGGCAGTGAGGTTCTTGCAGGGAATGGGTGTTTTTTGGAGCTGCAGTCTGAGAAGAAAGGTGCGAGATTTGAGCACTCGAGAATGTGGCAGCACAGGCTTAGTGAGAAGGCAGGGTAATCCCTTGGGCTCTGCAAAGTGAAGGAAAAGCAGGAAAATTAGAAGCATTGGGATCCAATTCTGTTTTCATAGATGGGCTAGTGTCCTCTTGAGGTCCCCAGCTTGGACATGTTAAGTTTTGAGAAAGAGCAGAGGAAGCCCCACATGACAGCCCCAAGCACACGTACTTCCCCCAGAAGGATTTGCTAGAAACATACTGATTGTATGTGGACCCATTCTCTCTTTCCTCCAAACCCTCCTAGGGTGAGATGACAGATGCCTGTCCCACCCCTATTTCTGAGACCCACTCTGGAGCCTTGGGGGTGACCTAAATCCAAGAAAGAATGTGACCTTAGGCAAATCACATCCCCATTCTGGGCCTTTGTTTCCTCATCTGTAAAATGAAGGGGTTGGACTGGGAGACATGAGATTTAAGGTCCCTTCTAACTCAATATCTAATAAGTCTATAAACAGACCAGCCTAGGTTCCCTGCGAAGAAGCCGAGGGTTTAACCCCTGTGCTTTGGTCTAGACTACTCATCTTGTGTTTATCATACGCTCTTATCTTGCTGTCTTTTCATATTATCTTGTGTGTCAGTGTTTGCTCTCCCTCTGGAGGGCAGGGGCTATAAACATACCAGAACTTATGCATCCAAATGAATGTTGTTCCCTTCAAAGGAGTCACCTAAGAGGCTACACACTTATTCCAACAAAACGCCATTACTCAACACACTGGGAACTCTTCTTGGGAAATTGCATTCAGAGTCTGTGGTAGATTGTTTTGAATATCCTCAAAGGTAGTAAATCTTCATCTTTTGAGAAGGATTTGATTTCTGGAAACAGCCAAGAGTCTTTTGGAGCCAAGTCTGGTGAAGAAGGTGGGTGATCAAGCTAGGTAGTACCATTTTTGATTAAAAATGAGGTGTGACCATAAAGTAAAGAGATTGATTTCCTTATGTGGCTCATAACCTGGCTCTGAAGGCAATTCCCAAAGAAGAATCCTCAAATAATTTGAGTAATGGCAGCCTTGTTGGAATATTATGTATAACCTCCCAAAGTGATTTCACTAAAGCGAGGGGGCAGGAAATTACTCTTTTGAACGTCTATGTCCTGGTACATTTGTCAGTAATTCACATGGAGCTTTACAGGCATCATCTTACTGGATCTTCACCACAACCCTCTGAGATGGGCAAGACACATTCGATTCCCATTTTACAGGTGAGGAAACGGGTCCAAAGAGGCTCTGAGACTTGCCCAGGGTCTGAGGACTTGCACCTAGGTCACTGGTCTCCAGGGGCTATGCTCTTTACATTTTCCTGCCTTTGTTTACAAACCAGTCTCATTACATTAAGGTCACACATTATACCCATAGGATTTCTTCTCGCACAGCCAAGCACGTGCTGTGAAGACCCCAACCTCTAGCCGTCCTGGTCACAGATCACAGGGAGTGGGGAGGGGACAGAGAGCAAGAGGAAGCTAGCTAAAGGCCCAAAGCCCTACCTAGAGACACAGGATTCTTCAAAAGCAGCGGAGATCTGTTCATGGGGTGAAGTTGCCTTTCCCAATTGGCAGTGGATGCTGGTGATGCACTAAAGAGGTGGCTTATCTTGGGACTGTGGATGTCCCATTTCTGGAAGCTGGCCTGAAGAGTTTCTGTGGATTGTCTGGTGTTGACTCTCTTCTTTCCTATGCTTCTGAAATCTGTTTTCTCAATGAGTCCCAGGTTCTTCCTGCCTCCTAAAGCTTTCCCATGATAGTGGGAATACCCTGATGGCTTGGGAGCAACAGGCATGGAATTCTTAACCTCCTCAGGCATAGACTCCTCAGCCTCCTCTGGCACAGAATCCTTTGCCTCCCCGGGCACAGACTGTTTAGTTTCCCCTGACATGGACTCTTTAGCTTCCTCTGGGATGGAATCTTTAGTCTCCTCAGGTGTGGAATCTTTAGCCTCCTCAGGCATAGACTCTTTGGCCTCCTCAGGCATGGAATCTTTAGCCTCCTCAGGCATGGAATCTTTAGCCTCCTCAGACATGGACTCCTTAGGCACAGCCTCTTTAGTCTCCTTAGGCATCAAATCCTTAGCCTCCCTAAGGTGTTTATGTATCGGTGGACGGGGTGGTGCCCTTCGGATACGAGCAGGCAGAGGCTTCTTCACAGGAGAGCCTTCAACCATCAGTCGGATACCCACATAGTGGGGCACCTCCACAGCCGCCTAGAGGGCAAAAGTGTTAGTGGGACAGACCAGTCAAGCACCATGAAACTTCCTCAGTGTCTCTCTCTCCACAATGCAGAAATAGCCATGAGGTAGCTAGTGAATGAAATCCTTTCCTGGAGAGATTAACAGTTAATTTGTAGGACTCTAGGTCTCATCAGGATGAAAAATGGGGGAGAGAAAAAGGTATAACTCTGTTAGAAGAAGGGGATCCTATTCTCTGGGGAAAAATATATATATATATATATATATATGTGTGTGTTTATGATATGCGCTATATATATTATCCATATATTATCCTTTATATAAATAATATGTATTATATGCGTGTGTGTATGTATACACACACATACACACACACACACACATATATAAACATTATACAAAGGAAAGAGAGTTGTGCCTAGGGACCTGGGAGTCAACCAGCTGCTAAAAGGCCAGATGACTTAGAAACAGATAAGACAGGCTTCAAGTCTACTACTGGTCCCTGAACATCTTGCACTTTTAGGGCATTAGTACTGCACATTCTCCTTACTGAGAGTGCTTCCTCCTTCCCCTGTCCCCTGAAGTCATGCCCTTCCTCTAAAACACAGTTCAGACCCTTTTTTATCTGGGAGGACTCTGGTGCCCAACCTAGCCTTTCCCCCCTTGTTCTAGAAAAGCCTTTGGTGCAGGACTAGAATCTAATATCTAGAAAGACTGAGCTGCAGCAATACTTTTTTTCCCCAGAAGGCAAAGGAAATAGAAATAGGATGAAAAATTTTATTTCAAAGTAAAGTAATACCCACCTGTTATTGTTTGTATTTTTAAATGCTTTTGCACAGATAAAAGAAATAGTAAAATTATTTTTAAATGTTTTGCACCAATTGATACACTTGGTCCTTCTAGTGTTAATATCTTTGCTCATCTTTTAGCAACTGTCAGGTATTCCCTTTTATTTATTCATTTATTGATTTTTTATGTGCATATCTCATTTCCTCAGCTAATCATTGGAGGGCAGAAGTGATCATACTTTCCTGGATCCTCACTCCACATCTTCCCCCTTGTGCCTAGGACCATGTCTTGCACACAAGAGATTGACTGGGGCATCAGAGATTTGAAAGGTTCCTTTTAAAAGAAGGGACCATGGGTCGGATGGTATTTTCCCCATAGGAGACCCAAGGAAAGGAAGGTTAGATGGCCCCAGGACCCCAGACATCTCACCTGCTTGTAAATAAGCTCAAAAGCACCAGTGTCACAGTTTCGGTCTTGTCGACGGTCTATGACTACTCTCAGTGTATCAGCCAGCACCCCAGCACAGAGTCGTGTGGTGACAGCCGTGGAAGGGGCCATAGTTGGGCTGGCATTGATCTCTATCAGCCAGGGATGGAAATCTTCCCCAAACACGAAGTCAGCCCCATATAGCTCGAAGCTGCCCTTGCGGGATTGCACAGTGTCCTGAGAAGTCTGCAGTACATGGATGACTGCAGCCTTCATGCCTGGAACCATGACATCTGCCCACGCCTCAGGTGCCCCTACCTCCTGCAGATGAGCTTGGAACTTCTGGCTGCACCACATGTTGTCAGGGGGCAGCAGAGGGTGACGAGTGTTAGAATTCTCAAAGTGCTTCTGGATTGAGTTGTTGCAAAGATGCACAGAACTAAATGAGAAGGAGGAGAAGCTAAGGCTCTCTCCCACCTCCCTTCCCCTGCTATCTCTGTGGGGGGAGGGGAAGAAGATAGAAAACAGAGCCCAATTCTGACCTGTTTCTATAGGTTCTGGTTGCTTCTGCCTAGAGTTGCCATAGTGATCAACCCTGGGTCATCTCTCCCCCTAAGAATTCAAATTCACCTCTGGGTAGATCTTAGGCTATTCCGATGTTTTGATGCTTTAGACCAAAATGTCAGTATGTCAAACCCTTTCTCAGGTTCAGCTCGCTAGGTGCCAGTCCAGGGCAAGCTGTTGCTTACAGAGGCAATCATCTTGGAAGAATATCTCTAAAGGGACCTGGTGCCAGCCGAAACTCAAGGATTTGGGGCAAAACCTGGGCAATTTCCTAAAAAGGATACAATGCTAGAATGAAGACAAGAAACCTGTGTGAGACCTCCCAACAACTAGCTATGCAAACTTAGGCACATGACTTGACTTCAGTCTCCTCTTCTGTAGAATGAGGCTATTGGACTAGCTGGTCTCCAGACTCTTCAAGGTTTTCATATTCTGTAGTTAGTTCTAAGTTAATAACTACATTAGACTCCAGGTCATTCCTATCTTAGCTATTAGTAATAATTCACATTTATACTCAAGGTTTACAAAGGAGTTCTTCACAACAGCCCTGTGAGGTAGGTAGTACAAGTCATAGCCCCATTTCTATGGATGAGGGAACTGAGGCTGAAAGGTTACATGACTTTCCCAGAGTCACACAACTAGTAAGTGTCTGAGTCATGATAGGGAGAAGTTGTGAATTCTGTCTGCTATGTCTCCACTCAGTCTAATCCCGGAAAGAAGTCCCTTCATTGATCTCAGTTCTAAATTGCTCAGCCACCCTACCCTTTCCCCCTTTCCTGCCAAACCTCGGAGATGAAACAAGTGGTCAAGGGGAGGCAGAGGACACTGTGGGCCTCATCTCCTTGGGTCCAAACTTCTCCCCTTCACCCAGCTTTACCTGTCCAGGTTCCTCAGGGAGAAGGGCTGGGTGGAAAAGCGGATGTAACTGTCCCGGTAGAACCAGACAGTGAGGGGGTTCCAGTCAGTCACTAGGAACCACTGCCTCAGGTCGAACTTGGTGCCAAAGATAAGTAAGGGTCGTTCAATATACTTCTGTACCACCCACTTGCCATCTTTTACAATCATGGGGTCACAATCCACCAGCTTTAACATCTCTTCTAGGTGGTCCATGCACATAATGCCTGGGTAAGAGAGAATGTAGGAGGGAAGAGAACTCAGATCCTGAGACTCCTCAGGTGTCTACAGCAGAAAGTAGCCTGAAGGGCACTAACTCCTCTGAGGTGTGGCTGTAAGGTTTTAGTTAGGCATTTTATTTATGTTTGACTCTTTGTGATCTCATTGGAGGGGGGGGTGGTTTCGGTAAAGATACAGGACTGGTTTGCCATTTCCTTCTCCAGCTCATTTTACAAATGAGGAACTGAAGCAAACAAGGTTAAATAACTTGCCCAGGTTCACACGGTTAGTAAGTATCTGAGGCTGGATTTGAACTCAGGTCTTTCTGACTCTAAGCCCAGTGCTCTAGCCACTATGCTACATAGCTGCCCTGGCTATAAAGTAATGAGCCTAATTTGTTTCCAATTAACTTTTGTGGGGTTTTTTCCAAACATAATTTCCCAGAGTATATCCCAGCCCCATTAAGTGTTACTTTGAAATAAATAAAAATATGAGCAAAACCATATCTACAAAGTGACCGTGTATGATAGTATAGACAACATTTTCTCTCTGTGGTTCTGCACCTCACAAGGAGAGGCATGTTCTTTGCAATTCAACTTAATACGATAGTGTTGTTTGGCATTTTGGTAACCATGCGGTACATTGTTGTCTTGATTGTGCCCTCTTTGCTTGTATTAGTTCAGACACATTTCCAGTGTTTCTTTAATTCTTCATATTTGTAATTCTTTACAGAGCAATACGATCCCATTGTTCAGTCAGCCCCAATTAGGTAGCACTAGCTTTGTTTTCAGTTTTTTGCTTCGACAAAGTGTGAGCCTAATTTTTATTTATTTTTGAGGGGTTTCTCTCATACTTTCCCAGTCTATCCTGTGTCCATTCAGAACACCATCCCTTTTTAAAGAAATAAAAAAGAATAAAGGGGGGGGAGCATTTCTCCAAAATCAATTCCTATATCAACCAAGTCTGACACCATACAGTGCTGTGCACACCTAGCCTTGTCTGGCTCAGAAGAGGAGGAGAGCTGAGCCTAATTCTTGGATAAAATTCATTGAATGGATGCACTCAAGTGTGATGAGGCGCACCTACCATTTCATCGTCTCAAACAGTGGATTAAGGATTGTTGCCATTCCAAGTGATTCTACTTTGAAGGTGAGAAGGCATTTTTGAATACGCCATTTCTGGTACATCTGAAATCGAGTCACCCCTTGTTTGCCAAAGTTGCATCTTACACACTGAGCTAAAATTCAACCACGACAAGTGATGTTCTCAGTGCATGCTGATCCTTCCTTGTCCCATGCCCTTTTTGTGCCACCCAATGAGCAAAGATGGCCCCACTGATTTAGATGTGTAGAAACAGATAAATAGCTCACATTTTCTAAGTGTTTTACCAAATTCCAAAATGTTTTCCTCATAACAAGCCTATGAGGTAACACAAATATGATTATTCCAATTTTATGGATAAAGATGAAGACCAGTGACTTTTCTAAGTACACTGAAGCTGGTAAGTTATTAAATCTGGCAACAGTTCAGCTGGTCCATCTTCCTTATTTTACAGAGGAGATAGATCCAGAAAAGTGACTTGCCTCAGGTCACACAGTATGGTGAGCTCAAGAGCTAGGGGCCTCACTTTAAGCCTTGTGTGGCTTCTGATACATCACACTGCGGTCACTCATCTCTTCCAGTGAAAAGTCTATATGACTTTTTGAGGTTCTACAGACTAGAGAACTGGGGATGGCAGAAGTGAATGAATAACATACCTGTATGTACTATGACTATTCTAAAAATTAAAGGCAACTACCATCCTGATGTTTATTTATGTGAAACAAAATTTCAAGCACATTTCTTTACTCGTCTGCATCACTAATTCTGAGATCATGCTCAGAGAAGGACATGGGGTCTTTCTCTAGCTAATCCTGCAGACCAATACCCTCCCACCCCACTCCCACCCCAGTTTTGCCTTACCTCGACCTCTGGACTTGGCTCCAGGCTTCACGATCCAGATATTTCTGTCTCCTTCCATGTCAATTTGAGGCACCACTGCCCGTAGCTGTCTAAGGATGTCTTCACAACGCTGGATCTGAGAGTCTACCTTCTTTAGCTCAGCCCCCTCGCTGTGGAGAAATGGGGAAGTGCTCAGAATGGAGCTGGAGAGGAGTCCCTTTGTCCTTTCATCTCCTTCCATGCCCCTGGAGGAACCTGGAAGGAACCCTTCACTCCCAGATCTCACTACTCCCACACACCTGGAGACCACCATGTAGCCCCTACAATCCTATCTCCCCCCACCCAATTCATTTAAAGGAGCTTTTCAAATTCCAGCTGCCCCTAGGAAAATATTCCAAACGGGAAAAGTCAAGTCCTTTCTTGTCTGAATAGGATCTTGGCTCTATTTCTTAACTCCTCTCCATCACCCTCCCTACCTTGTGCCCTATTCAAAAGTGCAAATATACCAGCTTGTTATTTACCATTCAGCTTTTTGTGTGCTCACCCACCATACGTGTTACACTTTTTCTAACCTTTTTGCAATGATTTTCTGTCCCATGCAGTTAAGACCTCATTATAGATTATGTTCTAGAGATATAGGCAAGTTAGTTTTATGTATGTTCTGTCTCTTCTGATTATTTTTTTTCTGTGTTTTCCTTGAGGCACTTCTAATCTTTTCAAAGAACACATCTTTCTGATAACTAAAGAGGCTAGAGAAGTGTTCCTCAAGCCCTTTTCTTTTCCTTTCCAGAAGAGAGACTAACCCACATTTTGTGCATAAATAACTACTACTTGGCACTAACAGAAACACAAACATAGAATGTTCTTGGCAGGTCCCTGAAACATTCACCTTGGTCCTCATATCTGCTGGAAGCAAGATCTACAATCTTGTGTCATTCTTGTTAGGAACTCTCAATGGAAAACGACCTATTTGTTCCACCTCTGTGCCTTCCTTGGGTCCTATTCAGCTAGGCTTTATTTATAGCAGGCTAGATATCTTTTCTTCTTTCTTTCCTTCCTTCTTTCTTCTAATAAATATTTACCTTTTAAAAATTCAGGCCTTTTGGTATTTTCTTTTACATCACAGTTATTTCCCAGTGTATATACTCCCCCAGCAAACACTTTCTTGTAGCAAAACAGTTAAGGTTAAGTGATGAACAAAGCATCTAAATCAGACAAGTTTCTCTCCATGCCCTCACTTAGTGATCTCATCAGCTCCCCTGAGTTCAGTTATACTTTGATGCATTTACATATCCAGCTCTAATCTCGCCAATGAATTCCAGTTCCACAGTGCCAGCTATCTACTAAATAGCTTCACTTAGATGACCCACAGGCATCTCAAAATCTGCACGGCCAAAATGGAATTTATTCTCTTTTCTCCTTTCATCTGCCCCCACTCCAAACTTCCCTGTTTCTCTAGAGGGTATCACTATGTTTCTCAACACCCATATTCACAGACTTGGAGTCATCTCTACTTTTCACTTTCACTCATTCCCCAAATCCAAGCAATTCCCAATCTTGAAGGCTCCAATGCCATAACATATCTTGCAGCCATCCCATTCTTTTTAATCCTGTGATTACCCTCCTAATTCAGATTCTTGTGACTTCTCACCTGGGACAATACAGGCAAAAGGAAGGGCACAAACATTTATCGAGCACTGAACAGATATTATCTCAGTGCAGTCGACTTTGGATTGGTGTCCCTGCTTTCATTCTCTCCCCCTCCTATCCATCCTCTGAAGAGCTGCCAGTTAATCCTAAAGCAGAGATCTCCCTTTTATTCTTTTGGTGGCTCTCTATATCCATCAATAAGTATTTAATAAAGTACTTCCAACGTTCCAAGCACTGTGGATACAGTAACAAAAATGAAATCATTTCTGTGCTCCAGTTGCTCACACTATCCACAGATACAAAAGAGATACAAGTTAAATTCCAGGTATCTCCTGTGAGATGATGTTTGAACTGAGCATGGAAGGTAATTAGGGGGTCTTAAGGGGCAGGGGTGAGGAGGAAACATATTCTACGTACTGGGGGGGGGGCGGCAGGTAGAGCCTACACAAGGAAGAGAGATGGAGTGTCCATATGAGGAAGAATAAGAAAGCCCATTTGGCAGGACTACAGAGTATGCGGACTGAAATCACATGTCATAAGCCTGGAAAGGTAGGCTGTTGTGAAGGGCTTGAAATACCAGAAATTTTATTTGATGCTGAAGGTAATAGGGAGCCACTGGAGGTGACACGTTCAGATATGCACTTTAGGAATGTCACCTTGGCCACTATGTGTAGGAGCATAGGTCACAGAGACTGGAGGCAAGAGAATAGTTGGGAGGCTACAGCAGTATACCATGGAAGAGATGATAGCCTCAACCTCCTCTCTTCGGCATTTCAAGTCCTACAGGATAGGGTTTCCATCTATCCTTTCTATACATTTTTCCCCTTTGTGTATGCTCTGGCTGAAATGACTTGCTTTCTGTTCCTTGTAGAGGACATTCTGCTTCACTCCAGGTCTTACTACAGGCTAGCCTCTCACTCCTGAAATACACTCTTTCTTCCCCTCTGCCTCGTAGAGTAACTCAGATCATGTGCCACTTCCTCCTTTCCTTTCCGGATTCAGTTCTCATCTTCCCCTGATCCTTTACTGCCTTTGTACTTACTTTGTATGTATCTTGTATTTATTGATGCACATGTTCTATGCACCAGTAGGATACGAGCCCCCAAGGACTATCTTGACTGTATATTTGTATCTCAGGTGCTTAGCACAGTTGATAAATGCTTGTTGATTGATTGACACCGGAACACCCTAACCAAGCCACCTGAGAGGAGGGATTGCCTTTTCTCCAGAGATCCCTCAACTGCCTGGGCCAAATAATAACTTGCTCCCAAAGCCTTTACTTCTTCTCCATTAAGGAGGGATGGGGCTGGTTAGGTCCCATCACCCGAGTTCAAAACCTCCCTCTGCAACTCACTTTGTAACCCAGGGCTAGTTATTACTTTGCTAAGCCTCCATTTCCTCATAAAATGAAGCTGTCAAATCTTAAAGTCACCTTGGCAGAAGTTAGTGACTTTCACTAACTGAGCACTTCCCACATCTTCATCTCTCCTCTTTCCTCCTATTGACCTTCCAGAGTGCTCTTTCCTCTACACAACTTACATATGTTTATTGATTCACTGAGCATGAGACTTCATTTCTATCTGTACCTTGCCTACTTATGAAAGGACTTCAAGCTGGATTATAGATTTTAAAATACATTTAATTATTCCAAATGACTAAAAAAAAATAAGACAAGTGCAAATAATTCTATTTGTCTTATATAGTTTCCACCCCACCCCAATAACTTGTGTATGCACATATTGTCTCCTTCAGTAGAATGCAAGCTCCTTGAGGGCAGCAACTGTCTTTTGCCTTTTTTTTTTTTTGGTATCCCCAGTGCTTAGCCTAGTGCCGGGCACAGAAGAAGTTCTTAATAAATGCTCGGTGACTGACTGAATAGTACATATACTGTCTGATTCCACTGATGTCTTAGTTATTTTTATTGAACTGATTTTCTTCCTAGTTCTTTTTAAATTCTTTATTACAGAGAATGACGCACTAGATAGGGGAGGGTCAGCCCGATAGCCAGAAGTGATGGTGACATAAAAACAATTAAATTTGAGGATTAAAAAGGAAACAGACTATTTGAAACACAGTCTTTGGACTACAGGAAAGCACAAAGAGATGATATTTTCAAGAACCCACATTCAGCAAATGACAAAACTTATACAAGATCCACTACAGCCTCTGCCTGTAAATTTTCTGTTGTTCAGGAAAAAAAGCTGGCTTCCTCAGTAATTGTCATTTGCTCATCAAAGAAAGCGAACAAACTGACGGTCTGTTAGTTGTCTGCGTTTTTGTCTGCATCGGTCCAATATTTTATTGACTCATTCAAAACTTCCAGCACCACCACTCTAAATCAGAGCCAAACTGCCAATTGCCTCCAGGTTCTTTACCTCCAACCCAACCTGCACAACGCCAATGGATTAAGCTTCCTAAAGCATGACTTTCATTTGTCATTCCTCTGCTAAAACAAACAACAGCCAACCCTTATACAAAGTAAAATTCAGACTTCTCATTTGGGCATTCCCGACCCCCTACAACTTGAGGCAAACCAATGTCTTTGTCCATGGTATTGCTGCATCTCCTTCTGCCAGAATGGTTTTTTGTCTTACTTATTTCTTGCCTCTGTACTTTGGATCATATAGTCCCCAAAAGTTATTCTACCTTTCCTGCATTCTTCCTCACCCAAATCCTAGACTTTCAAAGTTCAGCTCAGGATCCACTTTTTCCATGAAAGTTTCTCCATCCATATTAGTCCACAGGTTTCTCTCTCTCTCCTCTGCACTGATTCCACTGGATTTATTACCTATGCACTCATTTGCCGTTATTTGCTACAAAGTACTTGTTAGTTATCTATATTTTTTCTTTATCTGTCACATCTCCTCTTCTCCTGTACAGTAGGCTTGAGGGAAGGGTTAATATCATTGTGTCTTTCAAATTCCTCAGTGCCTGGCACATATACAATTGATTGTCCAATCTTGGCACTGGTACTTGATTAATCCAAAAGAGATATTCCATATGGTTCCTGAGATGTCTGAGAAGGCTTCATCAGAAAAGTGAGGCTTCCAATTGGCTTTGGTGAATACAGTTAATAGAAGAGAGACATTCCAGATAAAAAGAACAGCATGAGCCTAACTAAAGACTCCAAAAGTGATGGGCAAGTCCCCAAACCACTCAATGTTCTAGGCAAGTCTCAAAGCCTGCAAGTTACAGAGAAGGTGCCAATCTTTAATGGTAGTGAGAGTTTCTTAAACCAATGAAATCCTGTCTAGGCCCTACCCCTATGCCTATGTACCCGCTAAATACTTCCTCTCTCTCCTGCCTGAAGTCAGTAGACTGTAATCTCTCCAAGGGCAGACTGTGTGTCCCCTTTTCATCTTTGTATGTAACCCCATCACCTTACAGATAGAAGGTACTTACAATTTCTTGAGTGATCACAGTATGTTTAAGATAGTAAGAAGGCCAATCTAGTGGAAGTTTTATGTAGGGGAGAATAAGAAGATATGATTGGGGAGGCAGAGTAAAGCCAGACTGTATATGGCCTTAAATGCTGAGTCAAAGAGTTTTGACTTGACCCTGGGAATTACTAGAGGTTCTTAGACATTAGGAGGCATGATAAAAGGGTTTAATGAAAATTAGCCTGGTGGTGGTCATGTGCAGGATAGATCAGAAACGAGTGGGGCAGGATATAAGCAATGTATGCATTGCCTATCTGTGTACAGGCAGCACCAGGTCCTATGGTATAAGACCCTAGAGAACAGAGAATTCTCAACAGCTGCCCGGTAAAAAGGCCCCAATTGACTACTGATAGTTTCAGCTTTTGAATATTGTTTTTGAGACCTTTCTTGGACCATACTATTAGATATTAGTGTCCTAGGGATATGAAGAGTGAGCCCAGCAGAGTCAGGCACAGTTCCATGCTGAATCTGGGACAAAGGCTACTCAGCTCATCTAATGGTATGACTTGTGTCTAGATCCTGCAACAGGCCAATGACACAATTACTGGGACACACAAACTACTTGTACTTCTGACCATCTCTCCTTGAAGATACAAATACATGAATGCAGGAAAAGGGAAAATACCCTGGAATCCCAAACCACCTTGCCTGTGCAAGGTACAGATCACTCTTCTCTGGTATCTACACTTTCCCACACATAGTTCTCTCTGTAAGGAACAGAGTAAAGAACAATCAATTTGAATATAACGTGTTGTTTCCAGTGTTTTTTTAAATAGCATCCTGGAATGCAGGCCCAGAATAGGTGAAAACCACCCCCCACAACATCTCTGGGTCCACCTGTGCTCCTCATGTCCCAGCACCTGATTTTCTGTGCTAACACATACTTACTGGATCACTTGGTAGTAGCGCTGGAGAAATAATGCCCAATCAGCCTGGGTCAGGTACACTGGGGAGTCCATGGTCTTGTCAATATCCTCATGGGCCAAACTGCTCAGGTGACTCTCACAGGCCTGTAGTGCATCCTCAATCAGCTTTGATGATACCTGCTTGAGTTCTGGCTTTTTACCCTGCCTGCCCTCTAGAGAGCCTGGGGATGATTCTGGAGAAGGCAGGATACAGCAGGAAGGACTGGTCCTCGTGCCCACCTTCTGCTCTATATACACACACAGGAGAAGAAAGAAGGGAAATTCTCCCATATGGAGGGGGAAATTGAGGTACAAGACAAGATTTCTGGGAGCCTAGTTGTTCCCTATTCTCTCTGATCTCAAAAGTTGTTCATTTTCCTGAATCCCTAGCTGGCAAGACCCCTTGCATTTTAGGTCAGGGAGGAAAATCAGAAGACTTTGGAGTAGGGGTCTTGTGGAGAGTGACCCCTCCCAAAGTTTGCTACACAGTTTTGTATTCCTCAGTACTTAGTGTACAAGGGATTCTGGATCACCCGCAACTGCTTGTTTATGGTCTTTCTATTAAAGCAGGTATGTCCTTGCCTTCTCAATGAGAAGGCAAAGAGCATGACTTCTGCTGAATCTGTAACCCTAGCAGAGCCTGACACAAGGTTGGGTCCATAGAGGGTGCTGACTCAATGTTGGAAAACTGAAAAAATGATGGGTAAAGGAATGAGTGAATGGATGACCCACGGTACTTACCTGCCAGGGTCTTTTCCAACAAATTTGGGGATGATTTTGTCTGGTAATACTCTTCTGAGTAGGGATCCCATGACTTCACCACCAGCTTGAGAACGTTTCGTGCAGCTGTCAGCCAGAAGTCCTCTGCTCCCAGGATGAGTTGGGAGTGAGGGATGGGGGATACCCTCTTTAACATCAGCCCATGAAAGAGGGAGTGGGGGGAAGGACAGAAGGGAGCAACCTCTATTCCCACAGCAAACTAAATGTTGCCAGAATTTGGTTTACTTACAGAGTCTAATCTATGTTTGGTACAACTGTTGGAGTTGGAACTTGGACTTGGTACCCCAGATAAATGTTAAAGTTAACCTAGGCCTGGCATCTAGTATGGACCTATTGTAGACTGGGAAGCCAGCTCAAGTCCTATCTAGAGGATTTAGAGCCTACACTACACCTAGCACCAAGTGCAGATCTTTTTTTTTAAATTTTTTAAATTTTTTGCAGTTTTGGAGAGCAATTGGAATTAAGTGACTTGTCCAAGGTCACACAGCTAGTAAGTGTTAAGTGTCTGAGGCTAGATTTGAACTCAGGTCCTCCTGACTCCAGGGTCAATGCTCTATTCATTGTGCCACCTAGCTGCCCCCAAATGCAGATCTTGCACCTACCTCGTGCAGTTCTAATACCTAATGTTAATTTTAGAGCCCATTTTAAACCTGGAAGCCAACATAGTCTTACCCAGTATGGATCTAATCCTGATACCGCAAGCAGATCTAAAACCCAGTCTAGACCTGGTACCTAGTATGGATCTAAGACAGACCCTCATCTGTACTAGACTGTCTTAATGCATATGGGATGATCCAGTTAGTTCAGGATTGTGAGCATGGGAAAGGTAAGATCAGGAAAGGAACAAGGCTTGATAGACAGGGTCACAGAAGGAAATCTGGCAGGGTGAGGGTTGTCTGAACTATGACCACACAAAACAGAGACTTCTTCAGCCTCAAACAGGGGTGATTCCCTAGTCTTAAGGAGTGAGGAGCATGAGGTAGAGAAGAGGGCATCATCCTACCCATGAAGGCCTGTTTCTCATCCTCAGCTCCCAGGCGGTAGCAGCGTGGGAAGAAGGAGTCTGCATTGGCCTCATCAAACCAGGGCAGGTTCCGGAGGTTAAGGCACAGACCGACCTAGGAAGTCAGCCAGGGTAGGGAGCAGGGTGGAACTTCCCCTGAGCTTACCAAATTGACTTAGGGGGTTCACCCATATTTTCTATATGTTTCCAAGCAAGGGAAGGACCAGTAAGTGAGCCAAATATTTAAAGACTGCTCAGGGGACTGGCAGCACCCCAGGGATGTGTCCAGACTGCTATGAAGAGGGTGTCCCAGCCACAGGCACTCCATTACAATAAGGATGGTCTGACTTTTCTGCCCCAAATTTGCTCATTCCAGCCCTCCCGTTGCCTTTGGTTATGCTAGTCCCCATGCCTGGAATGCCACCATCCAAATTCTCACCATTCTTCAAGGGCCAGTACCAACCCTGCCTTCTTCCTGATCTTTCTACCCTCCTCCTCAATGTTCTCCTTTGAACCCTGACAATTCTATGTTGTGGTCCATACCACACAATTCAGGACTGCATCATCATTTATATTGTATTGATAATTGCTTACTGTGTCTACATTCTTTTCTCCCTATCTCCTTAGAGGTAGAGACTACATCTTACACTTCTTTATAAGTGAACTAGGGCAGGGCTAGGAATGTGGTATGTGTGTAAGAATAGTAATTTTCAATGGACTGATTGGCAGGGAGAGGCATGTTTACCTTTCCTATGTGCACCCAGAGTGGAGGAAGTACTGAGTAAGTCTGGTCTGGCCTGCCCACTGAAGAATGGTGTGTCCCCGACCCCTGCCCCCATCTAAGGGATCCCACCTTAGTGGTGAAGGAGCCTGCGTGATCATAATGATTTATCATTTGCTCTTTGCAAAGGAAGCGGCAGTCAATTATATCCCTCCTGGTGGTCCAGATGAAATAGGGTACCTCATTTCGAACCATTCGGGACTAGGACAGAAGGGAGAGGATGGAAAGTAGAAAGATGAACAAGGTCATTCCCCACCCACCCACCCATAGGCCCTAAGCTGAGCAGCCCACCCTCTTATCAGTCCCTTAAAATATCCTAGAGGGATTGCCTGGGCGAGTTGACCCTCTGATCCCAGAACTAAAAAGGAAAGGCAGGGCCCTCTCTTCATTACCATAAGGTCATGAGTGCCATCTATATCTTCAGGGTCTGGCTGTTGACTTTCATCATCATCTTCTTCATCCTCTACAGGACAAAACCCCCAACAGGTGAGGCTCTGCCCTGTTCCACCTAACCCCTTCCTTTCAGAGCCCCTACTCATATAAAAAAGACAAAAAACCAACCCAACTACAATGGGACCCTTTGTACAAGGATTTAAGCAGACATGCAGCAGGTGGCCTGGAGCATAAGGTGGTGTTTCTGCTGGTTCCTAACTATAAGAAGATCCTTCCCCAGGGATTCTAGCACCACCACAAAGTCAGCAGGATTGTCCCTTTCACAAAACCCTCTCCCTCAAGCTCTTCTTCTTTGATATGTTTTTCTTTCAGGGTCACTCTGGATATTCATTTCAATCTTTCACCCACAGAAACAAGTCAGGGGCTAAGAGGGGAGTAGGGCTGCTGATTAGATTTCTCATTTCCACTCCTCGCCCCAGCTCTAGCCTTGGACTCACACACTTGTCAGGACTGGCTCTGAATCCCTCCCAAACCTTGGTTATTCTGTCCCAGAGGTGGGGGGGGGGGAGAAGGAGTGTGAGGAGTTAGTCATTATTACCTTCATCACAATCCTCAGGGATATCATTATCTCCAGACTCAAAATCCCTAGGGGGAGGTATTGTTGGTGCTATAGTTAGATGGGGAATCTTCTTCTCCACCCAGCCCCGTTGGCGCAGGATCCCTCGGATCACGGGGTAGCGGCCCTGGATCATGAAGACTTTCTTCTGCTGTGGGGTGAGGGAAGGCAAGGGAGAAGGAGGCTGAGGAAGTAGATAGAATATCAGTACTCCGAGGCTTTATTCCACCTCGCTTTCCCCCTGACTCTGACAGGTCTCCCTGTTCCCCTTTCTTTCCCACCTCTGACCTTGATGGCTCTCTGCACCACGATCTTGGCATTCTTAAGCCGGTCAATGTTGAGTGGGGCCCCAGGGAACCCTTTCCAGACAGACACCGGAGCTTGGGGGCCTACAGTGAGACAGCCAGACACATCCTGGAAGCTCTTCTGCCAAGCTCTCCTCCCAAGAACTGTTCTGTACAGTCTAATCTTTATCCCAACTCTTAGGAATCCGGGTCTTTACCTCTTCTGATGACTTATTCCTGTCCTTCCATCCTCCCATTACTAGTCTTCCCAAAATATAGCCTGCTTCTTATCTTTCTACTCCATCTTTTATTTCTTCCATCTCCTATTCCCCATCCTTCAGTCTTCTGTCCTATTCCCATCTTCTACCATGTGTTCCCCTGCACCTATACTGTGCTCCTTTCCATATCCATGCCTCCTGACTGATGCTTTTTCTCCATTCCTTGTTTCCATCCATACACCTCCTGGTCTCCCTTGTACCCCTTTGCCCTAATAACTCATATCTCTTGTCCTAACCCTTGCCCTTGCCCAAACACTGACTCCATGCACACACTTCCTGTTTGCTTCCCTCCATCCTAAGCCTCTAATCTTACTTTATTTTACTTATCTTTTAACCTCCATGGCACTAACCATCCATGCACCTCTTACTTCCTTTCCTGAATCCCCTATCTTCATCTATATAAATGATTCCCTCCTCCATCTCCTTCCCTCCAACCAGTCCCCCTCCTAAATCTTTCCTTGTTCTCTTAATTCTCATCCATACAACTGATTCTATCCCTCCACTCTCCTTTTCCTCAATCAGTCCTGATCTACCTCCTGGTCCCCTCCATCCACTCCTTTTCCCTATCCCATCTTTTTCTTCACCTCTTGTCCCCACCTCCTGGTTCTTTTTCTGAATCCCCTGTCCCCATAGAATTAATTACTCCCTCTCTCCTATCTCTGAATCCATCCATTTCCCTCTTGATTCCCTCTCATCCACCTAAAGCCCCGAGTTCTACCTAATTTTTTGCATTTCTAGTTACTGCCCCATTCATACATCACCTGGTCTTCTCCATTCTCAGTCTACAATTCATACCCGTCCTGTTTCCTTGTATCCATCTACTGACTCATTCCTCCCTGTCTGTTTCTCTACATCTCCTTTCCTCTTCCTTTCGTCCCCTCCTGATCCATATAACTGGTTCCCTCTCTCTTTCTCCTATCTTCTATCCCTCTCCCCATCCATTTACCTCCTGATACCCTGACATTTTCCTCCCTGTTCCCTCCTCCCCTCCTTTCCCCTCTTCTATCTATCTCTTGGTCTTCTGCGGTCTCCCTCCCCTGCCCCTATCCATCCATCTCCCCTGCTACTGCTGTTCCCCTGCTCCCACCCATGCATATGCGTTCCACCCCCACCCATTTCCTTGGCAGTTGGGAAGAGGGGCGGATTGAGAGGTTCAAGGCGGGGAGGGGAGAGGTGAGACAGGAAGAGTGAAGGGGGCCCACGTCGGACTTCACCTTCAAACCGCGGTTTGTCCAGGGTCGACGGGCGCCTCGAGGGCACAAGGCTGTTCTCAGACCGATGCTGAGGGATAACCTTGGCCTTACTCTCGCCGTCTGCGGCCGCCGGAGGGACCTGGTTCAGGCTCCCAGACCCCGAGCTGTCTGTTGAGCCGATAGGCAGCTCGGGGAACTCACCCTGGCCGCCCGGGTGCGGCTGCACCTCCGCAGTCCCCTTAGCTGCGGGAGCCTGCGGAGAGTCGGTGGCGGCACAGCTCCCTGCGGTCCCGGCCCCCGAGGCAGATCGGGGCCGCTCTCGGTTCTGCGGCCCCACACTTGGGGCGCCCGGGGCCTGGCGGCCCAAGCTCCCTGGGCCCCACGGCGTCGACTCGGTCCCAGGCCAGTGCAGAGCCTGGAGGCCGGGCGAGGTGGACCGCTGCAGCCGGTTTCGGCCCCAGTAGGAGTTGGAGCGCCATGGCCTGGGGAGGCCCACCCTCGACTGGAGGGCGCCAGGGGGCTGGGGCTTTACGGCGTTGAAGCCTGACCTGGGCCAGACAGGCTTTTTGCATAGCTGGTCATCCCTGCAAGCGGCCTGGGTCTGCTCTGCATACCAGGGAGGGTCCCCCTTGTATACAGCCCCGGGCTCCCCACCCCCCAAGAGAACAGTAGCCCCAAGGCCCTGCATACAACAAGCAAAGTCCCTCGTCACCCCCTTAGAAGCAGGCTCCCCTCCGCGTGAGGGGCGAGGTGGGGGAGGGTTCTTCTGGCTGGTGCCGAGGGCCCGGGCAGCTTCGGTCCCACGCGTGACTCCGCCCTCTATTTAGCGTTGTTAAGGAAACCATTCCCCGGGCACAATAAAGGAGGGGGGAGGGGGAGTGTCACCTAGGTGGAAAGAGGTTCGAACTCCGGCGGCGAACTGCAGGCGGCTTTGCCTCCTTAGGCATTGGCCTCCCCGCGCCTCGCTCCTAGCGGACGTTTGCCCCAAGAGGCTGCTGCTTGTAGCAACCTTCTTGCGAAATGCACGAGGGAGAAAATGCCTCGCTAGCGGGCTGCGTTTCCTCCCAGTTGAACCCCTTTATCAGAGCGTGAACGGAGGGGCCACTAGACTAACATTCTCCGTCTTAGAACCCAAAGGGTCAGAAAGTGGATGAAGTTTCAGCTGCTGCTGTGGATTGGTTTTCATCCACGGTGGCCACAGGCTGGAGAAAGGTTCTAAAGTCGGGCTCCTTGAGCTGGGAAGGAAGCTCCCGCAGCCCGCCCCCCTCCCCACAGTGCCACACCCCTCACCCCCATCGCTGCCCTCGGTTCACACACACAGCGAAGACTTCATGCAGCCCCTGAGAGGGCAGGAAAAGATTTTAATGCGGTGTGAGGTCACCAGATTAAGAAAAGTCACACGGAGTGCAAGAGCAGAAGAAATCAAGGACAGGCGGAGGGGTGGGGGCACTGACTGGCAGGGGCAACTACTAGGGAAGGATTCACCACCTCTAGCATGGGCAGCAATGGACCCCCAGGAGGTGGGTCTACAATTCGGAAGGCTGGAGCAAGAACCTGCCTCTGTTCCAGGCTCCAGCTACAGAGGGCTTCTAGGCACAATTAGGGACTGTCTTAGCGCACTTTGCCCCTACCTCAAGCCATCTTAAGACAGCAGACCCTCAGGCAGATCTCAGAAAGCCAAGAAGCAGCCCCCATGGCCTCTGAGGGGAACCTGGGGAGAAAGGGAAAGAAAGAAGCATAGCCTGAACCTCCCTTCCCTGCATATCTGGGGGGAGGAGGGGAGGGAAAGGAAGGCCACAGTCACCTTTTGGCTCCAGGCCCGCCCAGACCCACAGCGACCAGTAAAGCAACTGGAGGTGGTTATGTTGGTTTAAAAAAAGACAAAAGGTTACAGTGTCCTACAAGCACAGAGTTTTAAATTTCAAGACATTAAAAAAAACCTGTCCCAGCCCAGGGGACTGAACATTGATGGCCAGGCTGACCCACTGGGTGTGGCCTTGCAGGTCTACTGCTGTTTTCTTTCCAATAGCAAGCTCTCCAGCCAGTGCCCTGCATCCCCAAGCCCTGTCCCTCCCCTTGCCCCAGGCTTCTTCGGAGCTCCAGCAGGGCAGCTTTGCAGAGAGAGGAGAGGAGAAGAGGGAGCAGCCAGAGATCCAGTCAGATGCTCTAAAACTGAAAAAAGCAAAAAGGGAGAATGGGATTAGGTGCTCAGTGGTGATTGATTGACTGATTGCATTGATTCCTCCCACTTCATCAGAATTCAGCTAAACAGCCCCCATCCAATTAAGGTCTTCAAAGTTTCCCTCTTCCTTTCTACTGCTACCTAATACCATGTCCAGTCCCCCCCACACTAACACATTACTTATTCAGCAGGCACTTGGGCACTGCACTAAAGTGACCAAGGATATTTCACCTCGGCCTAAGGCTCCCAGACCTAAAAGACCACCCTCTTAGTCTGGAGGGAAGAGGAGTCCAGGATTTGGTATCTCACTGACACCCATCTCTGATGCCCCTTCCTTATACCCAGGTATCCCTGGGCTCTTGAATGCTATGTCTTCTATTCCAGCAAGGCTTATCTCAAAATGGACAGACTATACAGGCCTGATGACAGGCCTAAGGATCAGCCTGGCCAAATTTGGAGACATTTGTTATCAAAGGCCTGGCAACTAGGCCCTGAATTGTTCTAAGGCAACAGCAAGGCATCAAGTTCTCTATTAAGGCAAGGCAGGATTGCCCTTTGCATTGTTGGAAGAGGTACCCACACCAATGGAATGATCGCTCTTCTGAATACTAATGTCTCTCATTCTCAATCTCTCTGAATTTCCCAGTCCCAAACTGGATTTGGAAGGTTCTCCAGTCCCTGACAGTTAGGGACTCTTATCCCTCTATTTCTCTGATCTCTCCCACAATGCTCACTGACAATGCTAGCTAACATATATAGTAGATGTTAATGAGTGGCTGTTAACTGATACCCCCAGTTAAGTCTTTTCAAGGTAAGGCCAAAGCTCTGGGTCCTATAAAATTCTGTATCAAGCTGGAAAAGCTTCAAAGAGCCAGTGACAAGAAAATCTCTCATCAGAAGGAAGTTTATCTATCAGCAAGGGGCTGGCTACCAGGTGATTTCTATGAGTGGTTTTTGGGGGTTTTTTGGCCACACCAACTCAGTAGAGGACTATGGTGTGTAGCAGATTGCATCACTAAAAGAACCCACAAGAATGAAACTGTGGATCCTTGAGATGTTGAGATAGAAGCTGAATGCACAGTTTCACCCTCAACCTGGGGCAACAGCTGTTCAACAAATACTTATATTTAAACACCTAAGGATGAATTCAAAGCGTACTAGACTTCAAGCTTAAGCTACCAAAACATCTTCTCAATTTAACTGGAATGTAAAGTCCTTGAGGGCAGGAATTATTTTACACATCTTTTATCTCCCTGGGCATCTGCACAGAGCCTTGCACATGGTCCAAAAATTATTTGTCGAATTGAGTTTCTCATCTCCAGAGCTGTGGTATCTATTTTCTGCACAGATAGCATGAGATTTAATTAAATCCCAGGAGAAACTGGTAGTAACTGTCATTTTTAGGAGAGTAAATTTCTTCTGGACAGGGTCTATGTTTTTCTATGCACAACAAATACTAAATTAAGTATCTGGGGATAAGAGTTAACTATGAACTGAACACACCAACAAATGAAGTTCTGTGGGATGACAGTGTACAAGTGCATGCACATGCACACTCTTGCATACTCTTGAGCCTGGTGTTTCTGGAAAATATGTTGACTCAATAAGACAAATTCAGGGGACCCTTTAATACCCCCCCCCCCCCACACACACACATACACTGTCTCTCCCTCTCTCTCTAAGACTATCTAGTCACAATCCAATAAACACATAGGGAGCACACAACAGTCAGTGCTCTTACACTGTCTGAATAGGTCTTCCCTTACTAAAGGTCCCTATAAATAGAAAGAGATGACTTTGTGAAGAGAAAATAAAAAAGATTAAAAACTGGCTGCAGCGATTGAGATCGTTACATCTAGAAAAACAGAAGCTAGAAATGAGATATGGAATGACTTTTAAGCTATGCAAACCATGGTTACCACTCTAATGCATCCATCTATCAATCTATTTACTTATCTATCCATCCATCCACCCATCCATCCATCTACCTACCTGTTTATTTACGTATGTATGTATCCATCTATCATTTACCTACCTATCCTGTCATCTATTTACTTATGTATCTATCCATCCAACCATCCATCCATCCATCCTGTCATCTATTTATCCATCTGTTTATTTACTTATGTATCCATCCATCCATCCATCCATCCATCCATCCATCCATCCATCCATCCATCCATCCATCCATCCATCCATCCATCTTTGCAGAACATTGTTTAACTTCCCTTATGAAGGATACAAGTGAAATACAGACAAGTGCCTCTTGGGTATGAATATTTGGAGATGCTGGGACTAAGTCATTTTGGGGTACTAGGAGACTTCCCGGGATGTCTTAAGAGATGGAAAAAGCACCCTACCTCTCAGGGCTAGACTCCAGACCTTGGCCTAACTCAAGTAGCTGCATCAGAGTTGTTGCAAATGCTCTTTTCAGCACTAATAATTTTTTCAGGGAAGAAATCCCATTTTCTTAACATCATCTTTCTACTGAAAAAGGTGACTTGATTTCTATGCCAGCCTTCTCACCCCCTAACGAAACGGCAAAGACCTCAATATCCTCACATTCTTGAGGAACTCCTCTGCCACAATACGAGCCCGAGCATTGACGGACAGCTTCATTTCACTGATCTCCTTATCAATCTCCTCCATGAAGTGGATCACAAAGTCCACCAGTTTGTGTTTATACATTTGCTCCGTGTGGAAGTTTGTAATCAGGAAACTGATATCATAACCCTAAGAAACAAAACAAAACAAACAAACAAAAAAAAAGAGCAGTTTAGTTGCTGGGGGGAAGTGCAGAGTGGAGATGCAGTGTGGAGAAGGAGAACAAAAGCTCTTGCAGACCACATATCCTCTCTCTTAATCCATATTCTTTCCTTCAATTCCCACTTTTTAAAAAATTCTTTACCTTTTTTTGTGGCTATTTAAGTATTAAGTGTCTGAGGTCATATTTGAACTCAGATCCTCCTGACTCCAGGGCAGGTGCTCTATTGACTGCACAACCGAGCTACCCCCTTTTAAAATTCTTCAAGAAATTTTTTCAATCAATGAAAGTCTTTTCCCCCTAACCCCCTAAAACTTAGAAAGCATGAAAAAAAAAAACCTTTATAAACAAAACACATAGTAAAGCAAAATTAGTTCCTGCGTTGGCCAGATCCAAGAGAAACGTGTCTCAATCATTGCTCTAAGTGCAATATTTCTCTACCCAGAGGTGGGCAGCATCGAAACCATAGCTTCTCACAAGCTGTATTTATTTTTCACCTGCCAATATACCAACTCTTTTGGGACTGTGAGGGTCTTGAACTTTAGGCTGCACAAAGCTTCTCTACATTTTTTGTACATATATCTATGGGATATTTGGGTACAAGTTTGTGATCTGGAGTAAAGAAAAGAATGTTTTCTCAAACTGATGACATGAGGGCCATCCTAAAGAATAATCTCTTTTCTCTAGAGTTGATAGCCTAAGGCTTATTCTTCCTAGAAAGTTTTCAAAGCTTTTTTTTTCTTAAATTCTATTTTTGAAGCAACTATTGCTCCCTCTACCATAGAATCACAGGGCTTTACAGATACAAACATATTTAGAGGTCATCTAGCCCATACAAATTTTATAGACAGGGAAACTGAAAAACAGTATGCCTATTGAAAAGAATTTTAGAAGTGGAGCCAGAGAAGTTGCACAAGCCTGAGCCAATCACTGAAATTCACCAGGTCTCAGTTTTCTCATACACAATGATGTGGGTAAGACTAAATGATTCCTAAAACCTCTTCCAGCTTGAACTCCTAAGATCCTATGAAGCCCAGAGAGACAAAGAGATCTGAAAATGCAAAACCTCCCCGTTGGCAGTGCTTTCATGGCTGGATAAAATGCTAGACCAAGGAGCAAATGCCAGGAGGTTCAGGTGTCAGATCACCCTGTTACTAGCCAGCTGAGTGCTGCCTTGCAGCAAGCCCCTCAAAACCCCAGTGAGATGTGTAAAACAGGGAAATGAATACCTCAAAACCGTTGTGAAGAACCAATGAGATAATGCATCTGTTCCCAAAGTGGGTAACACTGCCCCCTGGGGCTGGGGTTAGCAGCCTCAGGTGCCACTGGGGGGTGCTGAGAACAAACAAGGATTAACCTAACCTAACCCCAGGGGAGGCGCTGAGTGATTTTTTTTTTTTAAAGGGTGAGCTGGGCCAAATAAGTTTGGGAACCTCTGATAGTGCATGAAACAGAAATGAAAACTATTCTTTCCCCAACTAGATTAGATACTGTTAAGAGTGGAACTACTGTCTTTTTTAAAATATTACTCACAGTCCTTAAGCTGAGAGAATGGCTTCTCCTAAGGCTCTGAGGCTTTTGCTTCCCAGTCAAAGAAAGAAAATTCACTGACTACTGCCTGGAGAAGATTTCAAGATGGGAATGTCTGGCCTTGATCAAGCCAAGATGGAGGTATTAGGGACAATCATAAATCCAGGAACAATCCTAGAACGCATGAAATGCTGTCTCAGACACTGTTCTTATCCCACTGGGAATTCCTATGTGTCATGGAGACAGGTGGACAAATGAGCAAATTAAAAAAAAAAGAAACATTTTGAGTCAGGAAGGTCAGAGGGTCCTGCCTACACAGGCCAGAATTATTAACCTGCCAGGTCCTGAACCCAGGACACATCAATTACAGCTACAGATCTGCCTAGAGAGCTTACCTCCACAGGCTTCCTACGTAGGATGAAGAAGTTCTCTGCTCTCATCATCATGAAGCGCATGAATTTGTGGCAAAGGATCTTCTCAATCTCATCAGCCTGCAAAGATCAATAAAAAACCAGGTTTCCACAAAGCGAGTACAACAGGATGATATGAAGAGTACAATGGTCTGCTTCTCTACCTCTCACACCCAACCATGTCCCCACAGTACTACCATACAGGGGCTGTCCATTCTGAGACTGTTCCTTGCAATGTCCCTTAACTCGAGCTTCTGGAAACCATAAAGAAACTAATCTTCAAGAATAAGGAGAGTTAAGCATATCAGGGAAGGTCTTCCCTGACTAAGGACATTACATGACCACAGGGATTCCTAGCCCGGGGTATGTAAACCTATTTTAGTATTTTTCATATCTGTATTTTGATATCATTGGTTTCTGTTGTGATCCTCTGTATTTTATGCATTTACAAACATTATTCTGGGGCAGCTAGGTGGCTCAGTGAATAGAGCACCGGCCTTGGAGTCAGGAGGACCTCAGTTCAAATCCAGTCTCAGACACTTGACACACTTACTAGCTGTGTGACCTTGAGCAAGACACTTAATCCCAATTGCCCTGCCTTCCCCCCTCCAAAAAAACCACACCAAAACCTTATTGTGAAAGGGTCCATGAGCTTCACTAGACTGCCCAAGGGGTCCTCCATGCAATAAAAGTTAATTAACGTGACCTATTTTCATTCCTGGGAACTAGTTCTACCTCCTTTCTCCAGATGAAGTGTGTACATAGCTTTTGTTGTTCAGTCATTTCAGTAATGTCTGACACTCTGTGACTCTATTTGGGGTTTCCCCGGCAAAGATAATGAAGTGCTTTGCCATTTCTTTCTCCAGCTCATTTTACAGATGAGGAAACTGAGACAAACAGGGTTAAGTGACCTGCCCAGGGTCACAGAGCTAGTAAGTGTCCCAGGGCAAATCTGAGCTCAGGAAAATGAGTTCCTGACTCCAGTCCCAGCCTATCACCTAGTCCTCCTCTCTCATTCCATCAAAAGCAGTCAAAAGGCCTAGCCCCAGAAAATGGGAAAGAGAACCAAATCAGTCTTGTCAGTTTCCTATCATGCTGCTATGCTACAATGTCTGAATTTGTGTTATCATTAGAAATCAACATATATTTACATATCGCTTTATGTTTATAAATTATCTTCAACTATTTCATTTGTCCACACAAAACCCCTGCAAAGTAGGTAGTGCATTATTTTAATTTTATGCATGGGGAAACTGAGGCTCATAGAAATATAACCTTTGTCTGTGACCTGCCCAAGCCCACAAGGCTCCTAAGAGGCAGGGCAGGCTCACATTCAGCTCTGACTCTACTACTGGGGCTGTGTCCATTACAGCCTGCAAAAAGTAACAACTTGAAAAGATTAAATTTGCTACTTATTTCATGATAGAATCTATTTTGTCTCCATACTGATCAACTTCCTAAAGCAGTGAGGTTGCAGAAAATAACAATGTTTCATTTCATTACGCTTTTTTTCTAAATAATGTCTAGTTATCTCAAGACTCTAAATCCTCCTGGCAATGCAAAATTGCTAACCTCCAGTTTCCAGTGCTGAGCAGTCCTCAAGCTTTACACTCACCTGTTTCACAGCGATGCTGACTCTGACAGAGTTGATGGAGCCCTCGATCAGAACCTTTTCCTTCTCATTCCTGCTGATGGTCACAGGTTGTAACAGGAGCTCTTTGCTACTCCTATAAAGGCAACGTCAAAGATTCCACTGTCACTGGATGGATGCATGGTCCAGACCCCAAGACCCCACCACAGGCCCTACATTTACCAACTAGGATAAAGCACAAGGGGATGAGCACAGCCTAGCTAACTGCATGGATGCTTCAAAATAGGAACCAAAGAGATTGGCTACATAAGTAGATTCAGAGACAAAAGCTAATTAATATGAAAATATATAGCCCAAATCCTTTAATTATCAATTCAGAATGATTTTTGCACTTATCACCAAAGTTTCTTTCTACTCGTATCACTCACTATACCCTCCCTGTCTTTAGGGCAAGGGAAAAGAGGAAGTGATAACTCAGAGATCTGTAAAAATGCCTGAAATCACCCCCACAGGATTCTTCACCCATATGCACCATTCTGAGACATCCCACCTTGTGGGCTGATGGTGCTGCCTGCTCTGCAACTTTCACTGAAACCTTGGCACTGGTGCTGCCCTTTGGTCCCCTTAGCAAGGCCCCTCACGCTCCCCTTCTTTCCTACCTGACTTCTACCTCTGGCTTGTTGTGCCTCTCCACAACCTGGGAGGAGAAATTCTCCAGGCAAAGTGCAGCCTGCAGCGTGGCCCGAACGGCACTCAGGTAGGGGCGGAGAGTGGCAGTCTGCAGGAAAAAAAAAAGGTTAAGGAATCTGAGCTGGTGCCCCCTACTCCAAGGAATGTGGGATTTTGCTATTTTTAGTTACTCATCTTAGCAGAAATCAGACAGTGCCACTGGCTTGGTCTCCCTGGCTGATCTGAACAGCTGGCACAGCCCCCTCACCCAGGTGACCAGAGTTGGAGAGCTGGCAATCTACTAGTAGGCTGGATGGTGGGTCTGTCTTCCCTGTGTTCTTCATGGCCCATCCCTCAATGCCTCTCAAGATGACCTGGGCATCCTCTCATTTCTTCCTAATAAGTCACTTTGTGTGACCCTACACACCTGATAAAGCCCTTTTATTGGTACCCTGGAGGAGAGTGGCATAGACATCACCACCAAAGTAGGAAATTAAGGCAGAGGGAAACGACTTGGTCAAGGTCACTCAGTCTTTGCACAGTGCAGGGCTAGGATGCAAATCTCAGCCCCCTATCTCTGAATCCTGCCTTTTCATGCCTCACCTCGACTCTTCCTTCTCCCCCACCCCTGCCCACTTCCCCTTCTTCATTCTCTGCGTTTGCTGCCCTTCCCTAGTCCTCCTGCATCCCTCTCGGTCTTCGGGTCTCCCCCGTCATCCATCCTCCGTGCATTTGCCCCTCCACTCATCCATCCCTGCATCCCCCCAGCTCCTGCTTCCTCCCTCCTCATCCTCCCCCTCCTTCCCCCATGCCCGCAGTCCTCCCCTTCCCCCTATCCCCGGGACGCCCCCTCATCCTCTCTACGCTCTTCTGCCGAACCCCCCATCCACCCTCTGCGCCTTTGCCCCAGCAGCTCTCCCAGCCCCCGGAGCCCCCTCAATCCTCCCGAGCTCCTCCCCGGTGGAGCTGCCCCGGCTACACCGCCGGTCCCTGAGCCTCCTCAGCCCCTGGGACGCCTCGGCTCCCTCCTCGCCGCGAGGCTGCCTCCCTCCCCTTCCCCCCGAGGGCCCTCAGAGGACGCCCCCCAATTCTCACCATTGCTGGGGCTGGCTAGGCCGGAAAGCGGAAGTGCAGGAGTGCAGTGGCTCCGGGGCGCCGTCTCTTCCGGGAGCCGGACCTGGGCGCTACCACCGCTGCTCCGAGGGCAGGGGTTACCGAAGCAAAGCAACAACAGCTGTTCCCTTCTTCCCCAGAAGCTTGCAGAAGTCCGTTTTATCCGAGGCTATAAACACTTCTTGAGGGCTAACCCACTTGCGGGAGCTCCTACCGCATCTATCCTTCCCTGTCATCCCTACATCGTTCGCCTGTCTCCCCCTCTCCTTGCGAGAAGGTACAGCCCAGCTCGCCGTTCTGGCTCCATATTAGGACAGGGCCAGACACAGGATTGCCCCGCCTCTTCCGGTTCTGACCCCGCCCGCCCGCGGTCTGTTACTACCCAGGCCTGAGCCACCGAGGCTCCTCTGCCTCGCCCAAGAGTGGGCCCGGCCCCTTTGCACCACCCCCGGGCCGCAGTGGGCGGCCCCGCCTGTCCCTGCTGGGCCAGCGGTTACCTGTGCTCGTGGACCCCGGCCCCCCCACC
>CM053599.1:40743619-40840727 GCA_028646575.1 Pseudocheirus occidentalis | reverse complement strand
AGGTTGGCCAAAGAAGAAGTGAATCGTCAGGAGCTGAGGCAGCGGGTCCGAATGGCAGACAACGAGGTCATGGATGCCTTCCGGAAGATCATGGCTGCTCGGCAGAAGAAGAGGACTCCCACCAAGAAGGAGAAAGACCAGGCCTGGAAGACGCTGAAGGAGCGAGAGAGCATCCTTAAACTTCTGGACGGCTAGCTGGGCTGGGCCCCTCGGCTCCTGCCCCACCTCTCGGTTCTTCTCTTCTCCCAAACCTTAATGCTTACAGGAATGGCCAGAGCCTGGTCCCTTCCTCTGGCAGAATGGGTGGGAGCTGCTGTCTCTTTGCTGCCTCTTTTCACTGGATGTTTTAGACAATGCGCACCAGGGAGCAGGAGGGGTCAGTTGGGCCAGAGCTGGTCCCAGGTTGTGCTTGGCTTCTGATGAGAGATCAGTGTCTTGGGCTAGGCCTCCCTTCTCCCCTGTGCCTGGCTCTTGTCCCTTCTTCCCTCTCTTTTCTTCCAAGGATTTTTCCCCCATGTTTTTCTGAGGTGTGAACTTTAGAGTAAACAGACTGCTCTGGTTTTTAAGAACATCATACAAGTCCCAGTGTCATCTCTTGGAGGAGAGAGAAGGAAGCAGAGTGGGAGGGCTGGGGTGAGATAGGAGTCATCTGTCACTTTGAGACCGAAAGGGGAAATAAAAGGACAGCAGGAAGTTCCTGCTTTCATCAGGACCCAGAGCATCCCTGATGCCAGCATCTGCCAAGTGCTCAGAGATGCAATAGGGGCTGGGGGGACACCAGAGAAGTAGAAGTCATGGTCCTTGGCCCTCAGGAGCTCTCCATAGTCTTGGGGAATACATGAAAAACTGGAGAATGGTACAGGGCAGAATATAATCGGGTACTCGGTGGATGTAGCCTGGAAGTACGGGGGTGATCGGAGGAGAAAAGTAGGACTAAGATGACCTTGGTCCAAGAGAATGTCAGGAGGACCCTCCGAGCAGAGGGGGTGGCAGGAGCAAGAGCTTAGCAATGAAATGGTCCGGGAGGGGTTGAGCCCTCCCAGAGGGAGGGATACTGACTGAGAAGTGGCCTTTCTGCTTCGAGAGCCACCTTTGCTGGAGATCCCTCTCTGGGGTCACAGGATGGGAGCAGGAAGAGGGGTAGAAAGAGATCAGGGGAGGGGAAAATGGAAGTCCCCCAAATGCTATGGGAAGGAAACAAGCTTGTTCCTTCATTGGCATGGTAGTGCAAGGAGGGGTTGGGGTGTTCCCCAGTTTACCAATCAGAATTTGGTATGTATTTTCTGTAAAGAAACAGTGGGAAGCTTGTGTGTAGCCTAGCTATTTTTCTATTTAAATAGACTTTTCTGAACTACCCTGGCAACATAAATATTTAGAACATTGTTTCTGGGGGGAAACTCCAAGTTCCAAACTAGCTAACAAATTAACTTTGGGAATACAGCCTGTTTGTTCATGGAGGAGGTCCTTTAATGACAGACAAGTTTGGATAGGTAAGAGGGGCCACCGTCTCACAGGGTTCTTACTAGGAAGGTGCTTTGTAAACCTTAAAGCACCATAGAAATGTCAGCTGTTGTTACTGTACTGACACTTGTGGCGGTCCTTCCATTTCCCCATTCTCAGGACCCGGAGAGACCAACACACCCACTAAGCTCTCCCTGACTCTTGCTGATAACAGAAAGTCATGGGCTCTCTAAAATTCAGTTTCTTCATCTGAAGAAATTGATGGAGACAAAAGGCATGAATCTGAATGGCAAAGGGAGTCAGTAACCTGGGCTTGAGGCAAATACATAACTTAAAAGAATTCAGGGAGAGCACTGGCAGCTTTTAAAAAGTCTTCCTTTGTTAAAAGGTTTTCTGTATCCAGAATTAGCCCCTACACTAAATTCTTTCTTCATCCTTCCCTCACTCCTATCTCCAGAAGCCATTTATTAGGAAATGCATCTCTCATTGGGGTCAGAGAAAGCACATTTTAAATGCATTGTGGATGTAGTAATGTTTGGAGGAAATGAAACCTAGAAAATGCTAGAAGAACTTTCTTGCTGCCCAGGTGGGTCACTGATGGAAATGGTGGGGGTCAGGGTGGGGGCACAGCTTGGAACTTCAACAAAAAAGGGAGAGAAGTTACAGGATCACAGGTTTAGAAGGTAGAAGAAGCCGCAGATGCATCTAGTCCAAGCCTCTCGTGAGATGTGGGTTGTGACTGGAGGCTTTAGCTAGATCCCTTGGACCCAGAATTCGCAGTGGCCGGGGAGAAGGGAACAGATGTTTACTAAGGGCCTCCCATGTGCTGGGCACTGTGCTTTATAGTGATCTCATCTGGTCCTCACAACAACGCTGGACTGCTGTGATCATCATCTTCGTTTTACAGTTGAGGAAACTGAGTCAGGAGCTAAGTGACTTGTGCAGCTACATTTGAATTTGGATCTTCCTGACTCTGGGCCCAGTGATCTATCCTCTGTACCATCTATCTGCTTCTATAGCTACATTATGGGGGCAGCTAGGTGGCTCAGTGAATAGAGTATCAGCCCTGGAGTCAGGAGGACTTAAGTTCAAATCCAGCCTCAGCCACTTAGCACTTACTAGCCACGTGACCTTGGGTAACTCACTTAACCCCAGTTGCCCTGCCTTCCCCCTCCAAAAAAAAGATATAGCTACATTTCATGCAATGGCAGACAGCTAATCTGTACTGTGTTTATGAACCTTATCTATGTTATTAAGCTGAACTAGCCATGTAACTTGTGCCCTCCATTAGAATAATTCCCTTGAGAGCAACCGCCGTCTTTTGCCTTTGTGTGTCCCCAGCACTTAGCACAGTCTTTGACAGATAGTAAGTGCTTCATAAGTGTTTGCTGAATGACTACTGTGTCAGGCACTGGGGTTGTAGAGATAAAACCAAGACAACCCTTGTCCTCAAGGAGCTTACATCCTACGTGAGGAGAGGGAATGGACAATACCGACTTTGACAAGCAGATACCAAATATACCCAAAGGGAATGCAGGTCCTGGGAAGACAGGAAAAGTTTAGTGCAGGAGGTGCCCCTTTACCTGAGGACTGAAAAGATCGAGAGATTCTAAGAGATGAGAGTGAAAAACAAGTTTATTCCAGGTGGAGAATACTGCTGGGGTGTGGAGATAGAGGCCAGAGATGGTGTGGTGTGGGAGAGATAGCCAGGCAGCCAGTTTGGGCTTAGATCCTCTGAAGAGGACTAATGTCGAATTTCTACAAAGGTCGGCTGGGGCCAAATTGTAAAGGGCAGGGGGCCTCTGGGTCCTTTGACTGAATCCAAACTTCACACAACAAATCCTTTTATTAAGGGGATTTGTTAAGAGGGCCGTGTGTGGCCTCAGGGGCACAGGTTCCCCAGCCCTGGAAAGGTACACTTACACTTAAGGGGAAGTGGGTGGTGATCCAGTAAAGGAGACTGAGAAGCTGCCAGAAAGGAAGGGAAATCACAGGTCTAGTCCTCATCCCATGACTATCAAAGCAGGGAGAAAGATGTTAGCTTGAAGTAGTAGGTCCAAATATGGGGGTTTTGTTGCTTTTAAGGAAAAGGGAGACCTGGGTGTGTTTGTAGATACCAATGAAGAAGCCAGAAAATATCAGGGGTGGAAAATTTGACTTTTATTGGGCTTGATCAAATTTAGCAAAAGTCACTGGTGGGGAACTTTTGCTTAATTTCATCCAACCCTACAGAAAGTTAATGTAATTATTCTCCTAGTATAAAATGACCTTGGTGAAACTGAAGGTTTATGAATAGTAATTAAACTATTTGTTTCTGTTTTAATTTCTAGTAGGACATAATGACATAACTGGATTTAGCTGGTTGTGAGGGCTGAGTCCCCTTACCCCATCCAAGCTCCTATTTCTCATTATGGAAATGGTGATTACAGATCTCATTGTCAGACATTGTAGGATTTGGTGGCTCTGATCTTTCAGCTGAGATAAAGAAATCTGGAAAGTTTTGAACATTAAGGGGACCTTAAGATGTCTTATCAAATTAGCAACATTTAAGGTTCCCAAGTAAATTTCTGAAATTATGTCATTCCTTTATATGTGTGGGATAAACCCTTCAGAATCTTTAGGAAGAATAAGCTTTACTTTAAAAACCAAACTTTGGAATTTTATGATTAAAACAAACTAGCCAGAAAGGTCACAATAAATTATAGAATGATAAAAGAACACTAAGTGGCGGGCTACTTGTCAGATGCCAACATTTGTGGAGAGAGAACTTTGTCTCAGACTAACACTTAACTCTCAGGCAGTCTGAGGAAAGTTAGAAGGGGTGATATCTGTTGGGCCTCCTCTTAAGGTGGGGTGAGTGTGATGCAGGGAGACAGTTTTCATGCCCTCCTGGCCTGTTAGCTTTTCTTTAATTCAGCAAACATTTACAAAGCAATTATTCATGTGTCATACATTATGCCTGCCTAGGTGCTAGAAATACAAAGACAAAAGCAAAACAGGCCTTGCCCTCAACAACTTTAAATTTTACTGGTAAAAAACCCCCAGTATGCACATAGTCATATAAATACAAAATAAAAAAGTTTTGTGGGGTGTATTAAACACAACTGAGAATCAAGGAAGGCTTTTTATTTTTTGCTTTTTGGAGCAGGGAAGGCAGGGGTCACATGGCTAGTAAGTGTCAAGTATCTGAGGCTGGATTTGAACTGGGGTCCTCCTGACTCCAGGGCTGGTGCTCTATTCACTGTGCAACTTAGCGGCCCCCAGAGAAGGCATTTTAAAGGAAGCTAGGAATTATAAGAGGTAGAGGTGATCAGGAGAGCATTCCAGGCACAGGGAGGAAGTCTTACCTTGTGTAATCAGGTAGTGGAAAGACTAAATTTGGGGCCATCACTTGGGGTCAGAAGACCAGGATCCAAGTCCCACTAGCTGTGAAAGGCAGGCAGTGGAAATTAGAAACCAAACGTGAGATTAGAAGTTAAAGGTAGTTGGGGTGGCTAGTTGGTGCAGTGAATAAGAGTCCTGAAGTCTCTGGAGTCAGGAGGACCTGAGTTTAAATGTGATCTCAGACACAACACAAAAAACTAGCCATGTGATACTGGGTAAGTCACAACCCCAACTGCCCTCCAAAAAAAAAAAAATTTAAAAGTGGTTAGGTTTGAATTTAAGCTGTATTATTTTCTGTGTGACCTTGGGCAAATCATTTCTCTTTTCTGAGGCTCAGTTTCCTCATCAGTGAAATAAGAGAGTTGAACTAGGTCTGTAAGAGCTCTTCTTGCTCCAAAACATAATTCTATAAATCACTTAACCTATTTGCTTTAGTTTTTCCATAAAATTCTTATACCATTGAGTGTGAGGAGGAAGGCTCTTTGTAAATCATAAACCACGGAAGATATATGTAAGTTTTCTTTTTCTTTTCTCTACGAGACTTAACTTTTTCTGTCTCATTAGAGTCCTTTGTCTCTTCTCACCAGCATCTGGGACCTTTGCTCCAGAAAAATTCAGATTGAGTTTAAGGTGTTCTTAAGGGCCAATCTCATGGAAGGGAGATTTCCAGTCCTTTTGAATCCACCTGTAGTATCCTGGTCTCAAGCCAATGAACACCCAGTTCTGGGGATAGGGAACCTATTCCTGAAAAATTGGGGGTGGAAGGGTCCTGTCTTCATAGGTTGTGGGATAAGCCCCTGGCCACTGGAGGGGGCCATATTCCCAAGATCCATCCTCTCTTTCACTGCATCACCAGTAAGATACATTGCACCAAAAACTAGGTGTTTAATAAATGCTTGACAAATCTTTATATTCTCCTAGCATTCAGCCCTGGACAAAGAAGAGGAAGAATTAGGAAGGGCAGGTAGACTAGATATAGGATGGGGCTACAAAGGAAGAAAACTTAATTTTTCTAAAGTCTGAGTCTCTCAGTCCTTCCAAGCAACCTCCTCCTCCCTTCCCTACCCCTGCCATTTCCTCAGTTTTCTTCCTGAGACACTCATTTGGATAACCTTGCTTCAATCTTGTTCCACTGGCTTCTGGCCTGTTTCTCCCATAATCTCGGGAAGTACTCTGTTCTTTGGCAGGGAGGAACAAAATAAGCCGGAGGTTTGGTGCCACTCATCTACTCTTGGCTTAGACACCTATCACATGGTAATCTCGTTTTCTCTCACCTGATTTCAACAAGCTCCAGGTCCTTCCTCCCACATGCCCTGTCCCTCCTGTAGCTCTTTCCTGAACCACCTCGACTCATCCTCTGCTTCATACTCCCAGGAGCACAGTCCTGAAGGCCACTTGCTGACTAGGGAAGAGAAGGAGTCAGAGAATTTCACTGCTCTCATTTCCCCGCCCCAGAGCCTTTTAGAAATAAATGGATTGGGGCAGCTAGGTGGCGCAGTGAATAAAGCACTGGCCCTGGAGTCAGGAGGACCTGAGTTCAAATCCAGCCTCAGATGCTTAACACAAAAACTAGACGTGTGACCTTGGGCAAGTCACTTAACCCCAACTGCCCTCCAAAAAGCAAAAAAAAAAAAAAAAGAAAGAAATGCATCAGGGTAGCTAGGTGGCACAGTGAATAGAGCACTGGCCCTGAAGTCAGGAGGATCTGAATTCAAAAATCCAGCCTCTGACACAATACTTACTAGCCATGTGACTTTGGGCAGTCACTTAACTCCAACTGCCCAGCCTTCCCCCCTCCAAAGAGTGAAAAAATAAATAAATGGATCAGCCCCTCCCTGCCTGCCTTGATCTGGACCACTCAGCCTTTTACTGTCCATGAAACACAGGACACAGATAATGAATGATAAACCTAGAGAACAGCTCCCCTAAATAGCTTATCATTCCCTCTTGGCTCTTCTCCTGTGAACTTCACTGCAGCCCAGCTTCCTTTTTCTTTATTCACTTGGTCAGCTAGTCAACAAGTCAAATCAACTAGCATTTAAGTGCCAACTTTGTGCCAGGTACTGTGCTAAGCCATAGGGAGAGAAAAGCAAAAATAGTCCTTGCCCTCAAGAAACTCCCATTCTAATGAGGAAACAACATATAAACAACTATGTGGACACAAAACATATGCAGGGTAAAATAGAAGTAATGGGGGGGGCAGGCACTAGAATTGAGGAGGAATCTGGAAAAGCTTTTTGCAACAGGTAGGATTTTAGCTGAGACTTGAAGGGAGCCAAGTGGCAAAGAGAAAGAAGAACATTCCAGGTACAGCAGCCAGCCAGGGAAAAGGCACGAATTAGGAGGCGGAGCATTATGTTAGCAATACAGCCAGTGCGTAGAAACTGGTGTCATTGGATCAGAGAATGGGGAGTAAGGTGGAAAAGATTGGAACGGTTGGAAGGGGGCCAGGGCGTGAAGGACTTTAAAAGCCAAATAGGATTTTATGTTTGATCCTGGAGGTAACAAGGAGCCATCAGAATTTGCCCAATTTACTGATACGGTCAGATCTGAGTTTTAGGAAGTTCATTTGGAGGATGGACTGGAGTGGGGAGAGATGAGGCAGGGAGGCCAATCAGAAGGCTTCTGTAAAAATCCAGAAAGGGAGATGAAGAGGACCTGAATGGGGGGGGGGGCATGTTGCTGTGTCAGAAGAGAAAAGGAGATGTATATAGGAAAGATGTTGCAAAGATAGAAACTAGACTTGGCAACAGACTAGATAAATGGGTTGAGTAAGAGCGAGAAGCTGAGGATGGATGACTCCAAGGTTGCTAGTCTGGGTGACTGAAAGAACAGGATTTGGAGGGAAAGATGAGTTCAAGTTTATCTATTACCGAGTTTAAGATATCTATGCGACACTCAGTCTGAGGTGACCAATGGGGAGGTGGAGCTGTTAGATTGGGGTCAGGAGAGAGGCTGGGGCAGCTGCGCCTACTGCCCATCCTAGAGGCAGGAAGGCTCATCTTCCTGAGTTCAGACCCTTCCTAGCTGTGTGACCCTGGCTAGGTCGTCTAACCCTGTTTGTCCCAGTTTCTTCATCTATAAACCAAGCTGGAGAAGGAAATGGCAAACCACTGCAGTATCTCTGCCAAGAAAACCCCAAACAGGGTCATGAAGAGTGGGACACGACTGAAAAAGGACAGAATAAAAATAGATCCGAGCCTCTTCTAACTCTAAATCTGGGCGCTAATGCACCAATAAATATGTACCTACTATTGTGTCCTGCTCTGCTATTGACTCTATGGAAGTCTGAAGAAGTTCGGGATCTGACCCCATCTCTTGAGGAATCTTACACGGAAATCTGTCCACTGACAGAGCCAGGTAACTCTTGGAGTTGCAGAGGACTGGCCAGGGCCTGGAGTGGTTAAGTGGCTCACTACTGATCACACTGATCACCCCTCTGGTCTGTCAGAAGCAGGCCTTGAACCCCCTGGCTTTGGCGTTCAAAGGCTGCACCTCCCTTCACTCCTTTCTGTGGAAAGCTTGAGACTTGGTGCCTCTCTTCCCCTGCCCGACCGGGCCTTAATCCAGGAAACCTTTGGCATAAGCATCCATCACATGGCACCACCAATAAGCAGGAAAAGTAACTGGCAACAGCAGACTGCATATGCTCAGTGGATTTGGAGCCAGAGTTCGAGTTTGAAGGGGCCCTCTGCCACTCACCACCTGTGCGACCTTGGACAAGTCTCTTCCTTTTTCTCTACGCCCCAGTAGTTCCACTGCAGGGCTGCCTGTTCCACGATTTGGAGAGGCAGCTGCCCTTTCTTTCGGCCCCAATCTGTGCGCCTTTCATCTTTAGAGGTCCTCGGCGCTGCGCAGCCCTCCTATACCCACTCCCAGCTTGAGGCTCTAAAGGGGCTTCTCCGTGCCCCGCCTCCTCTCGCCTCCCTCCTCTGCCCTCCCCTCTCCTCTCTTTTCCTCTCCCTCTCTCCTCCCTCCTCTCCTCTCCCCTCCTGCGGCCGCAGAAACTCCTCCTCCACCCGGTTGACATCAGAGCAAACCCGCCGAGCGTCCGGCCGCCTACGGAGGCGGAGGAGAAGCCACCCCTGCCGTTGATTGTGAGCACGGGGACCAGAGCGAGGAGGAGGAGGAGAAGAAGGAGGAGGCGGCGGCGGCGGCGGCAAGGAGCGCGAAGCGAGCGCTAGGGCGGGCAGGCGGGAGCAGCGCGGCTCAGAGATCGGGGCCAGGGCCAGCGGCGGCCTAGGGAGGCGGTGGGGGTGGGGGCCCGAGCGACCCAAGGAGCCACCCCCCCACCTCCCAGCCTCCCATCGCTGGGCAGCCTCAGGTAAGCGGGAGGGAGGCAGCCTAGGTACCCCCAAATCCGGGGCGAAGTCTGAGGGAGCCTGCGCTCTGACCTCACCTGGCTCCTCCCCTGGGGCTCTGGGAGGGAATCGACCCTCATTTCCCCTCTTGTCCCCTGAGCTCATCCCTGAGGAAGGGGTTATGCAGCAGAAAGGAGAATTAGGCTCTAAGCCCCTGGCTGAGGGATCGGGAAAGCCTCCTTGCAGGTGATCCCCTCCCTCCTCCAGCCCTATTTCAGGGGCTCCCAAGCATATACACCTGTTATGTCTAGGGTCACCTGTGTGGAATTTTGCCCCTTGGCAGCTATTGGCACTGCCCCTAGCCTTCCCTTCCAAACAAAGGTCCCGTTTTGGGTCCCAGCAGAGGTTGGGTGTTTGGGGGTGGGGAGGTAGGGTGTGTCTCTGGGTTGAAGGTGGGGAGGACGGTAATTCCTATCTATGCCTTTCCTAGGAGATCCCCCCGGGACCTAGTCTCAATCCCTGATGAAAGAGTGGCTGGGATATGTTTTAGCGAATTGATCAACTGAAATGGAGGCAGAAGTGAGGTAGCCCTGGCCCACTTCTGCTCCTGGATTCAAAGCCACAGGGTCACTCTGCTCTCTGGCAGGGCCATGCTAGGTAGTTGGTTCTCCATTGGATGAGTGTGCTGATCTCTGGGCCTGGGGCAGCTGCTCCCTTTCCCTAGACAAGAGTCAGCATTTTGCACAAACATATGTTGCTCTGTGTTTGTATTGTGTGCAAGACCTAAGGGATGGACAAGATTCAATGTGTGTCAGATTGTATGTATTAGTGGGATGTCTGCAAGGAAAGGTATAGGGTTATTGAAAGTATGTGTGTTTGGGTTGTAGGAGGATCATAGGGTGGGTGTCCTATCATAGGACTGGATGAGCTGTCATATAGTGCAACCCCTCTCTCCCCCTTTTCTAGGAGTGTTAGGGTGTGTCCAACTGGAAGAGTAGGTGGGTATTGGAGTATAGGGATGTACACCTCTTGTTCTGGAGGGTGTGGGGGGGGGGAGAAGATAAGGACATATGCAGATTTGGGGGCATATCTGAATTTGCAGGTATTGATGGGTTAGGTTATGTGCCTAGATTTGTGGCTCTGTCCTGTGGAGGGGTACCTCTGTGTACTAGGAGTTTTCACAGAGCTCAATGAGTTGACCATCATTCACCTTTGAAAAGTTTCATCTTCCCCTTTCTTGCTCTGGAGCCTGGTGTGGGGATGGGGGACTAGCTAGGTATAGCAAGGGAAAGGGCTTTCTTTATTGCCAGAACTTCTACTAGGGCTGAACTCTCTTTAGGTTAGAGGTGTTCTGGGCTTTGGGGAGTCTATTGAAAAGCTGGCTATACAGAGGGGTAACAGTGGGATTTTGTGGGGGAGGCATGGATAATGCCTTGCCTTTAGGAAGGACCTTGCTTTTGTTCCTGTCTTGTGGTTCCTGATACTTGAACATCTGGGCTTCCCTAGGCAGTGGTGGTGAATCCAATAGTGCCACCGAAACTTAGGTTCTGCCTGGCCTGCACTATGGAACCTGCCTGATGCCTTAGGGAATCAGGCTGTGGCCAGAGGGGCTAAGGGTGGGACCAGAGTCAGGGAAGCTCTCCCCTTTATACTTCTTTAATACCCCCACTCTTCCTGACCCCTTTTCCCTTGGGAAAAGACATCTGGATCCCTGGGTGTCCGGGGGTCCACTGTAAAATCAAAGTGTTAATTCTGGGAGGTTTGTAAAATTCTGGTCTTTGACTTTACAGATCATACTCCTTTTCTTAATGAGGAAACAGATCTAGTGAGGGAAAGTCATGGACCCAAGACGATACAGCTCATTAGTGGTGGAACCGGTGCTAGAAGACAGGTCTCCTGATTCCCATAGATTCAGAAAATGGAAAAGAGAGAAGGGGCCCTAGAGATGATTTAGTCCAAACCCTCCGTGTTACAGGTGAGAAAGCTAAGATGCAGAGCTCTCTTTACTGCTTCCTCATAGTTCAGATTATTATGGGGTGTCACCCTTCCGTCTTATGACCCAGGAAGCAGAATTTAGACTAATCATCGAATCTTCTGAGGAAACACTGAATTAAATTCTTATGTAACATAGGGCCTCAGTTTCCCTAGCTAGAGAATTGGAATTACTGCTCACTTTCTTTCCTCCCTGGATCCCTCTTACGAAGACTCCTAGATTTGGGATGTGCTTAGGATGAATTTGAGGTGGTTGGGTGGAAGCTGATGGAGAAGGGAGGCTAGAACGGTGGATCAAGGATTAAGTGCAGGAGCCTAGCCTGGCCTGATGCAGGAGGACCCTAGAACCTCAAATCTCAAATCTCTTGCTAGTCTGATCTGGAAGCTCAGGGAGGGAGTGGCGGTGGAGATCAAGGAGGGGTAGGGGGGGCTTTTCTAGGCCAAAATCTAAAAGCTTGGGCTGGGGACAAAGCCCGGAGGTCCAGGAATCTGTGGGGCAGGAGTGGGGGGGTGATGGTCAAAAGAGGTGGGGGGATGAGGGAGTACCAGCTGTTCCAGATGTGGCTGCTGTTGTCATGGCAGCAGTGCAAATGGAGCTATTTAAAAATGTGGCTGAGAATATTGCTGGAGGCAGAAGGAGGGGGGGGAACCTGTTTTCTGAGAGAGGAGGAGGGGATACCCTGGACATACCCCCAGGGCATCAGTGTTGTGATCAAGGACCCTCCCACCCTGGGGGTTATCTCTCAGACCCCTTCCGAGTGTTCCCATCATTACATTATGAATTATGGAATGGGGTGTGTGTGTGTGTGTGTGTGTGTGTGTGTGTGTGTGTGTTTACATTGGGAGCTCCTATCTGGGCCCCTGTTTTTTAAGAGGAAGAAATGAGTCCCCGTTATACAAAGGATAAGGAGGTAAAAGGAGATGGGTCAAAAATTAGGAAAGAAAAAGCAGGAAGAGGGGCTTGGAGAGGCCCCCTCCCACTGAGCCTGAGCTGTCTCCTCCCCAGGAGCCCTGGCTGTCGCCAGCGGGCAGTGGGCAATGCCTCGGGAAGTGGATGGACCCGGCTGGAAGAAGCACGCGAATGATATTCGGGACATTTATGAATTCCGGGATGTCCTGGGCACGTAAGTGATGCCTTCTGTTCCTCCCCTCCCTTCTCTGACAAATGAAGCAGGGCTGGTGCAAAGAGCAGACAGGGAGACAGGGAGGGGCTGAGATGGAATTTCAGACTCATCCCTAGGTAGGTCTGCAAGGGATATATCAGAAACCTAGGGGAAGAGGTAAGGGGGCTTACTTCCCCCAAGCTGGGCCTTGGGCATCAAAATTAGGCTGTCAGGAAGTGGATGGAGTTTTTCCTCTGGACCAGCCCCTCAGCTGTTTCCTGCTAGCTTCCGCCCATGGGACTGCCTATGGACACATCTGCAGGCCAGCGGGAGACCTCACTCCTTGTACTGCCCGATTGGTGTGGGGGTAGGGATTGAGAAAGGGAAGAGAAGAGAATGAAGACTCCAGATGAAGGTTCTGTACAAGGTATTAGAGGAGACCACAGAAAATGTCTAGCTTCCAGGTCAGGGGTACCCTCCATTCCCATCCCTACCCAAGTGGCCAGTGGAGGCCCTTCTCCCTTCCTCCTCTGTTTCAAATCCAGGTTCTCCTCACTCCAGGCTCTTTCTGTGCTAAGGTCTGGGAAGAACTTTAAGGCTAGACTTGGTTGGGTGGGAGAGAGAAACCTTGGTATCAGCCTGAGAATGGAAGGAAAGAGGAAGTGGGGGAGGAGTGGGAAGGTTGAAGGCAGGTTGAAGGGCAGTGACTGCCTTCTGGCTTCCCCTATGGGGACAGTGGGAAGAGCCAGTGCTTAAAGTTCATTGAACCTGGCTTGTGACAGCTTCAGTCTTGTACTGAGGGATGGGAAATGTGGAATGGACCCCGGTTCTGTCTGGCTAGGCTAGCAAATGGCCTTTGGCTGATGGCAGATGAGTAGCTCAGCCTGTCCCTGAGACATGAGGACCACAGGTGATATTGTCTGATTTGGGCTGGTAAGAGAAAAGAAACCTTAGGTCTTCCCATCTCGGCTTAACTCAGCCATGGTCCCCAAGTCTCAAATGGTCTCCGGCCTCCCCTTCCTCAGTCTGGCTTCTTTCCCAAAAAATATTCTCTTGTAAGGACTGATTTCTGCTGCCTCCAAGTCTTTTCAGAGCTTCCTGAGGCTCTTTGCCTCCCCCCCCCCCAGCCCAGGATGCCTTCACCTGCTCCCATCACCTTGCTATTCGGTTGTTACCCTGTGCAAGCCAGGCAAGAATAATAGTTGGGGTTGGGGGGGGGGAGACAGGCTTCTTGCGGGGTTGAGGAAGCTGTAGCATCTTCCCCTTTCTGCTTCATCTCCAAGGTCAGCTTCAGATGTGATTTCAAGGCAGCTCAGATCCTTCCCATAACCCCTGAATTCCTCATCCCACCTTCTCATTGTGTCAATAGACATGAATTCTTTGCTCCTCTCGTCTGTTATCATGCCTTTTCCCTCAGAGGGGTCACACATGAAAGATATTGTAAAGCCTTTACCTTAGTATGAAGGATATTCTCAGAGTCTGTGCTGAGTGAGAGCAGAATTTGTTGGGTTGGGGTTTTTTCCCCGGCAGAAGTGTACAGTGAACACACTAAAGGGGAAGAAAGGGCTGGGGGCCTTCAAATTTGGGGAAGAAGTAGGGGAAGGGGAAGATAATGATTATTGTCCCTCACATTTCCAAAATGCGTTTCAAAGTTCTTTTCTCTCCTTTAAACATCGCTGATAGGTAGAGTCTGAATCCATCATTATCCCAATTTTATGTAACAGGAAAATGATGCTGGGAGAGGCTCAGCAAGCTGGTTACATTCCAGAATTGGAATCCAAGCCTCCTGAGTCAAAGTCCAGTGTGCTAAGACCTGCTACTCAGAAGGACCTTAGGAAACTGTCCAGCCCCAGCCAGGGACCTTAGGACAGGGCTGTCCCTCCATCTGTCTCCCCTTGGCCTCTTGAACACTGTGCTATGGAGCAGTTATGGGGGGAGGACTCTGCTCATGGCCCTGAAGGCCCATGATTTGGGGGGTTGTTGATAAGGAGGTACGCATGAGTTTGGGACCCAGATCATGCTAAGGCCCAGAATTTTTGGAAGTATTCCTCACTTCCTCTTCCCCTACCCTACCTCACCATTCGCCCCTCTTTGCCCTGACAGGGGAGCATTCTCCGAGGTGATACTGGCTGAAGAAAAGACCACCCAGAAACTGGTGGCCATCAAATGCATCGCCAAGAAAGCCTTGGAGGGCAAGGAGAGCAGCATTGAGAATGAGATTGCCGTGCTGCATAAGTGAGTGGGAGCTGGGTTGTCTCCTCCAGGGACCACCCCCACCTTTACCCCCATGCCTTTCTCCATCCTCAGCTTGGCTCTGCCTGTGAGTCCAGCCTCTCTATGTTTGTCCTTTCCTGGACAAATTTTGCCTGAAGCCACTGCAGCCTTCTTATTGCCCTGACCATTCTGGTCCTCAGCTATTGATCAAGCAGCTGATGGCTTCTTTGAATAGCAGATATATTGATAGTAACTGGCATTTCTAGAAGGTTTGCAAAGTACATTCCATATATTATCACATTGAAGCTTCTCTGGGAGGTAGCTGCTATTATACCCATTTTGCAGACAAGGAAACTGAGGCTCAGTGAGTTTGTGACTTGGCTCAGAGTCATGAAGTCAGTAAATGGGAGAAAAAGGATTCTATTTGGGTTTCTTTGGATTGATGGAGTGATTGTCCTTATTCTTTCCTGGCTGCTGCACGGTGCTGCTGCCTGAGAACCCTAGGAGGGACGACTCCTGGCTAGCTTTCAGAACCTGTTCCAGGGCCCTGCATTTCCTAGTAGCCCCCAGGTTTACTCTCTGGGTGTCCTGCTTGTCAGACATAAGGCAGGCCCCAAGCCTCAGCTTCTGCCCTGAGCCCATCTGATGGTGCTGATGATGAGGCCAGCATAGAAATGATTTCTTCTGCTGTTGCCCAGATGAATCTGGTCTCCTTAACCTGATGGTACAACACAAGCAGGTAAATAGGCGAGCAGTCCTGGTGTTCCTTGGTCAGTCACCTGTCCGGGGCTTGCTGAGTCCCCAGTTCTGGCCTCAGTAATCACACAATACTAGGGAAGGAGAATGAGCACCAACAGCCTCAAAAGTTTGCGTAGGGCTACCTATCATTGCAGGACTATTCAATAAAGTGAGAGACAGTCCTGAGGATCCTAGGCATTGTGATGTAGTTGATTTAGAGTTAAGCTTGGCATCAAGAAAACCTGGGTCCAAGTCCCATCTCTCATGCATGCTGGCTATATCAAATTGAGCAAAGGCACAACTTCTCATTGCCTTGGGCAGCTCTCCAAACTTGTGAACTGCAGGACAATTGCCATATGCATTAGTCAGGCAGCTAAGGGGCACAGTGGATAGAAGGGCTGATCTGGAATCAAGAGGACCTAGGTTCATATCCTGCCTCAGACACTTCCTAGTGGTGTGACTTTGGGTAGGTCACTAACCTCTGTTTGCCTTACTTTTCCCAGCTGTAAAGTTAGAATAATAATAGCGTCCGCCTCTCAGGGTTGCTGTGGGGAGCACCCCCACCCATGGCCAGGTTTGTGAAGGCTTTGGCACGATGCCTGGCACGGAGTAGGAGCTTAAGACAAGCTTGTTTCCTTCTTGCCTAGAAGGGGATGCCTAACTCTTCCTAAATAATTTCAATGAAATCACGGGTCCGATTACATTTTTTAAGTACTCAAACTGACCTTAAATACTGGTATTAAGTATTATTCTCCGCTGGTGATCTCCCTGCCTTTTCATGGTGACATGAAGGTCCTGTTCATCCAAGGCTGAGCCTGCTGAGTATAAACTGGCAGATGCCACCCACCTGGAGAGGCTTTGAACGCAAGCCCAATGACACACCGTTTGCATGTATGTTTTCATGTGTATCTATTGTCTGGCCAGTCTGGCAATGTCTTCATTTTTTGGCCCCAGCAACTCTTCAAAGCTCGTCTCCCAAGTCAACCAGGATTGTGACCCGAGTTGGCAGAAACAACACTCACATCACCAAAACTGCAGGTCCCCAAACATGGTGATGTAATTGGTAGTGGGTAGTATCATCCTGTTACTGTGTGCTGGGATGGTGCGGTCCTTGGCTCCAAGGAGCACCATCTGCTTCCTCCTACTTAAGTTTGCCTAGGGGGTAGAGGGAGGCCTTTGGGCCTTTCCTCTGAACCTCCTTCTTTGTTTGTTTTTCTAGGATCAAACACCCTAACATTGTGGCCTTGGATGACATCTATGAGTGTGGTGGGCACCTCTACCTCATCATGCAACTGTGAGGACTCAGCCCTCCCCCGATGCTCCCCTGCTTCCTTCTCAGCCTCATTCCTGCTGTAGTGACCTTCCTCTCCTTACCCCACTCTTGTCTCAGACATTTCCACCTTCCTTCCTGGCATCACCCTTGACCACCAGGACATCTGTCCCTTCCTTCTCAGTTTCTGGACACCCACATCCTCACTGCCACCCCAGATCCCCATCTTTCCATGGTCTCATTCCCCCCTATCTTCTCTTTGGCCCTAATCCTGCCTCAGATCAGACCTGAGCATCTTTGGCATTGTTCTTATCCAGCCTCTTCCCTTTCCCCCTAACCTTTGGCACTCTCCACCCATTAGCATTCTAAGAGATTCCAAGGGGACTTGAAGGCAGAGGAGGGCCATGTGAATGGGTTACATCCTGGGGAGGGGAGTGGCATGGAGATCTGGGGAAACCATTGCCTCTAACCTGCTCCTTTTGCTTCAGGGTGTCTGGGGGTGAGCTCTTTGACCGGATTGTGGAGAAGGGCTTCTACACAGAACGGGATGCCAGCCGACTAATCTGCCAGGTGCTTGATGCAGTCAAGTATCTCCATGACATGGGCATTGTACACAGAGATCTCAAGGTGAGAGAGGGGCTTTTTGTGTTTTTTGGGGGTGTGCAGTGAGAAATACAATGGGGGAGGGAGGGAAAGGTTGGAGAAGAAATGAGGAAGCTTGAATGATGTATAATTATGACCAGTCATGGCATTGGAGAAGAGTTGGGAAAATTCTCACCCTGCCCCTTTTCATCAGAGAGGTGCCGGTGCCAATTGTGGGAAGTGTGCACGTTTCCTTTGATATCAGATGTCTGTCATCGCCATGTTGGTTTTGCTTAATTTATTTTTCTTTGTTAAGAAGAAAGGTGGGGGCGGCTAGGTGGCGCAGTGAATAGAGCACCGGCCCTGGAGTCAGGAGGACCTGAGTTCAAACCCGGCCTCAGACACTTAACACAAAAACTAGCTGTGTGACCTTGGGCAAGTCACTTAACCCCAACTGCCCTCCAAAAAGCGAAAATTAAAAAAAAAATAAATTAAAAAAAAGAAGAAGAAAGTTGTGTGGGTGGAGGGTAGTGGGGGTATATCTGGAAATAACTTTGATGTGAAAACAAAAGGCATCAATAAAACATTAAAAAGAAAAAAACTACTTGATTTAAAATTGATAAATTAAAATTTAATTAATTTAAAACGAAGGGCTGTGGGGGAGTTTGAAGGAAGGGGGTGACAGGGAAATGGACTGGGGAAGGGAGGAGAGGATCAGAGTGGGGAAGGTTGGGGGAAGGGTATTGAACTGGGAGTCAGGGGGCCTGGGTTCTAGTCCTGGCTCTGCCTCGATGTGGCTTTTGAGGGCCTGTTTCCTTATTTGTAAAGTGGGGATAATATGTGCCTGCCCTGCCTCTCAGGGCTATTGTGAAGCTGGAATGAGATCATTTTATCAGTGACTTACATAAAGATATAAATGGCTTGCTTATCAAATTTGCAAATGACATCAGCTAGGAAGGAGAGTTAATATGGAGGACAGAAACAGGACTCAAACATCCCAACAGGCGATGGGATGGGCAGACTCTGAAATGGGGGGCTGCCTTGGACGATAGTAAGCACCCCATCCCTGGGGTCTGCAGGTGGAGTGTGAATACTTTTAAAGAATGCTCTCAGTGGTGGGGGTCTTGTTAACACGGCATCTGAAGTCCTTTCCAAATCAGATTCTGTGAGATTAGCATGGAGTCAGTGATAAAGCCATACACAAATGTTCTGATGATCATTTTCTCCCAAAGCCAGAGAACTTGCTTTACTACAGCCTGGAGGAAGATTCCAAGATCATGATCTCAGACTTTGGGCTGTCCAAGATGGAAGTCTCAGGCAGTGTGCTTTCCACAGCCTGTGGCACGCCGGGCTATGTAGGTAGGAATGAAGCTGGGTGTGAGGGTGGAGATCAGGGTAGAGAGGGCACCAGCGGCCTTGGGGGTGCGATCTAAAAGGCAGTTTGGGGGAGCTGTGAGGATCCTGGGGGGAAGGGCACAGTTTATGTGGGTGCTCCCCTCCTCCCTCCCCCTATCATGACTGCCATCTCTTCTACCTTTGAAGCCCCTGAAGTCTTGGCCCAGAAACCTTATAGCAAGGCTGTGGATTGCTGGTCCATTGGTGTTATTGCCTACATCCTGTGAGTGGGGGGCCCAGGTACGGGGTGAGGGGCGGGCAAAGGTGGTAGTGCCAATGTGGTGGAGAGCCACAAGGCAAATGGTCCCTCCTTTTCTCCTACTCTGGGACTTGGAAGTTAAGAAAACTTGCTGTAATCCTAGCTCTGCTGATAACTCACTGGACAAGTCTCTCCAGACCTGTTTCATAATCTGTATAAGGGGCATGATATTTTGTGTCTGTCCTGCTTCACAACTGAGAGGGTTGAATGTGATAAAGAGAGGGGAAAGTGTGAGGGAACATCAGGGGTTCATATTGTCCTTTCTCCTCTTCCCCCTTCAGACTCTGTGGTTACCCTCCTTTTTATGATGAGAATGATGCCAAACTCTTCGAGCAGATACTGAAGGCTGAGTATGAGTTTGATTCTCCTTACTGGGATGACATCTCTGACTCTGGTACTGATACTGGGAACAGGTCCCTCTCCCCTGACCTTCTGTTTGCTTCACACCTCCCTCCTGTCCTGCTGCTTTTTCTTCTCCATTGCCCTGCCACCCCCAGACCAAGCACCTGTCCCTAGGGTCTGCTCTCAGGCCCAGATTTGTTGCCCCTGTGCAATCTGCCAAAGCTTTGGTGGGACTGTCTGCCATGCACTAAGGCCACCTGTCCTCAGGAAATCCCAGACCCCCTGAAGCTGTGGGCGGGATAGCCTTTACCCAGGTGTCCCTGAAAAGGCTTTGTAAAGCCTCCTCCCCCAATCATATCATTGGAGTTGGAAGGCACCATCAGTAACCATCTGGCCCAAATTGCACACGAAAGAAAACTGTACCTGAGGTACAGGCACTCATCCAGCCTCAGCCTGACTATTTCCAAGGAGGTGGCACCCACTACTTCTCAAGGCATCCCATTTCATGAAAGAGGGGTGCTTTTCTAGACATTAAGCCTAAATTTTCCTATTGTATTTTCCATCTGGTTCTCGGGCCATGAAGAGCACATCTAATTATTCAAGCACTTCCAGTGCTTGAAGACCCTTACAATTCTCCTCTTCCATTTTCTCTAGTATAAATATCCCCAGTTACTTCATTCCACCCCCAAATTTAAAATTCACAAAAACACAGAAAAACAAACACCTTTTCCTGCTGGTCTGATGATGTGTGAAATGTTTAATTCCAATCTTTGCCCTTTGTTAAAAATTCAAATGTCATGGAAAGGGGCCACAGCATTAAATGATTCTTGGGCATCTTTCTCCCTCGTCTGGAGAAGTGTCTCCGATCTTTTCAGAAGGGAAGGTTTTGATAGAGATAGAAGCTGGGAAGGAGTTGCTACTCATTGGAATGAGCAAAAGGAAGCTCCACTGACGATTTCCCCATTATGATTTTGCTCCAGATCTAGTCCTGTTTATTGACCGACTGACTGGCAGGTGGGCAGGGGAGAGTGCTGAGAGGAGCCAGACTGGGCCCGGGATGGGCTTGTGATCTGAACTCACTGACCCTTATGGTCTCTTCTCATCTAACATAGTGAGCACTGTTTATAGTGGGCATTCCACAAATGCTGTATAAGTTGAATTGCATTCTGTCTCTGTCCTGCCTCGGGCTCCAAGCCAAAGACTTTATCCGACATTTGATGGAAAAAGATCCTGAGAAGAGGTTCACCTGTGAGCAAGCCCTGCAGCACCCATGGTGAGGAAGGCCCCATCCACCCCTCCCCCCTAGGCTCTGCACCCAAACCCCTGAAGCCTCCCTTACCAGCTCTCCTACCCCATCTTCTTTTAGGATTGCAGGAGACACGGCGCTGGACAAAAACATCCACCAGTCTGTCAGTGAGCAGATCAAGAAGAACTTTGCCAAGAGCAAATGGAAGGTGAGGTTGTGGCCCCTCCCCTCAAATCCTTGACCTGAGCCTCTTTCTACACCCCCAGTTGTGGCCTTCCCCTCCCGCCAGCCTGAGCCCCAGCATCTCTCCTCCCTAATGTACCTGTCAAGGCCTAGTCTTATGCTATAGCCTGGACCTTGCCTTCCCTCCCAAGTCCCTAGCTCAATTCTCCTCATTCCCATTCTCTCCTGCCTCCTGACCCACACTGGGGAAACAGCATGGCACAGTGGAAACAGGGCCAGATCTAGTGCAGGGACTCTGGGGTGTGACTGGTACGACCATGAACAAGTCCCCCCACCTCTCTGGGCCATCTCTAGGTCCACTCTTTGTCTCATGCTTCCCATAGTCTTCCTTCCCTCCTCCTTGGGCACCCAGCCCAGGCCAGGCTGGTAGACCTTTGGGGTCAGTCCCCTAACCTCCTCCACGACTTATCTCTTTTCAGCAAGCCTTCAATGCAACAGCAGTGGTGCGGCACATGAGGAGGCTTCAGCTGGGTACCAGTCAGGATGGGCCAGGCCCTGGCCAAACCACCAGCCACGGGGAAATGCTGACACCTGAGACGGGCGGGGGTGAGGCGACGGTGTGGGGAAGGGAGGCTAACTGTCCCCAAGATACCTTCCGTTACTGACACCCCCTCTGAGGTCCCCACGTTGGCTGCTGCAGGGACTGCTGTGCAGAGCCTTTCCTGGAGCTGCCAGCCACTCACTCACCCCAGCTGCTGAGGGCTGAGCAACTGGCAAGGGGAGTAGTGGTGGTGGGTGAGCTCCTGGGCAAGGGCTCAGGTGGAACCTGCCAAAGAGAAGTCATTATGCCCCAGAGGATGCCGCAGGGCAGTAGGGCCTTCGAACTGCCCATTGTTTTGAGAAAGGGTAAGACACCCTCTGTTCTCCCCTCCCCGTTCTGTCCCTAGGAAAGCCTCCTCCTCTTCTCACTTCCCAGGGCTCTGAACCCACTTCAGCCAAGGCCTCCTCTGAAGGAAAGGACTGGCCTCTTCTGTAACCCTGTCTCTCCTGGCTTTGGATCCCTTTCCTGAAACCCTTTCTAGCACCTCACCCTGGTCACCCTGACCTCTGGGAAGGGCAAGGAACTGTGCAGGGAAGTTGTAGCAGGAGCCAGGGCCCTGAGAAGAGACATGGGGGTGCTGAAGGTGGAAATCATTCGGCCTTCTTCCTCTCTGTGCTCCTTATTTCTCCCCATGCTCTGGTCAAGGTATCTAACCGTTTTCCAAACAAATATTTCTATTTTATTGTTCATTCTTTTATTAAAGGGAAGAGGTTAAAACCATTCGAGCATTTCATCCTTTCAGTTTGGCAAGCACCTCCCAGTCTTTCCCTTTCCCCAAAAGTGCACAACTGGCCATCTGCTATGGGGACATAACGTGCCCCTGAGGTAGACGCTGGAAGTCAGGGAACCCCCAAACCCAAGGGTGGGTAGGACTGGAGAGAGGGAAGGAAGGGGGTCTGTCCCTGCTGAGGGGCTAAGATCTTTTCCACTACTGAAGAGTGACACGGTTTCTTGTCACCTCGGGTCTCCAGCACCCCTCGCTCTGGCATCGCAGCCCTGCTCTCAGAGGCCTTCCTTCTGCGTTTCTGAGACTTTGCCTTTGCCTGGAACATCTGTGGTTTGGGGATGTCTCAGGTCTGCGCAGAACAGCACCTGGGCAAAGGAACTGGGCTAGAGGGTCTTCCCTTGGGAGGCTTAGTACAGTGCACGCAGAGGTGCAGAGGGCGGAGGGAGGGACACAAGGCAGTGAGGTTTTGTCTGTGTGTTTTAATGGAGTAAAGGCTGGGGAGCACAGGGGGAATAAGACACTAACCGCTTGAGTCCAGCCAGCATACGGACCCCACAGGCTCCGGAAGAAGTCTCCTGAAGTAGAAAGAATATTGCTGAATCTGCCCCTTTCCTGTTGGTGACAGCCCTCTGTGGCCCCTCTGCCTTCCTCCCACCTAGCCCTGGGACGCTGCTCACCTAGTTCTTTGCTGGTCTTCCGGCTCAGGCTCTTCTGAGCCTTGGAAGCAGGCTGCCAGCCATAGTCCCGGTGGGCAATGTGCCAGATGTGGACATCCACAGGCACAGCCTGGGGCTTGTCCAGGGACATGAGACACACGCAGTCAGCCACCTTTAACACAGAAGTTTAGGATCCAGTCTATTCCTCATTACTCCTTACCTCACCCCAAATTTCTTTCTCACCTATGAGCTATGTTTTCCTCTAGGCCAAGAGAACGAGAATGAGAGAGAGAGAGAGAGAGAGAGAGAGAGAGAGAGAATGTGTGAGTGTGTGTGTGTGTCTGTGGAGAGCACCACGGAGGTGATGTGCACTGGTGATCTTTCCAAGCCTTACTTTTACCCCAACACCAGGCAACGAGCAGAGGGTCTGTTGGGCTTCTTCATAGGAAGCTGAACGGAGCTGCTGCAGCCAGCTGAGTCCCCCCCGTTCGTTCAGGATGATGCGGGCACTCTCACTCACAAAGCGGGCACGATACCCAAAACCCAGCTTCCGAAGCTGAGGCTCCACCTCGGTGTCTGCAGGGAGAGTTGGGCAACATGAGTTGATCACCCCACATCCTGAGCTTGGTGGATGCCCAAATGGAAAACATGCATCACGTCACCCCTGTTTCCCCACCCCCCTCCTATGACTTTAGGGAATCTGCAGCCTCACAGGGAACACAAGTATGGAAAGACTTAAGGCCCACAAAGAGACCTGTGAAAAGGGTAAAGTAGTGGGATGATGGTTACTAGAGGTGGGTGGGGCTAGTTTGGGAAGGCTTGACTCAGCACCACAAATTCAGATGTCATTCAGCTCAGTTCCTTTACCTCACTAATGAGGAACCAGGCATAGAAAGGTGGGATGACTAGAGTCAGACAGGCAGGCAGGAAGGAGCAGAGCCAGGATTCAAAGTCAAGTTTTGGACTGCAGTGGGGAGCCTGGGGCCTCCTGGGGCCTCCTAGGTCCTCCAGTGAAGTCCTTTGCCGATTCAAATCACAGAACAAATCCCCTTTGTAAAAGGATTTATTCTGTAAAACTCGGTCATAAGGCGGCACCCAAGGACCCAGAGGCAGCAGGTTCCCCACTCCAGGTGCTCTTCCCACTGCACCAGGCTTCGCAGAGAAGGGATGGGATCTGTAGTAGGTCAGGCTGCCTAGACTGTGTGGACGTGTGCCTGATAGGTGCCAGGGAGCAGCTGGGCCTGGGGGGGGGGGGCTGTAGTAGCAGGAACGCTGAGAGGGGGGGGCTCCCGTCGGGGAGCCACAGGGACTCGGGGCCGGCTCACCGGCCAAAGCCTGCAGGCTGGGGAAGCCGTGGTAGGAGATGCCGTCCAGCCGGCCCAGTTGCGGCCCCAGGTGCTGGCACAGCCGCTGCACCATGCTGGTGATCCTCGAGATGTGGTTGTTGGAGGAACAAATGAAGGAGAAGAGACACTCAACGGGGTCTAGTCGGAGCAGCCGGACCCCTGCGGGGGGGGGGGGGGGGAAGGAGAGAGGGTGGTCACCTGGGCTGCGCTGCCCTCGGCCGCCGCTCTCCCGGAAGCCCCGCCCCCGCTTACCCGGGAATCTCGAGGCCACTTCTCTGAAGTGGGGGTCCGCGGAAGCCCAGCGCCGGTACAGGTCAGCCAGGCGGACATGGAGCTGGAAGAAGCGGTGCAGGGTCTGCGGGGCCCCGGGTCCGGCCGGCTCCCCGTACACGGTGTAGTGCAGCCGGCCGTCAGCCTGGGTCAGAGTCCACAGGCGGCCGTCCAGGACCCCCGTCCAGTACCCCGGGCTCTGCTCTCTCCACCTGGGACAGGAGAGAGAGGGACAGCGCCCTGTGCTGAGCCCGCGGCTCCCCGCCAGCCCCAGGTGGGGGCGGTCCCTCCCCGACCACTCCTCCCGGGACGCCCGGCGCACGTGGGGCCTCGCTCACCTGAAGGACTGGCCCGAGGACAGCACTAGGCCCAGGTCCAGCTCGGAGCGCGGACAGGGGATGGAGGCCCACAGGCCGGGAGCCGAGGCGAGGGTACGATGCTGCATGGCCCCAGCAAACAGGCGGGAAAGCGCGCCACGCACAGCCCGAAGGCCCAGGTCTGAGCGCCAGCCCTCTAAAGACCGCCTCCACCCCAGGCCCCGCCTCCGACCCCTCCCCTCCCTAACGTCTCACCCACTCTGGATTTCACTGGGCGAAGCCCCGTCTATTAAAGGCGGGGTACACACAAGACCCCACCTATTCTAGATTCCTCCCACCCAAAGCCCCGCCCATTGCACTGTGGGGAGTGTTTACCTTCCCCTGCTCTGGATTGGCTGACGTCCTTTCCTATCAAAGCCTCGCACTACGCCCTCGCAGCACGCAGGCCCCGCCCCCTGCCGCTTCACTCCCGAGTCTTCCTTTTTCCACACCGGAGTTGCGGTTTGCTGCGCAAAGCCGGAAGTCGCTCCAAAAGGGCGCGAGGCGTTCCGCTCACACGAGATTTCCGTAATCCGAGACTGTCCGCTACCGGAAATAACCCTGGCACACCGGGGAAGGAGTCAGCCTATCCGGAGCGGAGACAGCAGGAGACCTCCAATGAAAGGCTTGGGGTTTGAGGAGCCAAGCAATAGCGTCGCGGGCTGCAGGTTCTAACTGGAGCTCCTCCCCCTTCTTCCCGCCCAGCCGCCTGGGCCCGCCGGCGGTGTTTCTGTTCCCCTTCTCCCTTCTCCCCTCCCCCACCCCCACCCCCGCCCCGCAGGAAGCGGGATTCCAAATAGGCGTTTTATTTTCTAAGAATCAATATATTTTCTTCCTTCGAAATAAATACAAACCAATTTGACGGGCGGGGACCCATGGGGGAGGCGGGAGCGGGGTTTGGGGACAAGCCCCAGGCTTTTTAGTGCCAAAGGATTCTGGCGCGACCCGGAAACGCAGTTACAAATGAGAATAATTTAAATTCTCCGCTAATTTACAGTATGTACAGTAGCAAAAGGGTCATCAGGCACACACACCCCCCAGCCCCCCTGCAGGGCGGGACAGATACTTGGGCACGCTTCCCGCTGCAGGGCTGGGCCACCCCGAAGCCCAGCCTGCAGTGGCCTCCGGGGGCCCAAGGGTCCCCAGACCCCACAGAGGGAGGCAAGGCTTCGAGGCACCGGGAGCGCTGGACCTCCTATCCGGTGACTGCTCCGGGGTCCCTTTTTTGGCTTGAGGATATTCCCTTGGCCGAGGTTGTTCCAAGCCCTGGAGCGTCCTGTACAGTCCAGCTGCACTTGGGGCGGGGCCACCCCCGCCCAGCTTCCCCTGAGACTGGCCCCAAGACCAGGAATGAGTCAGTGCAGAGGCTGCTGGGTGCCCCCCGGAAGCAGGAGCGAGCTTGGCGCCGCTTCAGTCGCTGTCGCTGGTTTCGCTGCTCTGCTCGCCCTGCACCTTGCTGCGGTGCTGCAGGGCGCGGTGATAGGCGATCTGCACGGACTTCCGGATGTTGGACTTGCGGCCCTCCAGCATCTTTTCCTTGTCTAGGTCTTGGTTCACTCCCAGAGGAACTAGCTTGGTCCTGGGAAGCCACTGCCTGTGGAAAGTGACAGAGCAAGAGGCTGCAGCACTGAGCACCAGGAACCATTTCCACGTGTCCACCACCCAAGACCTAGTGTTTTCAATATGACTGCCCCAAACACCCTCTCCTGACAGGTCTAAAAAAATAAATGTGGACGTGATGGGATCTGGGGCCCCACTGTCATCTCCCTAGGTCCTTCCCCATCTGCAATCCAATAGTGGTGGGGATCATCACAGTGATAAAGTGGAAAAAACCTTAAGAGTTAAAGAGATCTGGGTCAAAATCTCACAACGCTTGTGACCTCTAGACAAGCCACCACCATGGCTTCACACTCTGTAAAATGAGGGGCTGAAGGAGAGGACTTCTGAGTTTCCTTCCTGGGGTAAAAATGTGTGAAATCCACTACCATGCCTTAGAGAGCATGAACTTTGTCAGACATGATAGTTGGCATCTTGGGAAAAAAAAAAAAAAAGCATGGTTCTGGGGCAGCTAGCTAGCATAGTGAATAGAGCTCCAGCCCTGGAGTCTGGAGCACCTGAGCTCAAATCCTGCCTCAGACTTGATGTTCAACTAGCTGTGTGGTCTTAGGCAAGTCACTTTAACCTCAACTGCCTTGCCTTCCCCCCTCCAAAAAAAAAAAAAAAGGAAAAGAAAAAGCATGGTTCAGTAGGGAGAGCCCTCACTCTGGAACCACAGGGCCTGGGTCCAATCCCCAGTCCTGTTATTTATTACTTGTACGTGTGAGTTATTTAACTCTCGTAAGCCTTTGGTTTGCTCATCTGTAAAATGAATTCAGGAAGGTCAGATGGACTAACATCCCTTCCACCTTTCTAATCTTATCTGGCATGTACCAGGATATCAGTCTGCAAGCACATATTATATTATCAGATCCTCTGTATTTTATCACAGAGACCAAGTCTTCTTCCTGATACAGATGAAAGTACTCCTGATTTCTGGCTGGAGCCACTTTGCCGCAATCAATCTTAGCCTTTTCCTCGCTGTTCTGTACCAGACAGTTTGCCAGGCTGTCTGCTCCTGTGCAACACTGAGAGAGCTGTCCTTATACATCGTGTTAATTCCCCTCCCTAGCCCAGTGCTTGCTCCCCTTTCCTCTTACCAGGTTCTCTTGTTGTCAAAGAAGAGGACGAGGTAGAGATGCTCACGAGCTTCCTGGGTCATCTGCTCCCCAAGTTTCAACACCTCCAGCGGGGGCACAGGAATGGGTACCCCGTGGTGGAACATGCCCTCCCGAGGCATCTTTGGGTCGATGATCTGACGGATTGGGGGCACAGCTTGGTTCAGTTCTCTCCCTCCCCCCAGAGCCTCCTGTCTAATACTCTGGCCCGTCTAGCCATTGTTTGTAGCCAAAGAGAAACTGATCACTGTTGATAACTTAGGGGCTACAAGGCCCCAGAGACCTTATGACCCCTGGGCCATAACTGCACTAGGTAGCCACAATGCCTGGGAAACTGAATAAGACTGTTCAGAGTACCTACGTGATACACAAGGGTGGAAATGTATACCACATTAAAGCTGGGGAGACAGGTCCCTGAGCTGCACCTGTCCACCTGTCTGCCTGCTGAGCACCCCTCATGCCCACTGGGCCCTCTGTGGCTCCAGTGGGGCTTCGGAAACTCTTTGTTAACCTCGAGTTTGTATTCTGGATCACTTTCCTGGCCTTGTAGGTGGGGCTGGTGTGGGGTGAGGGCAGAAGGCATGGGGCAAGGTAGGAGAAGCAGGATCCTACCAGAGCTGGGTACGAGGGGTACCCTCGGCACTTTGCCCACACCAGGTCCAGGGCATCCAGCGGGGAATCCTCATCCTCAGAGAGCCAGCCAGGTCCCCGGCCCAGACTCTTCCTCACCACTATGCAGAGATGGAAAAGAAGGGTTGAATCGAGGGTTGCAGAGGGGAGACAGCTTCAAAATCTGGGTTCCTCTGATCCTATACATAGGTACTTACTGCTATGCCCCACACCACGCCCCGTGCCCACAGAGTAGGACTCATTTTCAGTGCCAGATGTATCCTCGCTGCTGTCTTCTGGGAAGGTCCCTCGGGAGAAGGAAGGCTTGCCTCGGCCTTGTTTCGAGGGGGTTGTGCTGTGAGAAATAATCAGAAGTTTGGGTTAGCTTTCAAGGAAGCAGAAACCATATACACTGATAGTGAAGGAAAGGTGGGACTGACACCTTCAGGGAGTAACAGAATCCAGTCCTTTGCCTTCATTGCTGAGGGTGGCAGGGAATCTTCCCTTGGCCCTTTCACCAATCACACTGAGAAGGCTATCCCACAGCTAAGGACACATTGGCTGCCCCCTGAGGACATCTCCCCGGGATACCTAGGAACGTGAGTTGAGACAGAGGAACCAAGTACCTGGTTCGGTCGGAAGCGGCACTGCTGCTGCTGCTACTGCTGGACTCTGAGTCAGAGCTGCTCCGGGGGAGGCTGCAGTCATTCCGATATACCAGAAAGCTTTTTTTCACAGGCTGGCTTCCACTGCTGAAGCCATTTGCTGGTAAATCTGGGTTAGAGATAAGGAGCAGGTTGGTCTGTCTGGGCAGGAGGAACATCAGGATTTATTCCTATCTCTATCTTGGACTAGAATATTCTTCTAGTCCTCAGCAAAAAGCTTCTGGGAATGATTCCAGGGGTCTTGCACGACTTGTACCTGTAATGCCTATAATGCTCATAATGAACAGAAGGAGAACTGGGGATCAGTTCTGGAACTGCCAGCTGTTCAGCTGTGTGATTCTAGGCCAATTACTTAACTTCTCTGGGGCCTGGTAAGAGTGGAAAGGCTATCAGACTTGGAATCAGGTAGACCCGAGTTCAAATCCCACCTCAGACAGCTAGAAGGGGCTATAAGCTGCGTCACTTTGGGCAAATCACTCAATCTCTCTATGCCTCAGTTCTCTCACATGTAAAAGAAGTGTGATGGACTCAGTGACCTCTCAGGCCCCTTCCAGTTCTAAATCTATAATGCTCAGCTTCTTACTACACCAAGAGGTGTACTGTAACAAGGCAGCTCTCATGAGGTTCACAGGGAAGAGCTGTAAATTTATTTACTTCCACAAAGGACAATGGAAAGGTTGGCTCACCCATGGGAGGGTCTTCGGTGGATTTATCACTGTCACTGTCAGAGCTTGAGCTAGGCCGGGGACTCCTCCCTCGCTTTCGCTGTCTCTGAGAGCCCATGATTGGCAGCTGGGGTGGCCCCACAGGGCTGCTTCCATGACCCGGGGCCAGCTGGCTCTCCCGATTCTTTGGCGGCCGTCCTGGCCGTTTAGGGGGACCAGCTGTTTTCGGGTTCTTCTTTGAGAACAAGACTGATGTCCTTCTTCCCACCTCATGGGCAGGAGTTGAGGACAAGTTGGGGCCCAGACCTATAGTAGAGACAGAAGGCATAGAATATTGGCAAAGGCTATGGGAGGGCCAGGTTCATGATTTGACAATGTCTCAAACCAGGATTCTAAGCAGGAGCAAAGGGAGTAACTTTGTAATATAGGGGAGTCAAGCTTCCCTTCTACTCAGCAACTTGTTTCAGTGCTGTGGGAAGAAAGAACTTAGGTTTGCTATTGTTTCCCAGTAAGTAGTGACTCAGGGATCCCTTTTCCTTTGGCAACTACAGCTAGTTGGGTAGCTGAGAAACCCTGGAATCAGGGATGGGTCCAGGAGGCCTCAATGGAAGTGTGAGGCCACAGCTGCCAGGAGGGACCAAGCCTGAATGTCCTCCCTGGAAGTGATGGCCAGCCTGTAGGGATCCCTTGCTCAGGGCCCTGAGGCCCAGGCCCCCATGGACGCGCAGACCTTTGCCAGTTTCTTGGCTGCTGCTTTCCTCGGCGGCACTGTCCGTCTGTCCATCCTTGTCGCAGGGGGTGTGAGCCTGTAGGGCACCTCGTCCTGCTGAGCTGTGCCGATCTGGCCCATCCCGGCCAGCCTCTCTCTGATGTGCCAATTTCCTACGTAATGCAGTCATTTCCTTCTTGATCAGCTTGGCACGGCGGGAGCGATTGACATTTTGCTTGCTGGCATTAACCTCATCCAACTGCTCCAACAAGAGCTTCAGCTGCTCCTCTGGTGGCAGGTGTTTCTGGTTCTCAGACAGCAGAAACCGCTCTTCCTCTGGTGGGGTTGGGGGGAGGGAGGTTGGACAGGGGTGTGAAGATCAAGGCCAGGGAGAGCCCCTGAAGGCCCCATGACCCCAGGGGCATAATGAAATCAAGTCCTCCTCCCCGAGTCCCACCCAGGTGTCCCTGTCACCAAGCTAAGGAAGGCCACTCACTCCCTGGTGACATGAGCACTGCCAACCTATGATCTTGCTGGGATCCGAGAGGGAAGGGTTTAGGGGTGTCATGCCCATCAAGAGAACTGGCATGTGTCTAGGAGGCATAGCACAGAACCCACCATCCTCTGCATGGAGCAGGGCCTCATCCCCAGCCAGGCTGTGGGGGAAGTGCATGCCCGTCTCAAAGTCAATGCCCATCTTGTCAGCCTGCCGCCGAGCCTGCCGGAGCACGGTGCCCCCTTGCTCCCGAAGCCGCACTGCTGCCCGGTAAAAGATGGTGTCCTTGGCATTGTACTTGAGGCAGTTGCTGACTATGAGGTGGAAATCCTCCTCAAAGTCATCAAAGTTCAGGTATCGATAGGCCTCCAGGTTCTGCTTCATTGTAGAAAAGTCCATGGGCTTCTTGATGTGCTCAAGGTAGTCAGGTACCTGCCACAAAGAGACAGAACAGGCCCTGGCTACATGGAGAGATCACCCACCGACCTCCCCATCCCCACCCACCCAGGGCCCTGTTCCAAACCACAGGGTTGAGTCCCCTCCAAAGATACCATAAAAAGAAATCTAGAAATTCAGGATGCCAAAAACATGTGTGAGGCAGGGAAGAGCGAGCGCTAGACTAGGGATCAGGAAATTTGGATTCTACTTCAGGCTGGGTACCCGCCTTAGTGGGTCCACCCTGAGCCAATGAACCTCTCTAGGCCTTGGGGTTCTCCCACCTAAAAAGTGGCAACAACCCCACCTGCTCAATTTTACAAACATGTTGTAAGGACTCAGTAAGTTATAGACGGGGAGAAGACTTGGAAGATGCCCTGCATTTGTATATCCCTTTATGCTCAGCATGACAGGACTGCTATTCTATTAGACAAAACCTCTCAACAGTCAGGAGGGGCTGGAGTGGCTGGGGCTCAGCGCTTCGGAGCTCTCCCACACTCAGCACTTCCAAAGTACCACTTCCTGATGTTAGAGCCAATCCCCTTCCAAAAACACAGCCCACCACTAAAGTCAATGGGCTCTAGCTGTGGGAAGGATCTCCTCATCTGACAAAGACCTGTGGGCCCAATGACAAGCCAATGCCCTTGAACTGCCATCAGAAATCCTACTCAGCATGTAAGAACTGGGATGGGGATGGGGGAGGGCTCGGGGACAAGGGGAAGGGGTTCTTACTTCGTAGATTTCTGTTACCTCAGACAGAGGGACCGGCTCGCTGAAGATGTTGCCCGTGTCCTTCTCCTGGAGCTGCTCTAAGGTCTTACGGAGGAGGATGAGGAAAGGGGTCAGTTGCATCTCTAAGGCCACCTGCTGGACCTTGATCTGAAACATAAGACAAGGGATGCTCAGATAGATACACATCACAGTCCCAGGTAATGCCCTTCCAGGAAAAAGGCTTTCAAGGATGGGCAAAATTTGAGATATGGTCTGCAGCTTTTCCTTCTCTTCCTCCTCGCTCCTTGGAGCTGGCTACAAAAAAAAAAGGGATAAACATACTAATCCTCTCATCCTGGTCCTAATTCTTTTTTTTTTTTTTTAGAGGGGGGAAAGTAGGACAATTGGGGTTGACTTGCCCAAGGTCACACAGCTAGTAAGTGTTGTGTCTGAGGCCACATTTCAACTCAGATCCTCTTAATTCCAGGGCCAGTGCTCTATTTACTGCATCACCTTGCCCCCACCTGGTCCTAATTCTTAACTCAGTTGAGGAATGTAACCTTTTTGAAGGCAAGGACTGTTTCATTTTGTAACCCTACATGCCTGGGACATGACAAGTGCTTATGAACAACTAAGTATATATTTACAGGGAAATCAGTTTTCCTCTAGAATATTAAAGTTCACAATGTAGCACTTAATTCTATCTTGCCATATACTGTCCCTAGCTTACTATGGACAAGTCTTAGCCTCACTGAAAACACCGTCAAAAAAGCGGGCCCGGTGGGGCTGAGCCTCGGAGCCCCGGCTTCCTGGCCACTGGCCCTCTCCCTACAGACTGCCTGTCACAGGTGCACGTGTCCTCTCTCACAGCAGGCAGGCTTCCTGCCTGGGGACAGAATGGGAATTACCGTCTCTCTCTTGAGCTTCTCACGCTTCCGAATCAGCTCCACCAGCAGCCGGGCGCGCTCCAGGTCATGGCGTAGCCGTTGCCATGACTTCAGTTGCTCTTTCAGGGCCCAATTCTTATCCTCTGAGTCTCTCTGAAGAGGAAACAAGGAAAACAAAGTTGGAGATGGAGGAGTGGGGGAGAGGCAGGAGCAGCCATGTTGAGCACAAGCTGGTGCAGGATCTCCTCTCCTTCCTAGGACCATGGCCACTATCCAAGTGGTTGCCTTTCTCCATATCCCAGATGAGAGGCAGGCCTGAGAACACAAGTGGTTCGAATCCCAACTCCTTTCCCCACATTCCATCATGCTTGCCCCACTCCCAACAAAAAGAACAGCTTACCCCAGCTCCCAGTCCTCCTGGGGGAGCAGGCCGTGGTGCCCCAACTTGATCACAATTCCTCTGGGACTGCAGATGGGTCTGCAGGCGGCGAAGGAGGGGGACCCCATTCCTGGACTGGCGCTTTAGTGTCCAATAGCTGTGGAGCCTTTGCATAAACTGGCTCTTCCTCTGAATGGTTAAGCGATTAGTAATCTTGCTGAGCCTGAGAAGATGGGAAGGACAGAGGGAGGAGGGGGGAGCACCTGCAGTCATTTGTACAGGCCAGCTGGTACCTACTCTTACCAGAGGCTTGGCTCTCAGCTAGTCTCTTCTCAACTTGGCTAGTGAGCCACAGGTGAACATTTTTTACAGACTCCTAGGCTAGGAAGAGCCTCTGAGGAGGGCATGTGGGTTCAGTGGCAAGACCCTTCCACATTCCATCCCTTCAACATCCTGAGTGTACAGAGGTAGGATTGTGTCCTCCACAGGATACACAGACTGTACCCCTGCCCCATCTTCACTGAAGCCAAACAACAAAGGGTCTCTCATCCAGCGGTAAACACCATGGAGATTGTGCTTAACTTGTGAAGCAATTTCAGCATCCCCAGACAGATGAAACCTTGAGCAAGCAAGGCTCTAAGCCCCCAACAGCCAGATCTACAGTGGGGGAGAGAACCTCTGGGGCCTCAGGGGGCACTTAGCACATGATAATGGTGCTGTGTGTGGTCTCTATGCCCATAGCAGCTTCCCCCAGCGGACTGTACAATTCAGAGTAACCTTGAAGGGCGTAAGGATAAAGAGCTGGGAGCAGCAGTTAATGGATAAAAAGAAGTTATAGGCCCAGTAAACTACCCGGGGTGAACAGTTTACACTCCAGAAACTCACTAACGGCTTTCCCTATTTCGCCCCCTCCAGCCCCCCTTTTCCCTTTGTTAAAGTTTCTTTTATTTCTTCTTTTCTTCCTACTCACCACCCATTTTAAGTGGCCAAAAAATGAAAATGACGGCTACTTTAAAATCATTATGGAGGAAAGCTTTATTGTCCTAAATTAAGTTACTTTTAAATTAGGGTACAGACTCATGATTTTTTTATTGTGGGACAGAACTAGTTCACTAATCTCTGCTCTCCACTGTGGCTCCTGACATAAAAGAATGGACACTGAAGACTTATGTGCTAGTCTTAGCTAGGCTAGTAATGAACTAGGTAACCTAGGGCAACTTCCTTCATCTCTTCAGCCCTCAGCTCCCCCAGCTGAAAACAGAAGGATTTACTAGGTGATGGATAAGGTCCCTTCCAACTCTTAATGATCTATGAACTTCTTTGCCAAAGGGGAAATCAGAGGGTCCCCATTCTTAATCACCTGGGGCCCTGCCTACCTGTGTGGTGGGATGCAGGGGACTGATACCACAGGTGCTGCCGCCCGTTTTTCTGCCAAGATCTTCCGAGCCTTCTTCATCTTGATCCTTGACTTGGCCTTTGCCTTCTTCACCTTCTCTGAACTCCAACCTTTTCCCTCTTCTTCCTCTTCCTCCTCCTCTTCTTCCCCCTCACTATGTGACAGGGCAGGCAGGCGGCGCACAGAGCCCGGAGGTGTGTGGATATCACAGTAGGCGGTTTTGCGCACACTGAAGGAGGTGCCATTGGCACCTGTTTCTCGGACCGGCTCCATCTTCATGTAGAGGCCAGCCTGCTGGGCGCAGGTCACATGGAAGGCTGTGTAGCAGTTGGCTTTGTGGCACTGAATGCAGGCCCCTGAACCCCTCTGCTTGCAGATATAACATGTGAGCTTCCATCGGGCAGGCGGGATGTGCTCAATGCTATCGATGGGCTCCAGAAACACTGTGTTGGCGAAGCAGACCTCTGGGATCCACAGGGCACACACTACATGAGCCCACCGGCCATCGTCTGTCTGCTTGAAGGCCCCGCCCTTATTCGGGCAAAGGGCACAGTCCACTGCCCTGGATGGGGATTGTAGGCAGCGGCGGCAAAGCCACTGGCCTTCGGGGATGTAGGGGACGCCATAACATTCTTGGTGAACAGCCAGGTTGCACATATCGCAGAAGAGAATCACATTGCTGTTCTGACACTCACCGTCATTACAGATGCAGCACACGGCGTCCTCGTCCACCAGGGCGTTGGGGTCCCCCTTGTGGTGGCTCTCGAAATAGGACTCCTTCTCTAAGCGGTCCATCAGGTACTCAAAGATCTCCTGGGGGATGGGGCTCACTCCCTCGGTCTTCCGGCGCTCATTCATGATGTCCAGCCAGATATAGTCTTCCTCATCCATGTCATACTCGACCTCCTCATCCAGCTCCTCCGCTGATTTCTCAATGTACCTGGAGGGAACATAGTGGCTCAGGTCTGGCCTTGCCTTTCCCCCCATCCTTCAGAGCCTCTGCTGAGCACACAACGGGAAGAATGAGGTGCTATTTGAGGACATTTGGGGCTATCTCTATATGGGATTTGGAGACTCAGGAAAAACCATTCTGTGTGGGTCCTACTTTCTCTAAGTTTTTTTTTTTAATCTAGGTGGGATCTTGTTAAAATGAACACCCAAGGCAAATGTGATAAACAGAACTGAGAATAAAAACATCAGAGACACCTAGATGTTTCAAGACAAACCTCAAACACCTACTATATGTAAGACATTGGGGGAGCTGCAAATACAAAGAGACGGGCCCCACCCCAGGAGGTTACTGCTGAGTAGAAGAAGCCAGCCCAAGGGGAAGAGATTTCACAGAGAAACTCCCTAGGGAGTGATAGAGTTAGAAGGTAGGAGGAAAGGAAAGATGTGCTGCTGCCTGGTCCTTGTCACTATGGAGCAGAAGGCTCACGGCTGACTGGACAGAAGCCTGGGCTATTGTTAAGTATTAAATGGTGAGCGACTTGGCAACCTCTTTCTACCTGGAGTCATCACATTAACTCCAGGGAAATGTAAAAAGCCCTTGGGGATTGCCTTGATTCAGCAGGCCTTAACAAGGGCTTTAGGGAGGCCACAGGTCTCCAAGAGCCTCCCAGACTTCTCACCTGAACCCCAGAGTTAAGCTTTCTGTATTTTGTAATCACATGAACTCTAGCACAGCCCAGTGGGAAGCAACCACAGAGGAAAGTAGCATGGTACAACAGACAAAACTGCAAGTCACAGAACCTGGGTGCAAATTACACTTCTGCTGCTTATTTGCTGTGTGACCTTGGCCAAGCTGCTTAATTCTCTGCTTGCAGTCTCCCTCCCTGAAGGTTCTGAAAATGACTATACAGTAAGGTCTGAATGAATGAGCTTCTCCCTGGCCTTGGACCCCAACTTTTTACAGTGTGGCTCAAGTATCCCAGAGGCAGGATATGTAACTGAGAGGAAGCCTAACAAGAACAGGTCCTGTTGCTTTCGGGCTGCGCCCCAGTCACAGTGGGGAGACACAGAAATCAACCAAGGTAGAAGGAGGTCTACAAGGGGCAAAGGAGGTGAGCAGGAAAGGGGGAGACAGTAGGAATACAAAGGGAAGAAGCCAGGATGTACAAAAAGAAGAACAAAGAACTGGCTTAGAAACCCAACAGGGAGTAAGGTTTAGAACACCATAAGCTACCTATACATAGGATGGCCTAGGGCCCAGAGTAACCGACTCTTCCTTATATGCCCATATTCCTTAACCATCCACCCACCCACCCACCTACCCATCCACCGATGCATCCACCCACTCATCCATCCATCCATCCATCCATCCATCCATCCATCCATCCATCCATCCATCCCTAACTGTGTGGCCACAAACAAGGAAATCATCTTTCTGTGTCAGTTTTCTTATTTAAAGAAAGGGGACCTTTGACTACAGGTCTCTCCTGATGCTTCATCTGCATACAAAGGTGATTCTGGGCTCTTGAAAACTGTACCAGAAGGGCACAAGCCTTGGCAGGTTCCACCAAACCAAAGGCCTCATGGATTGACCAGGTGATAAGCTGTCCAGAGAACCCAGCTCAGTTGGAAAGGCTCCTGACCAGGTTGGTCGCCCTGTGGCAAATACTCCAGTCCTTCCCTCCATAAATTCACACAAGGGTCAAGTGTCACAGTGGAGGGAGGGAAGTCTCCCCCCCCCCCATGAAATTAGAGAAGCCTCAAGTCCTGAGGACAAACAGGGACGATGCTATGCGGATCACCTACCTGACAGGGTGGTAGTGAGGAGAGCACCTTTTAAGCTTTGGGGCACTAGAGAAATGTGAGGTGCTCAGATGACTTGCAGCATCCCCCACAAGGTACTGGGGGAAGGATGAGGATGAAGACAAAGCAGACATGATCCCTGCCTGGGCTCCCAGCCTTTCTAGCCCCTGTTCCTGTGTAGCTGGTCCTCAGTCGGGGGCAGTGGCATTCTGGAGGAAAGAAGAAGGGCAGGACTGGCCTTACCGGTAGTACGAGGTTGGGCGAGGTGGGGCGTCGGGGGTGTCCTGCTCCAGCTCCCGGTACACCACCTCCGGCAGCTTGGGGGTGGCGTTGGCTGAGGTATGGTGGTGGTGGTGGTGGTGGTGGTTGGAATCCTTCCGCTTGTCCTTGTTCTTGTGCTTGCCTGCCTTGGGTGTAGTTGCTGGGGTTTCAGTGTTCTCTTTGTTGCTCCCATTCTCTGGGTTCTCCTCTGGGGCTTCTTCATCCTCAGACACAACGTCGAGGTTGTCAAAGATGCTTATTCGGTGGACTCGGCCATGCAGGTCCACTTCGACCATGCGCTGGGCTTGGGCATATGTCATCGCCTCTCGGCTGGGGGACTGTGACCCTTCGGAAGGGTTGGGTGACTGCTTGTTGGCTGGACGGGACTGGCGCCCCTTTTTCTTGTGTTTTCGAAGGGGAGTCTGCTGAGGCGGAGGCGGGCTATCGTGGTCATAGTGGTACAGGTGGTACTCAATGCCACTGTAACTTTTATAGATCTTACGGCAAGTCTCTACGGGACACTCGTAGGGGGGCTTCGTAGCCCGTAGGTTGTGGCAGAAAGTCTTCACATCAAAATCCACCCCCATTCTGTCACATCTGGAATGCAGACAGACAGCTGTGAGAAGCCGAGTGGGAGGCCTGACAACCACACCCACAGGACAGAAAGAAAGAACCCGAGAAAGACAGCTCCTCACATCTCCCAACACAGGCAGATGGAAGGAAGGAAGGTGGCAAGGGCCCTGCCTCACTCTGCCAGCCTCAGGCCGCCAGCAGGAGCATCTCGCTGTGTCCCTGCTGCTGCTCTTCTCTCCGCCCCCCAGACCCTCAGAGACCATCGCCCTCCTCTCTCACTCCCTCCGCTTCAGGCCTCCACCACAGAATAGGAGTGATCAGTGAAAACTCACTGACCTTTACATACCTAGCTGCTTCAGACTACTACGCTGTTCATCCCACTGAGTCATCACCAGGACACCAGGGGATACTCACTGGGGGATGGCTTATTGTCTGCCTCTTCTCTTCCCCCTTCTACCTCTTGCCCTATGAACAACAATTAAATTGATTCCACCATGGATACTGGAAAGGTAGGGCTTTATTTATGGTCTCTCATGACTATACTTACACCCTTCCTGCTCCACTGCTGTATTCCCTCATTAGAATGCAAGTCCCTGGAGGGCCTACGTTGGTATCTGTAGCCTTAGCACACAGCACAATGCTCTGGTATAAATGTGTGGCTGACTGACTTGAGTCCTGAACCCTGGGCTCTCCACATGGGTGGTGTCTCTAATTCCTTCTTTTAAGACACCAGGTATCAAGGCTCATGAAAGATTACTGAATGAGGGAGCCCAATAGTAAACATCTAAATATGGTGTAACATGCATCCAATGTCTACCTGTGTTAATCTATGCATTCTCTCTCGGAAGCCCAACCTGTGCATCTTCTCACAAGGTGGGCCATTCCTTACTTGAGCCCCACCTGACCATGACTTCTCTGGGTCCTCTTGACACTTAAGGGTGATTTAGGGGAAACAGACTCCAACCAGCTTTAGAGCTTGGGTTTTCCTCAACTAAGAAACCTGGAGCATCCTAATCCCTGCCAAGAATAGCATGCTATCAGATACTCTATTAAGTAATTCACATATTCCCTATTAGACACAAGTCAGTATCAACATGTCTGATTTTCAGGTAGAGAAATTGAGACCCAGGAAAGGACTGGCTCAGAGCTGCTGAATAAGTAGCGGGACTAGAATGACCACCTACGGGTTGAATCTCCAGTGGATATTTAGGACCTGCTAAATCTCAGTGTGGTACTTAGCACAGTTCTTGAATTGGTACCCACTGACCTCATTCCCTGCTCTGACAGGGATCTTTGATCAGTCACCGGTCCCCAGTCACTAGGAGACTTCAGTGATGGCCAATGAACCAAGAACAGAAAACTTTACAGTGAAGAGATCCTGGGTTTTAACTTAAGGGGAACAAAGTAGTTTGTGTTTTATATTTGAGCTCTTTAAACTCTCAGTATCTATAGAGACTGTTGCCACTGAAAACAACTGAGTCCTCAGGTCCTAAGAGACACCTCTGTACTGGGTCCTCAGGGACAGAAAGTGGCAGAAAGCACTAACTCTTGGCAACCTGGTCCAGACTCCTCCTCAGTGTCAGCTGTACCAATACCCTTTTCCCAGGCTATGTTGATAGGGGATCAGAGAAGTCATACAAGTCAGTCCCTTTAAGCAAAAGTTGCCTCAAATTCTTGTATTTGTCAATAATTTCAGAAACAAGGCTATTGCTCTTAGTCAAACCTGAATCGGAAGACCTTTGGAGGCTCTATCAGGGAACAGCTTCTAAGGCAGGGCCCCTTTGGCAGTCAGGTGAAGCCTATGGACCCCTTCGCAGAATGAAGTTTATAAGTGTATAAAACAAAATTACATAGAATAACAAAGGAAACCAAGTATGCCAAAATGCAGTTATCAAGATAGTAAAACAATAAAAAGTAAGTTCACGATCCCCTGCTAAGGCAACAACATTCTGACCTCTACTGAGCCATACACTGAACTCGAAGAAGTTAGATTAACTTCCCAAGTCTTTCTCTTTTGAAGAAAAAAGAAAAAGAGAATCCAAGCGCCAACAACCCAGAACTCCACAGGCCCAACCCTTACCCTTTCTACAAAAGGCTGCACTCCTCCCTGTAGCTTTCCCGCCTCTGCTCCTGTGGCTGTCACACTGGGCCCCCACTTACGGCTTGGTTGAGGGGCATTGGTGGTGACGGTGGATCGAGTATGTTAGTGGGGGGAAAAAAAAAAAAACAAAAAACAAATCAACAGATTTGGAAGCCAGAAGAACGAATGGGGGCCTGTGAGTGTGACAGCTGCCCCTTGAGAAGCCACTCCAGGGGCCAGAAACAAGCGGGGAGGGGCACAAATTGCGGCTGGCCACCCAATACTGGGTGGGGGGAATCCGCTTAAGCCCCCCAAAGGCCCCGGCTGGGGGCGGCTGAGCCGGGAGCTCCCCGCTCCCCAGCCCCCATCCAGGAAACCGCCCGCGGTTCTCCCTTTATCCAAGTGTAACAAGTTAAACAACAACAATTCCCAGCTGCCATTGGCTCACGCCCCCGAAGGATACTTTGTAGCAAGGGGGCATCCCGGCAGGCCGAGACAGGACTGTGCTCCTGGGTGCTCTTCCCGGCGTCGCAGCCCAGGCCGGGGAGGGTCTGCGAGCGGGTCTGGACAACAGTACCCGGCCGATGGGAGGGATCTCGGACAACCGGACCGGGCGTGGGTATGAGGTTCCGGACAACTGGACGGGCGGGAGGGGGGCTCTCTTAAAGGGCCAGGTGGTTGGCGTGGAAACCGCCCGCGGGCAGTGCCCAGGTCCCTCCGCCGTCCTCCCCTAGGAGTCCCCTCTAGGGAGGGCGCGTACTCACCGGCCGCCGCCAGTGCGGGCTCATAGCCGGCGTCCGGGCGGGGCCCCCGGGCCGGGGCAGGCCGCCGGGGGCGCGCAGCAGCCTCCGCCGAGTCCGGCCGGCCGCCCGGCCGTCCTAGCCCCGCTGGTCCTGAGGCTGCTCGCTGCCTCCCGGGCAGGCCGGGCTGGGCTCGGGCCGCGCCGCCGCCGGCGGAACAATAGAGGCTCCTGGGAGGGGGAGAGAAAGAGCGGAGGAGGGGGAGGGGGAGAAGGGATGGAGGGACGGCAATGAAGGAAGGAACGGAGGAGGCGGGGGGGGGGGGGGGTTAGGGATGCGGCGGAGGCGGCAGCGGCTCCGGGCAGCGGCGGCGGCAGTGGTAGCGGTGGCGGCGGCGGTGGCGGTGTCTACGGCGGCAGCAGCAGCAGCGCAGGGTAAACGCGAGGCCGCGGCCGCGCAGAGTCGCACTTTCGACACGGTTCGTCCGACACCTCCTGTCCGCCCCACGTGGGGCCAGGCCAGAGCCTGCTGGAGCCGCCGCCGCCGCCCGCTCCCGGCGTCGCCGCGGGGGTGGGGCGGGGGGCGGAGACGGGGCCTCTCCGCGGTGATGGGGGAAGGGGGTGGGGTGTTTGTCTCGAGCCGTTTGCAGCGAATCTGCCGACGCGAATGGGGAGCGCGAGGCCGGAGAACCTCCCTCCCTCCGTCCGTCCCTGCCCGCCTGCCTGCCCGCCCTCTCCGCTGAGCCGAGGCAGGGCAGAGCGCTGGCGCCCTACCCCCGGGCCGGGCGGGGCCGGGAGCCCAGAGAGAGCGCGGCGGGGCGGGGCTTGGGCTAAGGGGCGGGACCGAGTCTGGACCGGCGCGGAAGCCGTCGGCCCGCCCGCGCGCTGACCTCGGAGCTCGAGGCCGCGGCACCAACCTTGGTTCGAATCCCTTTTCGGCGGTCTCTGTCCGCCCTAAGTCGCTTCTCCTTGGGGGTGCTGGTTCGTGCCAGGAGCTTGATTGGGGGCATTACGTAGGTGCTCAGATGAGGGCTATGGGACCTCAGACCTAGAGCTGCAAGGGGCCTTCAAAGCCATTGAGTTTATACAGAGGAGGAAACTGAGGCAGAGAAGCGAGAAGGTAATGAGCTTTGTCGAGGGTCGTAACAGGCCACAGATCTAGAGCTGGAGGACGAAACCGAGGCCTAGAGAGGAGAGACATGCCGTTCTGCTAGGAGAACTGGAGCCCAGGTTTTTGGAGTAGGGGTCCCTACTCACACTGTACCCTTGGAGGGCAGGGAAAGCTCATGCTGCCACAGTAACTCACAGTGAGAAGGAAGAGGGGAGGCACCGGACTCATTTCTCATTTCACGGGGTAATTTTGAGGTCAGGTTTACACCTTAAAATGTTTTGCAAAACTGAAAGGGGAACACAGATTCACTCTCGTTTATCCCGTCTATACCGTGCTTTTGTACGTAGTTGTCTGCATGCTGTCCCTCCCGGTTGGACTGAGTTCCTGAAGAGCAGACACTGCCTTTCTATGGCTCCCTAACAACTAACTAATTCCTAGCACGGAGTAGGTGCTTAATAAATGTTTGTGGACTGACAGAGAGATGGAGGAGGGAACAAAGAAGGGGGCTGGGCAGGAGATCTAGGGGTAGAGCTTTGCATGGAATGGCAATTAGTGTAGAAAAATGGTTAAAAACCAGAGGTTGGAAAGGTTTGGAGGAGAGAGCACCTTAGGAACAGAGCCAGAAGAACTAGTCTGGGCTAGATCTGCCGAAAAGATTGCATTTGGTCCAGGAAGGGCAGATAAACTGGGAGAAATTGAACTTGGGATATTGGAGATGGGCGGCTCCTGGGGAATGGGGACTGAATTGCTGCTGGGTGCACGAGGCAGGACCTGGCCCATGCAGACCATTTGGTTGAGACTGGAGGGAGGGAAATACAGCGGTCATGGAGACAGATTACAGTAGCTGAAGTAGGTGATACAGTATCAAGGACAACACTTCAGAGAGAGTCGGGATTTAAGGCAGTTGGAGATTACAGTCTCACCTCTCAGGACTTAATAGAAAGCCTTTTTTGTTGCTACAGCTGAAGAAATCCATTACCAGGAGGCCAGGCTCAGGGGAAGGGATCTCTCTGAATTTGGTTCATTGAATTTGTTGTTTGAATTTTACAGTGGGTGTGAGGTTTTGTTTTTTTTTTTTTACTGGAGTCAGAAAGTTGAACACTGGGTTTTGCCACACAAATGGGGTTTCTTCAGCTTTCTTCTGGACACCTCCATCTGGAGGTATCATAGGAATCTACTATTTAGCCCATACTGAACCAGGTTACTCAGTGAGTAGAGCACTAGCCCTGATGTCAGGAAGATCTGAATTCAAGTATGGCCTGAGACAGTCATTACCTGTGTGACTTTGGGCAAGTCACTCTTTCTGCCTCAGTTTCCTTATCTGTAAAATGGGGGATAATAAGAGCATCAACCACCTACCTCCCAGGGTGGTGGTAAGGTAAAATGAGATGTTTGTAGAGTGCTTTGCAAACCTTCAGGTGCTATATCAATGTGAGCTCTTCTTATTAATAGGCACTTGCTAAGGCACTTACAGTGTACCAAATGTTGTACTAAGCCCTTGGGGTACAAAAAAGGGCAAAAACAGCCCCTTCTATCAAGGAGCTTACAGTCTGAGGGGAGAGGGGAGACAATCCGTAAAGAACCATGTACTTAACAAGATGCGTGCAAATAGATGGAAGTAATCTGAAGGAGGAAGGCGCCTGCTGCTGGGGACCTGGGAAGCCTCCTGGAGAAGGCAGAATTTGAGCTGTCTCAGAAGAAGCCATGGAAAGTCAGAGGCAGAAGGGAAGAGGGAGGACATTCCAGGCATGGGTCACCAGGCAGCCCCAGGACCCAGAGGCTGGAGGCCCCAGTACCTGGATCATCAGTGGAAGGGAGTCAAATGGAAGAAGAGTAGAGAGGTAGCAAGGGCTTTAAAAGCTCAACAGAAGACTTGATGTTTGATCCTGGGGGGAGGGAGGATAATAAGAAGTTGATGAATTTTGATGAATAGGGGACTGACTTGGGCAACTTGTTGGGTGGCTTAGTGGATAAAGCTTTAGACTGAGATTCTGAAAGGAAGGAGTTCAGATTCTGCCCTAGCCACTTATTGGCTGTATGACTGTGGTCTAGTTACTTACCTTAGTTACCTCACTTACCTCTGACCTCAAGTCTGCTCCAGTTTCCTCATCTGTAAAATGGGGCTAAAAATAGCACCTACTTCACAGGATTGTTGTATTAAATGAGATATATAGATAAATGTGTGTGTGTGTGTGTGTGTATATGAAGTGTCGCTTTATAAAACTTAAAGTGCTATGTGAATGCTGGTTATTATCATCATCATTATGCTTCTGGAAGACCCCTCAGTATGTTCAAAACTGAGCTTAATCTTCCCTCTCAATCTTTTCCATCTTCTACACTTCCTTATTTGTTGGGGGCCTCTATAACTCGTTCTTTCCTACTCCCATGGCCTCCCATAACTCCCATGGCCAGTCAGCTCTCCATACTTCCAGCTTCGCCTCCACAATGCCCATGACTTTTTCCCCTTTCTCTTGACTCACTTAATCATCCCCCAAGTTCAGACCTTTCTTGCTTCCTGCCTGAACTGCTCTAATCACCTCCACGTCGGTCTTTCGGTTTCTAACTCTTCTTCCTCCAATCTACCCTCCAAACCAGAGTAGTTTTCCTGAAGCACAGGTCTAACCGTGTCCTCTTCCTGCTCAAGAATCTTCTTCGACTCCTTAGTGTGAACTCTGACCTCTTTTGTGTGGCGTTTAGGCCTCCACAATATGCCTCTACCCTAACCTTCCAGTTAATTCACAGTACTTCTCTTTAGGCACTCTGCATTCGGAACCCTTTTGTCCCTGGGACTTGCCCTGGCCTGCATGCTGTTTCTTAGGATCCTGTGCTTCCTTCATGTTTTCTTTTTCTTGTCATATTATCTTACGTTTATTTATCAGTATGTGCGCATGCCCCCAGAAGAATGAGAGCTTCTTGAGGGCAGGAACTGTTGGTTGTGGTTTTGTATCCCTGTCCCCTTATGGTCCAAGCTTAATGAGTAGGGAAGGAAGTAGGGGTGGAAGTGGGCACACACACCCCTAGTATTTTTGATTGGAGCTGTTAGTTTCTGCCGTGCTGTGCTTGGGAACCTGGGATGGAGAAGTGCTGCCCCCCAGGTCCTCCAGAATGTATCCAGACGCTGCTTTAGGGATGGGAGGAAAGCTCCTTTGCAGAAAATGAACCATATGGAGTGTCAGGGCCCTGGGTCCTCATGGATACTGTCAGCCCATATGCTACATGTGTATTCTTTCCACTTAGGATCCTCTTATTATCCCACCTAGGCTGCCCATTAAGTTCATTTGAACTTCATTTTACCTGGATGAAATGTGTTTATGTAATGGGAGAAGAGGCAGGGATGGGTTTGGAGTCAGAAGTGACCTGTGCTATTGGACCGGCCCTGTTTGCTCAACTTGCTCTGGAATCCTGATTGCTACTTCTGTTTGGGTTGTGGTTAGGGCTGTCCCAGCCCTCTCCTTCCACCCCATTTCTAACCTTACTCCTCCTGGTCCCCCACCACACATACATAGGGGCCAGACCAACTCATTTCTTAGGATCTGCTAGAGGTGGATTCCTCCCTTTTGCTAGAAGAGGAAATAGCCTTTTTCACATGCCAAGGATGGAGAAGTAACTGACTTCTTCCCCCAGGGCAATCTGGGGTCTTTTTTAAAATTTTTTTTTAATTTTTTTTTAATTTTAATTTATTTTCTTGGTTACAATTGGGGTCTTTCTGATTTTCAAAATGAGATCTATTTGATTCTAACCCTTATCCTTCCTTAGCTCTCAATTCCCAAGGAAACTTGGTCTCTCCTTCCCAGATTGCCATCTGACAATTTAGTCAGTATCTGTTGCTGTGGTGTCCAATCCCAGGACCTCCAGGTTCAGGCTTCCTGGTTGGACCCTTTCTCCTGCCCATCAAGCTTAGGAGACAGGTTCAAGGGTAAAGCTCAGCTTTATTAGGCATAAGGACTTGGTGGTAGCTGGAGTCAGCTGAGGGCACAGGACCCTTCTTGCTTGGCATGGGTTAGGGTTGGGGGAAGGGTGTGGCATGCCTTTCTCAGTCAGCCCCATCCACCATCTGGAGGCAGGTTTCTCTGAGGGCAGCTTGATATGAGGCTGACCCTTTCACTCTCAGCTCTGGGATCTGGAGCTGGGCCCAGCCCAGCTCAACCCAGCCTTCTAAGGGACTACGCAGGAAGCCCCTCAGGGCTGCACGGAGGCGGGGCTGGGGTTGGCATTGGGGGCAGGCCGAGGCTGGATATCATGGGTGCGCATGTATGACAGCAGCTGTTCTGGGATCTCAGCCAGCACGTCTTTTGCCAATCTTGCCATACTCAGCACCTGGTTCCCAGAGCGGTCAATGTAGTCTCGGAATGGGACAAACTAGAATAAAAGGTGGGAATGGCAATGGGGAGAGGATGTGGGTATGTTACACAGAGAGGAGGAAAGACTGTAGGGTAAAATCATCAGGAGGCAAGGGGGAGAGCAGGCTTGGCTGTGGAGACAGTGGAGTCAGAGGAGGAGAGGGAGGAAAGGAGGTGGGCTCCAAGCTCAGCAGAGGCCTCTCCTCTGCTCTCAGTTCTCTCCATGCCCCTCCTCTCTGCACAAATGCACATGCATGACAATGCCATTGCCTGAGGCTACCTGTACAATGTCCCTCTCAGCATAGCGCCCACGAGAGGACACACGGACATCATCTCCGTCGAGTTCTTCCATTGCTAGACAAAAGATACCCTTTTTCTCACTGGGGTTTGGGGTGGCTCCTCCCCATCATTCCCAGCCTTGGCTAGGGTCTCACAGAGTGGAGGCCCAGACCAGCCCCAGCCTCTACCCCCTTTTGTTTTGGGAGAGCCACTGGAGGGCCCCAAGGAATAGCTCTGGATCTCCACAGTCCCTGTAGAACATGTCGCCTGGATGCTCTCACTGCCCTCCCCCTCTTCCCCCCACTGCCCTCCAGCTTGCCTCCGCCCTCATACTTACCTTCAAACATGGCTGGCCCCACCCCAACAATGATGATGGACATAGGCAGTGAGGAGGCCTACAGGGAATTGAGCGGGGCGTAGGCCATTAGGAGAAGGAGCAAACTGAAGGGAGACCCCCATGCCTTCCCAGTCATTCCTTCTTTTCCCCAACTCACGCTGACAATGGCCTCCTTGGTCTGTGTCATATCTGAGATGACCCCATCTGTGATGATGAGAAGCACGTAGTACTGGGAGCCGTCGGAGACCTTGGCAGCAGCCCTGGGGAAGAACAGAGCATGGCATTGCTGTTACAGAATGCTGGCCTTGGAGAAGACGTTAGAGATCCCCAATCATCTCCATTAATTCTGACTCCTAAGAATGCAGCAGATGCTGCAGAGAATTCTCTTCCCACTGCCCACCATGGTCCCTTCAGGAATCAGTGTTCGCCAGCTGCTCCTTTGCCCACCCGCTGCTCCTTCTTCCCTCCCCTCCACTGCCCCCGCCAGGCCTCCCCTTGCATACCGGGCCACCTGGTTAATAACTGGGGCAAAGTAGGTGGGACCATAGAGCTGGACAGTCCGAAGGCTCTGGAAGTAACTCTCCAGGACACCCTCAATGCCAGCACAGTTTGGGTCCTCAGAGTTGTTGTTCTGCCAGGGGAAATGCCAGGGGAGGCTTAGCTCAAGATGGTCACTGGCAGGTTGCTAGGAAAGGTAAAATGGGGGGGGGCAGGACCTTGCTTCTCTGGGGTCCAGAAAGCTGCCCCCCCAAGGTTTAGGCACCTGGCTGGGCCTTGGGGGGAGGGTAAGGAAGGGCAGTCTTGGACAGATAACTCAGCCTTTTGTTCCTCATCAGTAAAATGATGGGGGCAGACTCAGTGGCCTCCAGTGTCCCTTCCAACTCTAATCTATGGTCCTATGGCAAAGGGAAGCAGCATGCAATCCTAGTCGTCACCTGGGGGAAGAGGCCAGGGGGCCAGAGAGCCCTTGCTCAGGCCCTCCTAGCCCATACCAGAGGGAACTGGTGGGAGATGCGTCCCTCGGGGGGCACCTTGGCTCCAAAACCATAAGCAGGGAAGAGCTTGTCACTGTCGTAGTCCTGGATGATTTCTCCCACAGCCTTGAGTGCCATGGCATAAGCACTGAGCTGGTAGGGGCTCATATAGTGTAGAGATGTGGGCTGCAGTGGATTCCCTGTCAGGACACAGCATCCCCAACCCTGCAGTCACTCAGTCTGGTCCCCTGCTAAGTCCCTCCCATTGGGCCTCTCAGGTGCTGGGGATGGAAAGGCTGGAGGGGGTAGAGGAGGAGGGAGATGGAAGGGATGGAAAAGATCTTGCCAAGCCCTCCTATTGGGTCTCTTGGGTGGTGGTGGTGGTGATGGGGGAGGTGAGGGAAGGGAGATGGAAAGATGGAAAGAATTTTGCCTTAAGATCCTTTTTTAAGGAGATACAGTGATCTGTACATCAGGCTCTTCCAACAGGTTGGGTGGAAGATGAGCCCTGCTGGTCCCTCCATAATTCCCCTTGTCATCCCATTACTCACCATTGGAGGCCGTGAAGTCTATGGCCACAGTGAAGTTGAGCTGTGTCCTGTTGGAAGGATAGGGGGAAAAGGCAGCCGTGAGCCTAGACTGGCTTTTCTTTTTAAGTTTTGCCACCCCCCCCAACATTATGCACATGCTACAAAGCCAAACTATGGGTGCCATTTTAGGAGACTGTTGGTTTGGCCTGGGTTCCAAGGGAACCCAGGCACTGGAAGAGGGTGGTTGTATCCATCCTTATGGGAGAAATGCCCCAAGACCCTTTTTCTCCTGGGGAGTGCACCATGAAGCTACACAGGAGCAGTGACTCACCCGCCCTTGATGTAATCAACAAAAGTGAATTCCGAATCCACAGTGAAGGAGAGCAGTGTCACCTGGGAAGAAGAAAGAAAGGCCTAGGGATGGTATGAAGGAGGTGAGAGGGGTGTTACAGGAAGAGGAGAGGTAAGGGATGACTCAGGGGCAGGGCTCCAGAAAGCACTCACCGTCCCTGAATTGACATATTTCTTTTTCTTACATTTCTTCCTAGGGTTGAGAACCTGCAAGAGGGGTAGGGGAATAGAGATTGGATTGGAACGGGCACATGCCACAAATCAGCTCTGGAAAATCAGTGATGGGGCAGCAAAGTCTGTGGCAGGAAGGGGAGAGGAGCAATGGAGGAGATGAGGGGCAGGCACCAGACAAAGGAGGACGAGATCAAGTCATGTGTTTTGGGGTGAAGGGGGGATCACAGAACAGAACTATGACCAGATTCTGGGCTGCTCCCAGCTTGAGGTGGGAACATCTCACCTCATACACTGTGAACTGGCTTTGGGCCTTTGTTAGCTCCCTGTAACTGGTGGTGAATTCCCCAATGAAGTCATGGCTGCAAAAAGAGATGAACCAGGATTGGGTGGGGAGGCACCATCTGGGGGGGCTCAAGATAGGATCCAGGCTTCTGTGACTCCCCAGCCTCTGCGTGTCAAGAACAAGTCTCCCAGGAGAAAAGAGTTTCACTTAATGGGAAGGTAGAAAAAATATTGGCCTAGGAGTTAGGAAATGTGGTGGTCAGGTAACCTTGGGTCTCAGTTTTCTAATATGTGAAGTGGGAATGATGAAAACCTGGCTGGGCTGTGGTGAGCATCAAATGAGCTAATAGATGTGAAATTCCCATAAACTGCTCTAAGTTTGAAGTGTCGCTTTTATGTGTGAAAAAGTGGGGGGGGGCTTTTTGGGAAGAAGGAACACGGGGTGACTTCACCTTCCATCCCGGTCCCAGTCATACACATCAATCTTCACGGTCCTAAAACACAGAATTAATGTGAACCAGGAGGGTTCTCTTGGGCAAAATCCCCTCCCTTTGACGACTCAAGGCCTAAAACCCACTTCCCTTGAATAGAGATTGGTGCATCCACATTAGACAGAAGCAGCCCAGCACCCAGGCCCTCCTGCCCTGACCCCTCCATCTCTCCCGGATAAGCCGTGGGCGGCATCCCAACCTGTCATAGTCTCCATTGCACAGTGCCCGCACGGGGATGGTGAAGGGTTGCCACACAGGATTTAGTGTGTTTTTCACTACCTCGGTCTTATGGCAAATGGTGAATCTGTGTGGGAAATGACATGCCAAAGGTGGAGCCGGACCCAAGGGAGGCCCAGGGTTCCTGGGATGTGGGGAAGGACACAGGCTGGGGCCCAGATGATAAGTGGACAGCGGACACTGATTCTCTTTGCACTCAGGTGAGAGGGGGATGCAGAGCTTCTGTCCCTGACTCTGTCCTTTGGCAATGGTGGGTAACTCACGTGCCGTCCTCATTGCTTCGATAGAAGACGAGGAAAGGATCGGACTTCCCAAAGAAATCCTTCTTGTCCAGCTTGTTGGCACAGAGCTGCATTGTGGCAATGTCCTGGGAATGGGAGACAGAGCTGGGGGAAGGGGAGCATGGTTTGCTCCCAGACACCTGCTACTTGGCATCCTTTAAAGGGATGGGAGGGAAGCTGGGATAACAGAGAACCAGGAAGGGCCAAAGGAGGGAAGGCAAACAAGTGAAGGATGAACTACTGACCCGGCAGTTACTGAGCTCCTCTGCAGTCAGCAAGATGGTTCCACACTTTTTCCCAGGGACACCTCTAGACATGAAGATGAAGCTTTGATCAGAGTAGGAACTGAAGGGCTGTGTGTGAGGATTAGAGGGAAGGGCAATGGGGCCATTTTGGGAGATGAGCAAATGGGCCGACTCTTTTGAATTGATTCCTGTCCCTCAGGAGCTCCTTCCTATTGTGGGGTCAGTTTCTCTGAGCTGGAAGGGGCTCCATCCTCAGCCCAACTCCCTTTAACGCATGCCTAACAAGTCCTTACCCATATTGCTTAAATATTGCTAATAATGAGCATTCTATTGGGAAGCTCCAGTTATTAAGAAATTCTTTCCAAGGCTGAGCCAAAACCATTCTACTCATTGGTAGTTCTGTTCTCTGTGGTTAGGCCGGAATAAGAATATTCTCTTCTCCACATGACAGCCCTTAAATGGTTGGGTCATGTCATGGTTCCTTTAAGTCTCCCTGGGTCACAGAATCTAAATTTGTTGCTGGAGGGAACCTTATAGGTCATCTTCTAGTCCAAATCTCACATTTTCTAGCAGAAGATACAGGCTAAACTAAAGTGATTTGTTCAAGGTTGTTCAAGTAATAAGTGGCTACGGTTTAAGAGCTTTGGGGTATTTTAATGGTCCTTTGGAGATGGGATGGGGTCACCTTGGGTAGTAGGAGGGATAGGACGGTTCAAGGAAGGGAGATATCATTGAGGGCTTCATGGAACCTATTACATGGGCTTGAATTGGTCTTCAAGAAATGGGCAGAATTTATGAAGAAGGTTAGAGCTTATTCCAGGCTGGAGCTGATGGCATGGACAAAGGTTAAAGACAGAAATGCTTGTCAGGGGACAAGCAGAACAGAGTCTGGAGCAGAGTTTCTGTAAGGGAGGGTTGGTTGACAGCAGATTATAAAGAGAATAGAACAAAGGGCAGGGAGGAGGTGTTTAGATTTTCTTTGGTAGTATCTGGACTGTGTCCATTCTCACAAACCTTTCCCTTCTCACTGGTCTACTCTAAGGTAATAATAACAACAGAAGGCCTGGGCTGAGGGCTCCTAGAGCATGAAGATTTTACTGCCCCCCCCCCTCCACAAGGCTGGGCTTACGTGAGTGGTCGTTCCACACGGCTGCCCTGCCCTCCAATCACTTCTCCCAGGGCTAGGAACGCCTGTCCCAAGAAATCCTGCAGAAGAGAAATAGAGTTGGAGGCAATGTGAAGTGTGTCTGTGATCCTCTGGGCTGGAAAGGGCAAGAGGAGAAGAAAGGGAAATGGATCGAGGACCAGGGCCCTTCTGGAAGAAGTCAGTGTTGAGGGGGGTTGGCAGAAGCTGGGTAGCCTGGCTGGTGGTGTCCAACCACTGGTTTCTGCAGGTTGGGTCAGCAGCTGCTGGAACCTTTTAGAGAATCCTGAAATCACCAAGTTAGAGCTGGCTGGGACCTGGGAAATAATTGAGTTCAGAATTTCCCAGACTGTTTTATGGAACCCTGGTGTTCTGTGAGGAAAATGCAGTGGTGGAACTGTTTTCCTTCTAAGGCATGTTCTTCATCACTTTATAGATTTAGATAGTTGCCTGGAGCAGGGACAAGTTAAGTGAATTGCCCCCTTAATAAAGCTAGAATGTTTCAGTACTTAAACCTGGGAAATACCAGCCTGTCTCAAACATAAAATATTGTCCCTAATAGGTACTACATATAGCAGTTGGCCAGTATGAAGATATAGGCTTGCTTGCTTGCCTAGGTTTTGCCCCACAACTCTGAGATGCCCACTTATAGTACCACACTCCAGGGAGCTGCATTTGGTTATTCCAGTAATCTAGTTGAGGCCCCCATGTGTACCCCTAGCCAAATTAGTTTGGGCAGCTCACATGGAATTGCCACAACCCCACATTTGACCAATGTGGAAAGGAAAGCCAAAAAGGCACCTTGCTCAAGGACTAGACATGTTTTGGGGTGTGTGAGCAAGGAATGATAAGCTCCAGGAATACCAAGGCCAGGTTTTCCTCTGGAGACTTTAGCCAAGGGTGAGAGATAGGAGCAACAGGTTGAAAAGGGGTATCCCAGGACAAAATCTGTCTCTCATTCCCTATGGGACCCGAGATTCTGTTAATCCTCACCTTCTGCAGTGTTCCGGGAGCAGCAGAGGAAAAAGAAAACATTCGAAGTGAACAGGGAATTGGGGCCAACAGAGCCACCCAGGATCTGGGTTGGTTGTGCCCTGTTCAGACCAGAGGAGAGGAGAGGAGAGGAGAGGAGAGAGAGCCAGCGATGGACCAGGGTAGAAGTGGGAAGCTTAAGGAGTCTCACGGTGTAGGACCTCAGGTCCTACAGCCTGAGGGGATACAAGGACGGGATGGGGTCTAAGAAGGACCAGAAAGAGAAAAGAGGGGAGCTGAGAAGGGGAGAAAAGCTGGGAATGGGGACAAGAGCTTAAAGGGCAGGGTCTCGGGCATCACTCACCGGTTTGGAGATGTTGGTTTTGGAGTCCACATTGTACCTGGAGAGAAAGCCAGGGGGAACTGGACTGATTTGGCTGATCTGATGAGGGAGATGGTTAGGGGTAGTGGTGGGGGTCAGAAGGCCGGAGCTAGGTCGGGATACTCACACATCAAAGCGTAGATTCTGTTTCTCCTCAAAGAAGTAATCCAGCACAAATTTGCGTAGAAAGTCCGGGTTCAGCGTGTTGTCGATTACCTCGGTCCGTCCGAACTGGTGGTGCGTGTGTGTAGAAACTAAGGGTTAAGCCTCGATCTGTCAATTGTATCGGGGCCCGTCCCTCACAGGTGAGGTGTGGGGAGAAGTTCCTTCACACCGGGATGCCCTCACGCCCACACACTCACCTCCCGCCACTCCTGGCTGGTTCTAGTTTGAGTGAACAGCACCACCACTGCGGAGACAGGCTGTTAGTTCTACCCAGCTCTCTAGCTTTCCGGGATCCTCTTACCGCCCCCACCCCGGTGGGCAGAGTGCCATTAGGATAAAGGTCCCTCCTCAAATGATCCTCATCCCCTTTTGACCTCCCCCATTACCCCATTTCCCTCCATACTGATCCTGCCCAGCCCCAATTCGGCTCCTCCCACGCCCCCAATTTTGGCTCCGCCTCCTCCTGCCCCTTTGCCCCCAATCTCGGTCAGCTGCCTACTAGGGTCGGACTTGGAAAAGGTGTCGAGATCCAGCAGATTCCTGGAGAAAGCAGTACATGGCCATGCAGACACAAAAGAACAGACCAACAGGAGAAAGACCGAGATAGACCAGTTGCGGGTCAGCTGCTCTCTCCCTCCCCCTGGTTTCCCCCAAAGAGTGATGGTAGTGGTGCTGACGGGATGGAGAGGCTTGACCTAGCAAAGGTTCCTAGAGAGGGGCGGTACTCTGGGAGCGGGACCCCAGACTCTGGGGTTTCTGGGCCCCTTCATCGCCCTTTCCTCATTACTCTGGACAGCACTCTTACCTCTGAGCCCCTCTTACCCACACCCCAACTGTCTTGGAGCCTGCCTTGGGGATGTGGGAAAGGCGGTTCTGTATAGGAAGGATCAGAGGCGGGGTCTACAACTTTCTCTTCCCCAGTCCTTCCACCACCCCCAATCCGTGCCCTCGCCCCCGCCCCAAATACACACCTCGGGCCTCCCACTTAGTTCCCACCCAGAGGCTCTATATTCACCTTGAGACCCTATTCCTAAGATTCCCCAGGGACTGGGGCGGGGGGGAGGGCTGGAGCCTGAACCCGAAATCCAGGGGGGGGCTGGAGCCTGAACCCGAAATCCGGGGGAGGCAGAGAGGCAACGACAGAGGCACTGGGAACTCGGCCAGCTGCTTCATGATCCCCGCTCTCTTCTTCCTCTCCCCGCCACTTTCTCCGCCCCCCCCATAGCTGGGCTTTATCTCCCGCCCCCCCCCCCATTCTCTTTTGCTTCCCGCTCAGCCCCTACATTTCTGCTCCTTCCCCTGCCTCAACTCTTCCTCTTCTCTAACCATACCTGTTTGTCTCCCCCAGCCTTTGACTGGCGACCTCAGTTCCTTCCCCCCATCTTTACCCCTTTGCTCTTCCCCCTTCTATCCTCTACTCCGTTCCTTTCCCCTCAAGCCTCCTCCACCCCCATCTTTCCTCTCAGCCACTCCTCCCTCTGCTCCCCTTTCTTTCCACAACCCAAATCCCCGCACTTTTCTTCACCTAGCCCCTTCCCCTGGATTTCTCTTCTCGATTTCAGTCCCTACCCTTGTCTTGGGCTTCTCTATTCTCTCCGCCTCAACCAGGTCCGTTCTCCCTCCCAGTTGCAGCTCGGAAAGGGACTCAGTTCATCAACCCCCACCACGGAACCTCACAGTCGCCCCTGCTCCCCTGCTCGCCCACCCACAATAGGCGTTAGGGCCCCCAGCTCACCGGCAAGAGACGGTGATTTCGATCTTGGTGGCCGGGACGCTGCGGTCTGAGGCTCCAGTAAACGACATGGCTTGGAGCTGAGGAAGTAGATGGACAGGCAGCTCCGTGGGCTCTGGGTGACTCCCGCTGCGGGCCTAGAAGGTCCAGTGGGCTAGAGCCATGTGCAGGGGCAGCGCGGAGGCGGCCACCCCAGCGCTCACTCCAGCCAGCCCCGGCATGCGCTCACGCCCGCGCTGCTGCTGTGCCCGCTCCCGCGCCCAGACTGTGCCTGTGGAAGCCACTGCGGTCTCCAGATGGCAGTACAGGCCCCGCCCGGCCCCACGACAGGCAGCCCCGAGCCCCGTTGGAGTACCAGCCCCCCAGCCGGGGTCTCACGCAGGGGCGCCCAGAGGAGGGCCGGGAACACCCTCTTTCCCAGTCAACAGGAGTAGCCTGCTCTCCCTGGGGGCCACAACTTTAATCAATTTTCTAGCACAGCCCTTGCCCCATCTATCAGTCCAAGCCCTTGCGAAGGTCAGTGACCTTCTTGACGCTCTCTAGCTCTTTTTTGGGGGTTTTGCTAGGGGCCAAGAAGCAACTTGATAGTCTGCCCCACCTCTTCCTCCTCCCCCAATTGCAGAGCAGAGACGTCCCAGACGCTGTCTCTGGTGCTGAATGGCACACAGACGCTCATTGGGCAGCATCAAGTCTGGGTTTTCCTTAGTGATCATTGCATTTGTGGGAGATTCCTAGACTGTTAGGACTAGAAGGAACCTTAGGACGTTTCTCCCAACCTCCTTACAGATGAGGAAGGTGGCACAGGTTAAGTGGCCCGAAGTCACACTTGCAATTAGTGGCAGAGACTGCACGTGAGTCCTGAGTCCTTTCTTCCTAGGCAGCTTTGAAAGGTAACCTAGTTGCTCCTCCTCCAAATTCTCACAGGCAGGTACTAGCAGACCTAGGCAGTGCCTCCCCCCCCCCCTTATGAAGGCCGGTTTTGAGGAGTTGGCATCACAATTCTGGAATCGGAAGGGTCCAAGGGCTGACCACCCAGCACACACTCCCCAGCTGAGTCAGGCAAAGGACAGGACATGAAAGCTGGAAGGAATCTTAGCAATCTGGCTCAACTTTTTTAGTTTCACCTAGGAGGCTATGGGGTCCAGAGATGGGAAGTCACTTGCCCAAGTGGCAACCAATGAACTCCCTGGCTGCACCTCAACAGGAAGAGCTCTTTTCTCTTCCCAAGTCCAACTGTTCTATGCCAACCAAAGTAGATGCTGAGGCAGCTGGGGCTCTCTAAGATGGAAGTGGAAGGGTGAGGAGGGACTACCACAAAACAGGAACATGAGCAAGGTGAGGGGAAACCCTCAAAGCCAAGAATTTGATTCCAAAGTTTTTATTCTTTGTGCCACAATCATATTCTTCTCAGTGCAGATGACCTCTCCCCCTCCCCCCTCCCTCCCCCCCAGCAATAAAAACCAAGGTCCTCCTCCCAGAAACACTGCCTCCAAGGCCTTCTCTGAGCACTGCAGGTTCCAGTGGTGAAGGGATCTGGACAGAATGTGGGGAGGGGTTGGGGAGTGGCAGTGGGGGCAGGTAGGCTTTGCAGACAGGGCTAAGGAAGACTAAAAAAAGGGAATAGAGGGTGATGGTCACAGTCAGTTTACAGCTTTGCAGAGAGCCCACAGCCTGGGCACATTCCTGTGGGCTGCCAAGTGGTGGCAAGAGACTCCCTAAGAGTGGACCTGGGGGGAAATCCCACTACTCCAGGGTTCTCATGGCTTTGATTCCTCCAGTGGCTCAGCTGGGGAGGGGGAGGAGGTGAAACTGGAGAGTATATGAGCCTACAATGGTTCACAGAGTGCTGCTGGATACTCTGAGTCCTACTCCTCGTGCAAACTGCTCAAGGAGGCCCCCAATGGCCCCTGAGGGGCTGGGTGTCACTGACTTGAGTCCCACTGTGCTGCTGTAGGTAGCCAGGAAGGTTGAACGGACTTCTTCCAGTCTGGATTCCCGTTCAGTAGGTGCAGTAAACCTGGAGGGGGGTGGAGGGAGGAAGAGTTGGAAAGAGGAATACAAATTATGCCAGGCCAGTCACACTTGTGGATCCATGTGATCAGGAAAATGTTTCTTCCTGTCTATCAGTGCCCCCTGCCCAAGCATTCATATCCACCTACTTCAGTGCCACCCCCAACCACCCAACCTTTCAGCAGAAGTGGGACATGAGCTACTTTAGGTGGCTTCTTTTCTATATCTTGAGGGGGAAGGAAAAAAAAAAGGCTTTGCTACAAAGTCTCTCAGAATCATCCCAGATCTGCACTAACAAAAACTGGGGACAAATGGCCTAGGTCACAATCCTTTACAAAGCTTTCTTGAGCTGGACCGACCTTGGGCCCCACATCGTTTCTTCTTTAAGGGATGCTACTTATTCAGGGAAAGACTTACCTCATGGTGAACAAACATCAGAAATATTAGGCATGGCACAGGACCCCAGCCAGTGGGAGAGGTCAGGATCTGCCCAAGCCACAGGCCCTGGAACAGCCCTCTGGCGAGTTGTTTGGGGCCAGTACCTATACCCTTCACCACTGCAGAGAATGAGTCAGCTGTGGGTGCTCTATGAAGGCTCTACAAACAGGGAATTCACACTGTACTTCTAGCACACTGACCTTTCTCTACAAACTGGTTTTCCAATTCAGTGCTCAAGTCATTCCTAGCTCAGAAAGTGAGGCTTACATACTCAAACTGTAGTTATTTCATGGCTAGAGGAAGGCATTACTTTTGGGGATAGGGAGATAGGGGAAGAAGGGAAAGAGGGCAGGAACAGAGTATCCCTGCTTGCCTAGGACTGTCTATATTTCACCTATACTATCAACAACTCCTCACCCTTATGCAATATTTGTTTCCTCACAACCACCCTGTAAGGAAGGCAGAGACCAAATTGTTTAAGATCAGACCTGCCTTTTAAACATTCTCCTGCCCTGTGTTCTGGCCTTATACTTGGCGAAGGATGAGGAAAAACAGGCCATCTTCAGCTACCAAGGATTGGGATCAGAGATAAGACAGTAGAAATCTGGAGGCTGCTTTTTCATAAGGCCACTGCTGTTATGTAGCTGATGGATTAAGTATGGGTCACAAGTCTGCTGGTACAAAGGTTGAGGAGAATGACAGGCGAGAGAGAGATGGAAGCTTTGGGGAAAAAAAAAAAACCCAGCTTCTGCCACCTTTGTCTGTCTCTAGGCTTTCTTGTGACAGCCTCAAGTCAGGTCTCTGAGTCTCCTTCCTACACCTCCCTCAGAGGAAGAAGTACAGCTTCCTTGTTGTTAATGAAAGAGCAGCCAGTTCTCCCTTGTCACCACATTCCCAATTCAAGAGGATAAAACGCATCCAGAATTCAGACTTCTACAAAGAGCAAGCTCTGCATGGAAATTTCATTTTACGTCAGCTTGTGATATGCAAACTCCATCCTCAGGCACCATCTCACTGGGGACATGAAAATTTCATCACAATAATACCAAGCTTTTCAAGTCTCTTCTAAGAAGAAATAAGGGAATTAGGAACAACACACTATGCCCTGGCAAACAATACCCAAGAGAAAAGGCTATCAGCAATCACATGCTATGCCCTGGCTTAGATAGAAATGGAACTCTCCAGCTAGGAGAGTGCCCACCCTACAAGACAGCAGGCAGATTATGTCTCCCCAATGCCAAGTTTCCCTTTAGGGACCCCTGAACATAAAGAAAAGATGTTTGAGATGGACACTAAAGTGAGAGAGGAAAAAAGGAGGGGGACCAGGTTACAAGAGAAGAAAAAAACCTCTCTACTGCTTAGCACCATGAGCTATACTTAAATAAGAGAACACAGACAAATTAAAACAATGTAAAAGGCACTACTCTGGAATCAAACTTGTCCCTAGAACTGCCCTTCTAATAACCAGAACTTTTCACTTACGGCACATCTGCTTCTTATCTGCAAGATACTTAGCAATTACTGAACTGGTAGAAAATGGTTACTCCCAATTACACAGCAATTTCGAAAGGTGCACATGATATGCTACTTTTATCCTCATCCTATGAGACAAGGAGGGGATGACTGCTGTTGTTCCATCCAATTTTTCAGTGTTCTGCCCAAGTATACACAGCAGGTCAATGTTGAAGCTGCAATGAACCTCTTAAAACGTAGGGTAAGACAGACCAGGTGGGAGTCATTATACAGTCTCCATTTTGATTAATCATAGAAGTCTCATGGGCACTGAATACTATCTGAGATGTCCCATCCCATTTAAACCCCAAGGCTCTCCAAACAGAAAACAGGGCTCAAAGATGGGGAAAATGGGTTGTCTACTGACAATTTACTGAAGGCAAACATGAGAGGAAAGTACGGTAGTAAGCATTATCTTCCACTCAGAAACTGGGATGGGGAAAAGAAAACTTTATATAACTTTCTCAGGAAATTTCAGAAACTGCTCTATTCTAGCTGAGTAAACAAGGTAATTGTTTACTTGAGGCTTAAGCAGAATAACGTTTTTTGTTTTTTAAAGACCAGAGCCCCAGATCTCATTTGAACTACATAGGTGCCTTCTGTTAGTTCCAAAGAACTAACTAAAAAGCTCCCTTTTAAGGCTGTTGAATTGTAGGTGGCTCTTTTCAGGTCAACAGCTGCAAGATTCTACTACAGAAGAAGAAAAGCTTCAAAGGACTTAGGAAAGGACTCACTTATTAACAGTAGAAAAGAAATGCAAATAAGGTATTTGTCACTTTCATCCTTTGCTAGTTTCCAAGGGCTGACTCTCCTTCCAGGGTGATTCTACGTCCATGCAGCTGGAGGACAGCCCCAAATGTCCACTTCCTTTTACTTCTCAAAACAACCTGACTCAAGCCTTTCTAAAAGAGGCTCCTGAACCAGAGCAAGGGGTAAACTCTGACTAGAATTTACCAGCCATATCTTCTAGTAGTGAGGAATCCTTTCTCTGCTGACATTTCTAGTCAGTAGCATCTAAGCAGGCCCTGCTCTACACACCAGGGGAGCTGCTCCTCTCCCCCCCCCCCCCAGATGTAGGGGTAGAAAAAGAAGGAAACAAGAACATTCCTGTTTGGGGGTGGAGGCATGGGGAGGAGGGATGACACAACATTGGCTTAATGGCTCCCTGATTCCACATTCTTTCCAAAGAACATTCTTTCCAAAGGTCATGGCCAAATCTTCCCCTGGAGGAATTTAATCTTACATAGGGCACAGTGGTTAAGCAGTTGACCCTTCCTTTGAAGGGCAAAAGGATGTGACCAGACGGGTGAATGGGCAAACTGGAGGTAGGAAAGGCCTATAATGCTGGCTAAGAGATCAGGCTTCCCTTTCCAGCTTCCCAAATAGGAAAGACAATTTTTTCTAGAAGAGCCCTTGTCAGCCCTCAGGGGGATGAGGAAAGGCTTATAAAAGCTATACAGCCTTAAGAAAAAGTTCTAGATCAACAGCAACTGCCTTAGTATCAGAGGAGTTTTCGCTGTGAGCTGAAGGGCCCAGGATAAGAGCCACTAGCTATGCTCCCAATTAATGAGGAGGCATACTAAGAAGAGGGGGTTATTTCTGTTGCTCTTGGTCAGGCTTCCATCCTACCTAGGCTCCCCAAATCCGGAAACTATTTGGAAACATTAGGTCCTTTGAACTAGGTGACCTATGTTCTAGATAACAGAACCAGTATGTTTCTTGGACTGTCTTCTGCAAAGAAGGATTCGGAGGCAAAATTAATCTAATTGCAAGCTAGGAAAAAAACATCTAGCCCAAGCTCCAAATTAGCTTCCTCTCATGTCTGGCCTAAGCCACATGCTTGCCTTCACTCTCCCACATTCCTTTCCTTCAAAAGATTCTATCATGCAAAGGCTTGAACAGAAATAGAACTCTCTATAGTTGTAGCCTACAGAAATTTCCCTTGGGGAACACCCCCACTGAGAAGGCCGCTGATAGGCTTCAGAAGCTGGGAGGGGGAATTTAACAGTACACAAAAACACTTTCCAGGCAGGTACCAAGAGGAGTCGGGAACAGAACACACTTCACTCAGAAGCAGGTAAGATTTGGGTAATCTCTGTATTTCTAGATAAATAAGCTCTTTCTACATACACTAGCTCCAGCACAGGTAGGGCAGCATCCTGCCTTCTCAATGCACTTACAGACAACTGTTAGGGAGCTCATCCGAGAAGCTGAAAGGGAGAGAGGAGTCTGTGGTCAGGACTGCCCGCTCCTGAATACTGCCACAGCCCGTTACCATCTGCCAGCTGCCATAGTCTGTAGAGATGGAGGATCCTGGCAAGGAGTGGTCCTCTGATCTGGGGCAGAGAAACAAGAGAGAGGGGAGATGATGCAATCAATGCCAATCAGTCACATGCCTGTTTCTTCCAAGCCCTATGAGGGTGGCCAAGGTTAGAGCAAAGGGAAGAAGGTTAAATCAGTTCTGGGCATCAAGGCTCTGGAAAGGTCAGAGCAAGTCCAATATCTCCATCAAAGTGAAAAGAAGCCAGATGGGTAGTAGCTGAGAAAGCTGATCCTACAGGAAAGGCTTAAATAAAGACCTCATGCATGGAATTCTGACATAGAGAAGCCTAGTGGAACATTAACAGGACAGATGACCCATGAAACCAAAGACACCAAGCCCCAAATCAATGGCTGCATGGATACAAGAGGTGGCTGGCATCCTGACTGGATGACTGAAAAAGATTGTGTTGACAAGTTGGAGAAACTCCTGGCTGGTTTGGCAGCAGAATGACCTATCACAGACTCAGGCGGAATCAAAGAGGGAGATCTGGCATCCTGTGATTCAGAGAGGTCTTTCAGCAGCATCAAAAGCAAGCAAGCTGGTCTTTTTCACCTGAGAAATGGTTTCACCACGCTGAGACACAAGGTGTGAAGCCATATGGTATAGAGCATGGGAGAGTGATCCAGAGACTTAGGGCCCATAGAAAATCCTACCAAGAGAGAGATGCCTGCCTCTGTGTAGCCAAGAAAGTGAAGAGAGGCAGAAAACATGGCTGGATGATCTTCCTAAGACTCGACTATAGCTTGTTTGTACAGGCAACTTACCAGCTCTTCCAAAAGCTAGTTCATATTTAGAAGCAATAACCCCAGCATCTGGGCTGGTCCATTTGCAAGGACATCAGTAATAAAAATCAGGGAGATTGACAACTTTATTTTGGGGAACTAGGGGAAGAGGAAGAAGATTGTTATGGTGAAACAAGTAGCCTCTCCCCAGATCAATTCACCCCTCACTGAAACCACTAAGGCAGTCCTCTCTACTTTCTACCTCCTGGGTGAAACCTAATGCAGGTAGGTGTGACTGGTATGTATGGACAGAAACCAAACAAAGAGGTCTGTACCATCTGGGCCTAGCCTCACCAATGTAGTTCCAGATCCCTAGAGGAGGGGATTCTTTGATGTCCTTCCCTTTGTTCTTGTTACCGTCGCTGTGGCTTGGCCACTGTATGCTAAGAGAACAAGAACTGTGGGAAGGATTTCTGGGGCTCAGAAACAAGGGCAGAAAAGCTTGGCAGAGGTGCATTTGCCTTTGGCCCACGGTTACTGAATAAATGTCATGTGGACAGTCTCAGTGTTTTCCTTGTGACCATTCTAATCCTAACAGGCTAGTGACACAGAATGGCACCCAACATAAAACAATTCAGAAGCCAGGATGAGAAATTAATGTATTCCCTTAATTCTAGTGTACCACACACACATATATGCCCCTGTCTGGAATATTCTACTCTTGCCCAGGTCTAGACGTGATTTGCACAGGGGTTAGGGAGACAGCTATTAAGACTAAAGCTAGGAGATGCTATGTTCTGTTGATATGGCAGGCAACCCATGCCAGACTAGTTCATCCATCTTTGAGGAGGTAGAACTGCCTCATTTTAGACACTGGCAATAAAGTTAAGGTAAGGTAATTAAAAAAAAATCCAGTTAACCAGCAAAGTACTTAATTTGAGTTATTTGGCACAGACATTCATATCAAGTGAAGAACTAGTGAGCACTGTCTGATCAAGATCTAAAGGTAAGAGTTCAAGTATATTTTCCATTAAGATGGTACAGAACTAACAGGTCTCCACCCCTGTGGCTAGACTGCTCTGTGACTACCAATCCCCTATGGTTTTCCAATTAGAGTTGTGCTTATCTGGCTACTCATGGTGATTCTCTATGGAGTCACAAAAAAACATGTCTGGTTTTGAAAAATTTGGCAGATGCTAGTGACTGACAAGAGACTTTGGCCATAATTTTGTAGGTCAGTAAGTTTCTTGAGAACACTGATTTTTCTCCAAGTAAAGAAATCTAGCACCAATGTGGCTGTACTGGGTTGAGTTTCAGTGATGCTAAATGTCAGAGTCAGAGCTAAGTGCTTTCTGCTACAAGTATTCTTCCTTCACCATCATGGAAGATTCAGAAACAAAATTGGTTAGCTTCAATCTTCTTAAGGGAAGAGCTAGTTGCTAAAAATAAGAAAACTGGTGAAGCCAACATGGTAAAGTAAAAGCAGGGACTTTACCAGAGCTTTCCCCCAAACCCCTTCAATAAACAAATTCTGGAGCAGAACCCACAAAAAGATAGAGTGAAACAAATCTCCGCTCTAAGGCAACCTGGAAGGTCGACAGGAAAGGTCTGTTGCATCAGGCTGAGAGAGGTGTGCAGTTGATCAAAGGCTGGGTCAGCACAGACCGGGCCCCAGCAAACCCAGAGCAGGTCCCTCAGGGGACTGAATCGCTGCTAGCTGTGGCAGCTGAAGCAGTTACACAAAACCCCTGAAGCTTAAGACACTATGCCCTCCACACTGGAAGCAAATTAAAAGCAAGAATCACCTACCCAGCAAAACTGAGTGTAATTCATGAGAGGAAATATATATATACACAGAGAGAGAGAGAGAGAGAGAGAGAGAGAGAGAGAGAGAGAGAGAGAGAGAGAGAGAGAGGGAGGGAGAGAGAGAGAGAGAGACACGGGGGGGGGGCACAGGGTGAATTTGAATATGAAGAGATGATATCTAAAAAATAAAATCAAGGAGTGAGAAGAGAGGAATGTACCAGGAGAGGTAGAATGGGGTAAAACATCTCACATAAGAGACCTAAGAAAAAGCTTTTACAGTGGAGGGGAAGAGGGGGTAGATGAGAGGGAATGAGTGAACCTTATTCTCATTGGAATTGGCTTAAGGAGGGAATAAAATACACATTCAGTTGAGTATGGAAATTTATCTTACCTTACAGGAAAAGAGGGGTGAAAGGGTTAAGAGGGTGCTGGTGATAAAAGGGAGGGCAGATTGGGGGAGGGGTAATCATAAGCAAACACTTCTGAGGAGGGACAGGGTGGAAGGAAACATGGCTATTATGGAAGTGTTTTGCATGACTACATACGTATAACCTATACTGAATTGCTTGCTTTCTCATTGGGTAGGGAGGAAGAAAAGGGGGAGACTTTGGAATTCAAAGTTTTAAAAACAAAATAATGTTTTACATGTATGTGGGAAATGAGATACAGAGGCGATGGTGTATAGCAATCTATTTTACCCTACAGGAAAATAGAAAGGGAAGGGGATAAGAGACAGGGGGTGGTGTCAGAAGGGAAGACAGAATGGGGGTGAGGGAAAACCAGAAACACTTCTGAGGAGGGACAGGGTAAAAGAAGAGAGAGAGAAAGAAGAGAATAAACAGGGGTAGAAAGGAATATGACAGAGGGAAATACAGTTAACAACAGTAACTGAAAACAAATTTCTGAAGCAAGCTTCTCTGATAAAGGCCTCATTTGTAGAGAACTGTGTCAAATTTGTAAAAATAAGAGCCATTCTCCCAACTGATAAATGATCAAAGGATATTTATAATCAGTTTTCAGATGAAATAAATAAAATTATCTATAACCATAAAAAAATTCCAACTCACTATTGATTAGAGAAATGCAAGTTAAAACAAATTTTGAGGTATTACTTCCTACCCATTAGGTCAGATAACAAGACAGAAAAGGTAAATGACAAATATTGGAGGGGATATGGGAAAAATGAGACATTAATGTACTTTTGGTGGAGTTGTGAATTGATACAACCATTCAATAATCTGGAACTATGCCCAAGAAGCTATAAAACCATACATACTCTTTGACATAGTAATACCACTATTAGGTCTATATACCAAGAGATAAAAAACAAAAAGGAAAAGGACCTATATGCACAAAAAATATATATTTACAGCAGCTCTTTTCTGGGGGTAAAAAATTGGAAATTGAGGGGATGTACATCCATTGGGGAACAGGTGAGCAAATTTTGGGATGCAACTGTGATGTAATACTATTGTGCTCTAAGAAATGATGAGCATCAGGATGCTCTCAGAAAAACCTGAAAAGACTTGTGCAAACTAATGCAAAGTGAAATGTACTGTGCACAAAGTAACAGCAACATGGTAAGATGATTAACTGTGAATGACTTAGCTATTCTCAGCAATATAATAATCCATTACAACCCTGAAGGACTTAGGATGAAAAATGCCATCTATCCCAAGAAAAAACTGATGGGGTCCAAAAACAAAATGAAGCAACTGTTGTTTCCCTCCCCCCCCATTTTATTTTTCTTGAGTTTAAAAAAAATCTGTTTTCTTTCACAACATGACCATTATGAATGTTTTACATGACTGCACATATATAACCTATATGGAATTGCCTGTCTTTTCAATGAAGGGAGGTGGGGAGAGAGTTAGGGAGAGAATTTGAAACTCAAAAGTTATTTTTTTTTTAATTTAAATTTTTATTCTTGCTTTTTGGAGGGGGAAGGGTAGGGCAACTGGGGTTAAGTGACTTGCCCAAGGTCACATGGCTAGTAAGTGTGTCAAGTGTCTGAGGTCGGACTTGAACTCAGGTGCTCCTGACTCCAGGGCCGGTGCTCTATTCACTGCGCCACCTAGCCACCCCCTAGTTTTAAAAACAAATGCTAAAAATTGTTGTTTATATGTAATTTAGAAAAAATAGTTAATAAATAAAAGAAAAGAAATAAAATGAGAGAAGCAAAGTCAGATTAGGTAAGTTTGGAGGCTAGAATACTTAGGAGTTCTAGCAATTCCTAATTGCCAGTGAAAAAATCTGAAATTTCAGATACATCAAAAAAATTAGCACATACAGAATCAGCTTCTTGGAGAGCTAAACATGTTACCTCAGTATTATGCCCAGTGTAACTACTGTGCATGTGCTTTGGTGTTTGATTCAAATTATATTTCAAGACAATGCAAATTCTACATGAAGCAGAGGGACTGAGGAGGAGGTTGAACTCAAAACTAGCCAAGGCTACCGTCCTAGTGACCAGCATCACTTGCCCCATCATCAGCTTGTCTTCTGTTTCCCTGGCATTGAAGCAGTCATTAACAATGCAGCAGGTAAAGCAGAAAGGAAAGAAGAGCAGGATATAATAAAGACATCCGTGAAGATGAGACCGCACTGAGACGTGAGCAAGAGGGTGATGCGACTTTAGGAGGCCAAACACCTCCCCTCCCCCACTTTAAAAATGTTGCTTAGCAGAAAAGCTTCTGATTCCCACGTAACACTGCTCATGAGCATTCCAAATGAGCTCTTCACGAGGATCACCGGTTTCAGGTTGTTTTGCACTAGCTCCAAGAGGCAGTGCTTTAGCAGAGCAGAGGCAATCGAAGGTGTCGCACTGGGCTATAGTAGCTAAGTCTGAAGAGTAAAAGGAGATCTCCCCCACAAGAGGATGAAAAGAACTCTTCTAACTACTGGCAAGATGGATTATGGAACTCCAGATCACCAGCATTCCAAGTGGAGTTGTTTAAACAAGGTCACAGTGTTCTAGTCCAGAAGTCGTAAACATCTTTGGAAAAGGGCCTGAGTTCTGGGTTTTGGAGACCCTCTTATGTTTGCACCAAAAGGCTTTATGTTATTAGAATAACAGAAAAAGAAACATCTCAGGGGAAAAAAGAATCTTCCCTGGCTCCTCTTCCTTCTGGGCAGCAGAGCCGAGGGAAGTGCTTCTTACCTGTATGTGCAGCCAGCTGTGGATTAGCCAGAGTAATGGAAAGCTTACACAGTGAATGAAATCCAAATAACCTCATTTTAACAAAAGCCTAAATTTTCTCTCCTAGCAACCTTTTATCTGAGCTGCAAACCAAAGGGCAAATGAAGACTGTCTGGAGGGTTCATGTCCTTCAAATGTGAAGCTCAACATCTTTGAAGGTATACAGCAAAGTTATTTTCTAATATACAGACAAAGGTCTATTTAAAAAAAATATGCCTCCCAATTGTTTGGTTAGTACAGTGCAGTACCTATAATGACCTCAACGTTAATATACTGATCCTGACAAGATTATGTTTATTAAAAAAAAAAAAACACCACAAAATATCAGAACTGGAAAAAAAAAAAGCAATCAGATCTGGTCCAGTCCTTCTTTCTTCCTCCCACTTTACAAAGGAGGAAACAGGAGTCTCAAAAAGATCCCTAACTTATCAGCAAAGTTCCTTCTACAGCTAGGGTCTCCGTAGTTAAGAGGACACCTTAGAAGTAATCCAATCAAATCTCCCAACCAAAGTAAGAGCCTCCTGGAACAGGCCATGGTAATCAGTGGTCACTGAGCCTTTGCAAGAAGGCTTCCAGTGACAGAGTTTGAAAAGAGCCTTCTAGGGGCGGCTAGGTAGCGCAGTGAATAGAGCACCGGCCCTGGAGTCAGGAGTACCTGAGTTCAAACTCGGCCTCAGACACTTAACATAAAAACCTAGCCGTGTGACCATGGGCAAGTCACTTAACCCCAACTGCCCTCCAAAAAGCAAAAAAAAAACCAAAAAAACCAACCAAACAAAAAAAAAAACAGAGCCTTCTAAATTCAGATCAAAGGTATTGAAGAGAATGGCATTTGAAGTCTCCTTCACTGGCATGCATTCATAAGGCAGGCTAGGAGAAGATTTATTAAAAAAATCATCCTACTGTAGAAGTAGGACCACAGGTTTAAGGTAGAACCAACCTAGAGAATCTTTAATTCTTTCAGATCAGTAAAGCTAAAGACCAAAAGGTTGTGCCTTACCCAACATGTATGTGTCATAATGGCACCTTCCTCTTTTTAGCAGCCCATTTCCAGGGGCAGGATAGAACACTGGGCCTGGAGTCAGGAAGACCTGAGTTCAAATATAGCCTCAGCCACTGATGAGCTGCCCCATGGCAAGTCACTCAACTTCTGTTTGCCTCTGTATCCTCACGCGTAAAACCGGCATGATGCTAACAGTACCTACCTGCCAGGGATGGTGTTGGGATCAAATGAAATAATGGCAAAACTCTCAGCAGAGTGCCTGGCACACAGTAAGCATTGTATAAATGTTAACTATTATAATAGTTGTTATCCAAGTTATACTGTAAGCCTAAGAATTTAGTCTGTGCCAGATGAGGGCAGGCTAAGGTGCCTGAGGATGATGGTTTAGGCTGGACAAGATGGGGGGAGAAGGCAGCATGCTATATCTCTTTGAGTACTTCCACATTCAGACTTATCTGGGCAGAACGAGGAGCAACAGACAGAAGCTGGAAGGAGGCAAACTTAAGCCGGACAGAAGGATGGCAGCTCCAGCAACCCTCGAGTAGGAGGCTGGTAGCTATTGTAGCCTAGAGGACCCTTGTTGGGTGTGCTGTCATTGGAACTCCTGATCTGGTTGGACAATATGACTGCTGGGATGTCTTCCAATTCTGTGCATACAAATATGTCAGAGACACACAATCAATTTCCCAGGACTGGAAGAACACAGCCATCAAACTAAATTTCTTTGATATTTTCCAGGTTTTTATAGCCAGCAAAGTCTCCAGGCCTTTCATAATCAAGGGACATTTCTGATCATCTAATCCAGTCTAGTAATCAGGGCACTGAGATAGTCTAATGTTTGTAGAGCATAAAAGATGCTCCCAGAAAGGCCAGTAGAAACTAACCTCTACCTATAAAAACACTGCCAAGGGACACTGGCAAAAAGACACAAGACCCAGATCACTAGGACTACCTGCAACCCCAGGTCAACAACCTTCAGACCTCAACTTGGAGACGGCAGCCCAGACTTCTGGCAGGGGTCTGTGACACAGCTGTTTCCTCCTTGTCACAAGAGATACCCTACTGGTCACTGGGAAAAGCCTGACAGAAGAGACCAACAAGCACAACATAAAACAGGTAGCAAAAGTTCCTGTGCCAGAACAAGTGTCCAGGGACTCCTCCCCTCAGGAGAGTCATTCCAACCATTAGGGTCCCGATTATAGATTCAGTCACATTCAGCCCTAAATATGGGCTCCAATGATGCTGTTATAGTGACTGTTGTTAACAGAATGATCAGCAACAGAGAACAGCACGCAGATTCTTCTCTTCCAGTAGCTAAATGAATAAAAAGCTTTATTTTGATTATTAAAATTTTAAGAAAACTAAGGATAGAGAAATCTGATTTACCATCTTCCCCCCATATATGTATACACAAATATGTATGTATATATGTAATATATTATCATGTAATATATAAAACCATATCACATTACAAAAGGATTCTTTACTTTTATGAATGAATTCACTAAAGGTCTCTTTGATGGGTATTTTTCTTTTTTAATTAAGGCATTCAGGAAAAATAAATGTTTACTGATGAGGAGCTGTTATCAGGAACCATGCCAACTAATGAAGAATCAAGATTTGATTTGATTTTCCCCTGACATAATATTACTATAATTTAAACGAACAAAATTTTATTAAACTCAGTCTTACAAGACCCATTTCCATTGTCAGCTTGATCAACAGAGTTCCTTAAAGATTCTGGCTATGCTGCGTGGAATTCTCATAAAAAATCAAAGAGAACATAAACTTGCAAGGACTCAGGGAAGGTGCTTCCAGACACCTTTGACCCTACTGGGCACTAGAGCCAGGACCCCAATTCTACCCCCAGGACAACCTGGGAAGTCAGAAGGCAGACGTGGCAGTGGCTACTTTGTTTGCCTCATCTCTGCTCTTTCCATCCTAGCCCTGCTTCCCCCCTCTCCAGCCATCCTAAGCCTTCTACAGGGAGAGGCTAGACAGGATAAGTTTAATAGACTTACACAGAACAGAAGATGACCAAGATTATCCAGTTTTCTGATCCACCTCAGTGTCCTGAGTTAAAAATTAATCCTTAGCTTTAAGTACACCAGATCCCTCTGTAGAGTCCAATCCAAAGGCATTAATCGCACTGATTTTTTGAAATCTGAACTCAGGGGTTATGTACTTGACAATTTGTCCATTGTGTCCATGTAATGTCCAAAGAAAAGCCAGGAAGAGGAATGTATCTACTTTGGTGGAAGATCTATTAAAGTCAGGGTAGCAAAGGATACAGGGAGGCCATAATGACTTCTCAAGCTGACCATGTTAGGAAAAAGCATGAAGGGAAAGAAGGAATTCAGAATGGCAAGCAGGATGGGAAGCCGGCAAGAGGCAAACATTCTTCAACCTCTTCAAGATTAAATCAGGTTCTAACCAAACAATCATTTCCTTGGGAAACACTCCAGTTCTCATTCCCAAGTCCATTCCAGTATTTCTAGTTGTCCTTTCCCTAACCCACTGTTTTCCCATCACTCCCCTGTGCTCCTTCACCAGTTGGCCACATCTACACTATTCAGCTCTTTGACTGGGTCTAGTCTTGGATTTACCCTCCCTCTACTGAGAGGGAACAGAGAAATTCTTTAGTTCAACCCCTTCCTTTCAAAATAAAAAAGAGAGAGGCCCTCAGAAAAGTAACTTGCCCAAGGCAGAGCTGAAATTAGGTCTCCTGACCCTGAAGACACTGTTTCATCACAGGAGGCTTGTTTTTTAGATTCTTGGGCTTTAAGCCATGACTAGCACATTATTAGATCTCTGTCCCTGAGGAGAGGAGACAGACACCCACACCAATGCCTTTTTTTCTGAGGATATCACCTAGATATTATCTGGTCATGACTGCCTTCCAGTTGTTTATTTGTTTTTCACGCCAATGGGACTTCTTTGAGATGATAAAATACATGCTTCTCAAAAACCACCTAGATGGCAGAATAAGATTAGTAGCTAAAGCTAGGAGGGGAAGGATGCTGCATGCTCCTGGCACTTCCTAGACTTAGGACCAAAGAGGCAGTACACAGATGGCTCCCCAAAGCAGCTCTGTTGCCTTCAAACACCTCACCTGGCTTTGGGGACTTCCAGGGGACTGCTTCCTGTGCGGAAAAAGTTGTCAGAATGGTTAGAGGATGAGGAACTGGAAAACTTGGCTTCCACAATCCCTTGATAGGAAGGCTGTCTGTCTTCTGATTGATGGGGCCGATTCCAGGGCACAGTCTGGGGAGAAGACGTATGACTCTTCCTCCTGCAGAGCAAGAAGCAGTCACCTGGAGATGTTCTTCCAAATCTACCTCTCTAGTTTCAAATACTCAGAATTAAGTTCCAAAAAGAAAACAACATGAGAGAGGTTTGTACATTCAGCATGACTTGTGCCTCACAGAATACCAAATACGTGTCAACTACTGGGTTTAGGGGGAGAAAGTTAGCCCTGAATATTAAGAAAGAGACATACTAGAACGTGGACTGCCTTTTGCCCATACACATATAAGGGAATGCCTGCTGAATCAGAGGAAACACTGACCAAATGTCTTCCATCTCCTCCAAACCCTAGTTGCCATTTGCTTCCCTTTTCTCCTACAGTACTATTCCACCATCTGCTCCCTCTTCTTGAACCACCCAAAACCTGTCCTTTCAATAAGCCCTTTTCCTCATTTCCTGATGGAAGGAAATAAGGAATCAAGCCTTTGAGCAGACTGTTTTACATCTCTTGACTTTCCCTGTTTCCTGGAGGAGAGGTATTGTCTATCCACTGACTCCCTGCAGGTATAGCATCTTACAAGAAGACTCCTTATCTTTTGTGTGGTATGCACATGACCACAGTAGTGGCTCTTGGCAGATGGCTAACATTCAAGGGGGCAGCAAGTCACTCAGGGAACAAAGCTTCATTTTGTACCTTACCCACAGGTGGTCCCCTTTATTCTTGGTACTCCAGCTGAGTTTCCAGCTGTGCTAGCTATGGTTACTGCCATGCTTGGGGCTAGCTCCAGGCTGGCATCTTACCAAGCCGCCTGTGTCTGTGCTGCTGCTGAGTTGGGGTCCATAGGTTCATATGGGAAACTCCCAGTTGCTCCTGGGGAACTCTCAGTGACGAGAGAGAAGTCGCTACTTAGGCTGGTTGTGCTGCCTCGATCCCTCCTTTCTGGAAGAGGACAAGGGGAAAAAAAAAAGTCATTTTTGAGAGGAGAAAGCCAACAGTGCCAGACACTAGGGACCCTGTACCATCTCCACCCCTGCTGCTACTGCTTGGCATAGGGGCTTCAGTCTGCAAATACTGACAGGACCGGGGTCCCACAACTCACTCATGATACAAAGGTCGTCTACAGTGAAGCCCGTATCCCTGGCTGGAAGGCTCTTCCTTCTGGAGAGAAAAAGAGACACTGATCTACAGCACAGATGGGAGAATCAGCAAGTTTTAAGGCCAAAGCCTAGTTGCTCCTTTCCCAGTTAACTGTTTAGAACACTAGCAGATCCTGAAACTGCCAAGTGCCCAATGAACTAAGAATGGCTCACTTTATACAGAGTTCTTCAAGCTGTCAGACTTACTGCTTGGTTCTTTGGCTAACCTTTCTCCATAACCAGGCAACCCCTGAGCATCTTCTAGATCACATATCAACTTGTACCGTGTGCCACAGCATTTGGACTGCAGCCTAGGCTGCAAACTGCACACTGATGGCTCCTGAACATTCTATATCAAATGTCTCAGAGACCTCAAACTTTTCATGTCTAAAATATAACTCATTATGCCTTTTCTCACCCTCAAACTCACTCCTGTTCTCAACTGTCCAGGTCTGTCAAAGATACCACCATTCTTCGAGGTTTATAAGCTTGGCTTTATCCTCAACCCCTTAATTCTCCCTCAACCCATCAGCTGCCAAATCCTACTACAGCTACCTTCTGTATTCCTTCCACACAACACTCATCTCTTGTCTCTACATTTTTGCGGTGCTGTCCCACATGCTTGGAATGCGCTCTTTTTCATTCAACTATCTTAGAAAATACCTCTTTTCAAGATGAAGTTCAAGCATCACATAAAGCATTTCCTTTTTTTTTTTTGGAGGGCAATTGGGGTTAAGTGATTTGCCTAAGGTCACACAGCTAGTAAGTGTGTCAAGTGTCTGAGGCCGGATTTGAACTCAGGTCCTCCTGACTCCAGGGCCAGTGCTCTATTCACTGCACCACCTAGCCACCCCTATAAAGCATTTCCTGATGTCTTTACCCAACTGCTAGTGCCTTTTCTCCCTAACTACCTCGTCTTTATTTTTTGCATATTTGTTCTACCTCAAAGCACTATATAAATGCTAGCTATATACTTGGCTCCCCCATTAGAATGCAAATGCTTTGAAAGCAAAGATAATTTTCATTTTCTGCTATTTGTATCCTGAGCTGGTACAAAGTAGGCTAGTAATAATTCTTGCTGAGCCCCTTGGATTTCAGGTATAGAAAGCATACCTTCTAACTGGATTTCAGAGTCAGACAAAGACTGGACTTCGTGGACGTGAGCTAACATGCCTCAGTCTACCTAGCTGGGAGTTCTGTAGCAGTCATCAACTGAAAGGTCAAGATTTCTTAATCAAGTGAGATCATGTATTTAAAGGTGCTTAGTAACCACTATGTGAATGCCACCATGAAAATTACCCTTTATCATGCCCCAGATCCCCAAGCTGGAAGATGTTTTTTCCCCGAATCATAAAGTAGAATGATGATGGTATGAACTTGCATATGGTCAGAATTTAATGTGGCTACAACCATGTAAAAATTCTTTTGACTCCTTGTGGCTATGGAGGTTATTTCAAATAAAGCTTATGTTAGGATGTTATTCTGAGTACCATAATAATTTCTAATAAGAAATTTAAGATTATAGATCTTGAAAAAGAGATAAACCAGCCAGCCAGGCAATTCTGCTGTTTACTATGAATTGAAATCTCTGAGAGACAGCAGAGAGAATATGACTTCTGCAGGCCTTCAACCAGTAGTTCTTAACCTGGGATGTATGAACTTGTTTTCTGGCATTTTGATAACTATTTCAACTTAATTAGTGAAGGGTTCTTAACCTTATGCATGACTTCTTTGGCAGTCTGGGGAAGCCTATGCCTCCCTTCTCCAAATAATGTTTTGATAAAAACATAAAAGGACTATGAAATAAATTTAAATATAGTTATTACAATATTAAAACTACTTTACAGGTAAAAACTATGAGAGATCAAGGAAGATTTGGCTCATGTTTCCTCATGGTAATAGTGCAATGAGAACCACAAGACAGTGGGTCTAAGGACCAACTCCTTTCTCTTCATTAGCACACTGCTCTCAACACTAAAAATTCCCTTAAGGGATCTCAAGACACTGCCTGAGCTCTGCTTACTCCAGAGATCCTTCTGATGACAAGAGAATCCAGAGGACCTTTTGGTGGGTGCTTTGGAGTCTGTCCCACTTCTGGGCCTATTGAATTTGCAATAAATGAAGTAAGAACTGGGTCAGGCCACTGGTGTACTTCCCCTTGACCAAAGAAGTGCAAATGGTCAGGACCTTGACAGCAAGGACAGAATATGTAGCAGGCTCCTTACCTCTGTGACTTCAGAGCAGAGAACTCCTCAGAGGTGATATGCTTCAAAAAACTGAAGCAGAAGAAGAAAATCTGCAGGAAACACAAAATCAGTCCATGGAGTGAGAACATCAGGCTCTGAAAGGAGCCAGATCTCTTTCTGTGCACAAGAGGCCTCCCCTTCCCTGTCTCCACTCCCACCCCCAGTCTCCAAAACCAGCTAGATTCAAGTATAGAGGGAGATGACCTGTTAGTCCTCTAGGACTGACACAAATTAATCCAAGCCAGGCTCTCGACATACTAAGAAGGTACATAGTCTTTAGAATTCATAGAATAAAGTCAGGAAGAGGGACCTAGGGACCAGAGGACAGGAATGGAAAGAAGAGGTAACAGGAGGCAGAAAGGCAGTTCATTTTCTTCTCCCAACAGACCAAGAGGCTGGGCCAGTGTTTCTCAAGCTCCACCTGTCAACTCCCTAGGTTTCATATTCCCTGCCACCAAAAAGGGTGGCATGATTTCTGTGCTGTTGAGAAGGGTAGGAGGATTAGAAGCTTTTTTTTTTTTTAAATCTCAGGAAAGGAGGCTACAGGAAAGGGAAGAACAGCTGGGGAAGGAGATAATGGGGGGATTAATGAACACAGCAGGAGGGGTGCTGACAAGGAACAGGAGAACAGAGGAAATAATCAGGCTGACCCATTGCTGATTTGCAGCCCCCTCAGAACACAGGGGAAGGAGGATCGGGCTTAGAGTCACAGTATGGTCTCACTGGGTCCCTCCAATCCCCAAACCAGAGACCTTGTTGCAGAGATAAATAAAGGACATCTGTAGGTCACAGTATCTAAAAGGAATGAATTAATCCCTAGAGTCAGGGCCTTAGGAAAGTTCTGAGAGAGATAGGCTGAACTTTCAACATGAATCCCGGGCCTGGTTTTGAGGTTGTGGGGGGGGACAGAAATGACCAACTCAAATGCTACCTCCTTTCTAGAGCTTTCCCTGATCTCCTCTCCTCCCTCTCTGATAGCAGCTTTATACCCAATTCCATTACATAGTATTAGTTACCTATGCAATATCTACACAATAACTGACTTTCAAACACTGTTTAAAGGTTCGCCAAGTGCTTTTTATAGATTTTCTTGAGCCTCACGATAATCCTGAGAGGTAGGATTAATCCTAACCCTTTTACAGATGAGGTAACTCAGTTTCAGAGATCACATGCCACAGATCCAATAAAATCAGAGGTACCATGTCAAGCCATCTCTTCTTAGCTTCAAGTCCGGCCAAAGAACTCCACCACGTTTCATCTTCTGTATGCTATTCTCCTACTAAACCATAGTAAGTGCCACAGGGGCACGTACCTTATCTAAACTTTCTGTGGCTCTCCCCAAATGCTGAAAAGTGGTCTACAGTTAGAAGTTATTTAGTTAATATCTGTTCAACTAAACTGTTCTCAATAGAAGCAGTTCCAGATTCTTCCTTCCCATCATTTGGATGAAAAGAACCCTTCTTCCCCTCTGTTCAGCCTCTTCCCTTCTTCTCCCACCCTAACTTCCTGGGCTTCTCTCTTGAGGGGTTTGATGCTCAGAAAAAGAAGCCCTTCCCTGAAACACTGCTTGGGGTGGAGAGCGCGGAAATTATTTGGTCTAACAGCTGAAATGTATGTATAGATGCAGGGAACCCCATTTCATACTAAGTTCTTCTGGGCAAAGTGAGAATGGGTATAATGCGGAGTGAGCCTGTATTCTCAGGTGTAATGAAAATGGAAGGGAACCCAAAGAGAACATTTAAAACAACTGAATCCTTTTAAGGAAGTCCCAGACTTCGACCAGTGGCAGTGACCTGTGAACCAAAAAGCATTAAGAGTCCTTTACCAGTCAAGAGATGTAAGCAAGTACAAAAGAGAATAAAAGGTAACATGAAAGGCAGAATGAGAGCAGAAAGCCTCAAGAGGGCTTAAGAAGAAGGGAGTTAGAAAGACAATAGAAAAACCAAAGGGAAGGACAAAGAGCAAAGGAGGAACAAACAGAACAATTTGGAAAATATCACATCCACATATGTATCTCAACTACTAAAAAGTAACTAAGGTCATCAGTGGAGGATGATGTGACAATGACTGGCTTGATACTGCTGCTGATTAACACTTCAGGAGGAAGAGGAAACGGAGTGCAGACTGGGAGTCATCAGAAAACAGGCAAGGTCTTCAGATCCTGAAGCAGCTGCAGATAAGGTCATGAGACTATGGTGAGATGTCCTAACCGTACCACTGGGACTGTTGCTCAAGGAACGTGATTAGGATAGTTATTTAATGTTAAAAAATTAGGAAGGAGGAATAATGGTAAGACAAGTAAATTAGGGAAAAGAAGAGAAAGTCACAGAGGGTAAGTATGACAAAGGAATAATGGGGGACAGGAATTGAGAAATCAAATAGCTGGGCTCAAGAGGGATGAGATCATACACACATAACCACAGAGTAAGATAAAAAGATCCCTGTAGAAATGAAAGGAATAGAAGAAAAAGGAAACTCATCTGGGATGGGGACCCCTAATATGAAATCCCAGTTCTGCTGGCATGAGCCAAGCCAGAAACCTCTCTACCAAAGAAGGAAGGGGTGGGATGGGGAGAGAATCAGTGGATTCTATTCCTCCTAGGCAAGAAGTCATTTAAGGCTAAAGTTGCCTCATTCATTCAGTGAATACACAAAAAGTAACACTCACCTCCTCTCCTTTGCTGAGTCGATCTACCAACATGTGTCTGAAGAAAGAAAGGGAAATGAGGCCACTCACAAAGGGGTCCAAACTAAGAAGACAAATGTAAAGTCATGCTAGGTAGTACCCTATCATGAGGGCTGGGTTATGTCTCAGCATCCTATTCCAAGGGTAGAGATGCTTCCTCCATTCCCAGGGGCAGAGAAACATGACCTCTAAATACATAGTGACAACAGGAAGCAGGTCCCATATCCTCCCATATGCTCATGTAGGACCTACCCAAAGAGAAACCAGTCATAAGCCACAGTCAGATAGAGGATCTCAGCAGGCTTCAGGGTTGCATGGATAAGCCCATCCTGGGAATAGAGTGCAGATATCAGAAAATAGCCTTCCCATGAGGGTGTATGAAGCTATGATCCGGATAGTAGATGAAGGTCACCCACTTTCACTAGAACAGAAATCACAAGGTCCCAGTGAACCAACCCAAAGGTCTAGGCATAAGCAAATACAGATCAATGTCCCCTGAAACAGAGGCACAGGTTCTTTCATAATGGCTTAAATAAGGGAATTTCTCTATCCCATCAAATATCCACCTTTTCTAGGGGAAAAAAAAAAAGGGGTTGGGGGGAAGAAATCAATCCTCTAAATTCTCCCAAGGTACTGAAATGCTAGGCACTTTAAACTCCGTGAGGCTTCCTAGTCTATACTTACTGCCCACAAGGAGAGGCGTAGGAGGGAGATGAAGAGAGGTGTCCGGTCCCAGCCTGAAATACAGTGCACCAACAGCCCGCTGTCATCTGATCAAGAGACAAGGGGTATTAGGCCCAAAAGAGAACCAGAGAACAGGCAGTAATAAAAATGGAATCTATGGCTATCTTGACTAGCAGGTAGGAATGTCAATCATCCGCAGAGTCCCTCCCCTCAAAGAAGTCTTAAAGATTTCACTACAATAATTCAGAGAAGGATACTCCCCCAGCAATGCTAATATGACCAAGGCTAAATCCAAACCAATTCTATAATCATCTAAGGAGCTAATTACATCAGACAATAAGCAGGAATGGGGGGGAGGGGGCCAGGAAAGAGATGAGGAAATGCAACACCCTTCCTTTGTTGGGTAAACAGAACTACATTTTCGGAATGTTGTATCTATTGGATGCAGCTGATAGATGCTGCTTTAGTTTAGTTTTGTTAAGCTTTTTTTTTTGTTACAAGGGAAGACTGATGTTAATATCTGGAAATGACTGATGTAAAAATAAAACAAAAATAAACAAAGAGTTTGACCTTAAAATTTACATTATTTCCACCCCATTCCAAATTATCTTCCCTAGCCAAAAGGTAGGAGGATGCTGGGTGGGGATAGGAAAAGAATTTAACACTTACAATGCCAATGCTCATCACCTAAGGACTACATTACCTTAGTAACTGAAACTCAGGTACCAAGCAGTTTTCCAGGGCATTAAATAACTCAGTGGAGAATGCCTACAGCCATTAGCCTGCTTACTGGATGCCTTGGGGAAGCATTCCATGGCCTCAAAGTACAAGCTGTGTGTGAGGCAGTGGGTTGTACGCATGAGAAAAAGAAGGGGGCGCTGGAGTGAATGAGTGGCAAGCTGGAGACTGGTCCTTACCCTCACTGTTGACTATGTAAAGCAGCAGTTTCAGGTAGTTCTGAGTTTGTTGCACCAGGTCCCAGCTCTGAAGAGAAAAAAAGGAGACATGAGGTCTGTGGTTAGAAATGGTAGGGAGTCTGGGGAAGGAGATGCTTACATTTTGAACAAAATGTACAAATGATCTTGTTCTTGATCAGATCTACTCATTGTGCTCATTACCATAAATTATAGTTAGCAATCCAAAATGTTCTCAGCTTAAAAAACCCAAGCCAAAAAAAAGATAACATCACTAATCCTAACTCTCCCATGGTCCTACATCCTTCAATGGTGCTGCTTTCAAATAGGATGTATGCCCTTATCTGTCTCTGTCCTTTTAACCAGAAAGAGGTAAGGAGCATGGAAAGAATGAGGGGTAAAGGCTGAGACAACCCTAACTTCTATCAGCAGATATGGCACCAAGCAGAATCACAAAGATGGGTTCTCCCGACTGAGTGTCTTACCCCAATCTCGCAGACACTGCCTGCTCAGAATCCTCAATTCCTCAGGGATTCTGACCCAGTTTTACTAGTCCTTCTCCCCACCAGAAGCAAGGTCCTGACAACTGCTTATCAGAGCTAGGCAGCTGCATGGAGAGGGAGGTGAATACCAGGAAGGAGAGCCTCCCCAAAGGGGCCCAGAATGAATGCACCACCTGTAATTTGAATGGCTTTCCCAGGAATTTAAAGCAGGCTCAGCTACCTGACCCTCCCTGGCCCCTGGAGAGGTCTGACCCACTTCAGCAGCTCCAGAGACAAGACACTGCAGCTCTGAGCTAATAAAGTCATTACCCGCAGTAACACACAGGGGTCTCACAACCGTTCCAGCTCAACATGTCAGACACACTCCTGTGAACAGCTATCTCCTGAGCTGCAATTTTTCAGAGAACTGGGGAGGGGAAGAAGGTATGGTTTCATCAATGCTGAAGGTAGGTCAAGAAAGATGGGAGACTGTGAGGAGCTGAGGCTCAGGGCTAAACAAAGACTGGAGAACTGGAAGCTCCTGACCTCGCAGAGAATATGTAAAGGCATTGTATGGTTACAGGGTAGGTCAGAAACAGTGCTTCTGGGTAACTGCTCAGCAAGTTAACCAAGTGCATCAGAAACATGGGATAGGATTTAATACCAACCAACAAACTGCCACACTGGAAGACAGAACCTTAGAGAAAGGAAGGATCTTATTCACTGGTCACAGATGTAATCAACTGAGATAATATTTGCAAAGTGTTTGTTTAACATAATGCTTAGCACATTAAGTGCTATCCAAATGCTATTGGCACTATTATTATTATTCCCAGAGTGAGGATGAGGTCATCTAAAATTGGACAATGAAATTTACCTATTTCTGACTAGGGTGTAAGTCCTGATGTTGAATTAACCAAAAGGACAATCAAACCAGAATACATATGCTTAAGCACCTTCACATAAGGGCTATGCAGGAAAAGAAACGGCTCCCACAGAATGAAACTCTGCTTCTCTGCAGCTGGGCTGCTCAAGGGCACCAGGAGGATGGAGAATAAAGCAACTGGTTGATGTCACTGTTCAATATGATAGCCAGAAAAGGACAAAAGGATATGTTTTTTCTTAAAATTCCATCTCCCCTGAAAAGGTCCCTTCTACTGACGTTCACAGCAGCAACAAAATGCTGACTACACTGGGAAGAGCCTATCTGCTGGGTGGACAAATACCCAGAGGAAACAGCATTTACTTGTAGCTAGAGTGAGTTCTTCTGTCCAGGGATCCTTGGAAGAAAAGGGAGCCCATATGGTATAGGTGAATCAGTGCTGCAGAAAAAGCAGTTTTGTAGGAATGAAGTATCTGTTTGGGGTCATAAGAAAGCTAAAGATCATTCTATTTAACCCTCATTCTACAGTGGAGGAAATGGAGACCATAAATGACCTTCCTAAGGTCACGCTGATAATAAATACCATTTATACAGAGTATTACAGCTGACAAAAGGCACTTTATGTATGTCTGCATTAATTCTCAAAAGCCTTGTGAAGTAGGGAAGGTACTACCATCCTACGATTTTCTGGACATCAGTCTTATTCCAGAAACATTTAATAGTTATCCAAACCTTAGTACGTAATCACTAGATCTGATTTCTACATAGGTCACTGAGGGAGAAGGTTCTGATTGGGAATAATTGGGATGGAGTCCAGAAAGGAAATTTGGAAAGGTATCCATGCACTACTTTGGAGCTTTGTCTACTGGAAATCTTCAACTCTGGACCTCAATCTCTATTTTTCACTTGGCGACCACTGTTGCCCTTCTAGAGGGGAACAAAAGAGCCAGTCAGTAATGTTCTATGCATGCTTGCCTTCATCCTTTTCCGTGACAGGAGAGACTAAGCTCTATATGAAACACTCTTAATATCACTAACTACTCCTTTCCTACCTCATAAGAATACGGCAAACATAAGGCAGAAGGAAGAAGAGTAACACTGATGACTGTTAGTTTCAAGTGAAAGGGTAATAATACTGCTCAGTGTTTAATCCTGATCACAGTCAGGCCAACGTGGGCTGTATGCCATAACCATGCAAATGGTAAGATTTCTGGTGTAACCTGCACATCAGGCATCCTCAATAAGAGGTAATGGAGCAGGAATCATCTCAAAGCCCATATAATCTAATTAGTTCACGCCGTTCTTCACTATTCCTGGCCACAAAGTCCATTAGTCCTCTGCTACTCCCTTTTTGGGGGGAGGAGGAGGGCAGGGAAGGGAAAGAGGGGTTTTAAATCCAAGTCAGAAATCATTTATTAAGGTCTACTATGTCTAACGGATAGAGATTCAAGGCAAAAACAAGATACAGTTCCAGCCCTCAAACTTACCTTCTACTAAGTAGGTAAGAAGACAGCAAGTAAAGATATAAGCACATAACTTAAGGGAAAAAAGGTACTAACAAAGCAGGCTAGGAAAAGATACAGCATTTTAGTTAAAGGCTGAAGAGTTAGGAATTAGCAAAATGTGGAAGACAGGAGGAAATCTATTGCAGGCACGAGGCACAGCCTAGGGCAGGGAGGCAGGAGATGTCATGTGGAATCGAGGCAGCAAGTCTACCAGACGGCTGGTCCACAGCATGTGAGAAGAAGAAGAAGATAAAACAAGCCTGGAGCATGGCTGTGAAAGGCTTTAGTTTGTGTTTTATGCTAGAAGTATCAAACCACCATGGCCTCGAGCAAAGTAAAGCTTAGCAAGGCCAGCTCTATCCATTCATCCAACACTTAGCACGTGTCATATGCACAAAGTTGAATAAGTCGTGGTCCTTCCCAGACAATCTAGGAGGGAAGGCATGTGAACAACCAGAATTCAAAAGTGGAATGAGTGTCCAAATCCAGTAAGAAGTATAAATGGTGGAATGGAGTCTATGGGGGCGTGGGGGTGGAAAATCCACTTGAGAAACTTTTATTAGTACTGAAGGCAAATGAGGAACAGAATCCTAAGCAGGTTAGGCACAAACCCATTTTGTACCATCTGTCTCTCCCTCCTCCTCCCCTCTGAGGGACCAATTTGGTTCAGATTACCAGAAGTATTCATGAGTTACTCTCATCTGTTTCCTGTATCCCCCAAATCCTCCCCTTACCTGGTACTCACTCCAGTCAATGTTCAAAGAACGAGTCAGAGTGACAGGGATACTTAACGGTGCATCAACATAATCCTGAGAATAGAGAGACACTTGTGAGAGGCAGCACAGGAATGTACATGAAAGGATGGAGTTAGTCATTTACAGGAACCATGTTCAGGGGGTATGAAAACAGATCCTTATCTTCTCTTATCCAAGTTTACAAAGGATGGATACTTGAGATCCAGTGATAGCTTAAAAAGTAGAGTTGGTTAATTATTAATGAGGAACCATTTTTAGACTTGCTAAAGGCAAAAATCAGCTCCCACTGTCTCCAACTTAGAGTGCAACCTCCTGAACTCCTTCCTCAGTGAATGGGGAAGAAACCCAATCCTACCTCTAAATGACAAGTTGGTTGTTGAGGATAATTCCTTCTTTTTTTGTTACTGAAATGTTCACATCAGCTTGAGAATGGGCAAGGATATTGCAGCCAAGTATTCTCTAATAATAACAGAAGGGGGGGAGGGGGAAATCAAGGATGAAGAGGCCAAATAGGGAAAAGATTAAATAAGTCAGGGAAAGAAATAGACAAGAAGTAGAGAGAATGGGGTGGGGGGAGAAGAAAGAGAGGGCAGACTTTTCCGCATAAATAAATTCCCTTGGCTGTTCTTAGCCTCCACTAAGCCCTCCTCCACACAAATCCCAAATTAGTTACAAATTATTTCCTGTACCTGTTTCCAGTTAAAAACAAGCCCTTCAGCTGTGTAATCCCGATCTTTATACTCCTTGAAAAACTCACAGCCTGAAAGAGGAAGAGAGAATGAGAAAGATGCCCTTTGGGGACCTGCATTCTTCTAGGACTTATCTGGACTAAAAGCCAAGATTCTCAGCCCTGGAGGATCAAGTATGGTAAACCTCAGCCTCCGATTCAATGTCTCCCCACTCTGGATAATTCAGCTATTCAGGAGAAAGTCAGCACTTGTAAAGGCAGAACTTTAACTTCAAGAACACTGACTATTCTTCCCTTCTTCCTTTTTCCTTTAGTTTAGTCTCTGGTACCAATCCCAACAGGCAAATACTAGGAAAAGGAAGGAAGGTACTACTCACTGGCAGGATTCCCACTGAACACTTTACCAAGTGGCCAGGTAGTAGCGGCACATAGAAGGCAGTCTTCAGTGTAGTTCTCTGAATCAGAACAGGGTGTAGTGAAGGAAGAGACAGGCTAAGATGTTTTGCTCAAAGAGATCCTGGATAGGTTGGATGCCCAAATACCCTACACACTACACTACTGTAGGGAAATGAGAAACCACTATTACCCAGGTCTTTACTTTGTGGTTGATAGAAAGAGGAGTGTGTAACATCTGTTGTGCTAAATCTAGGGAAAACCTCACCAACACCCAGTGCTCAAGAGAACACTTTTGAACTAGACAGTTATGGTCTACTTTCAGTTTCCCAAATAATCTTAGTAACAGTAGATTACATAAAACAGCATTTCAGAGTCAGAAAATACATACATTAACTCATTTGGCCCTCAAATACCCTGTTAGGGTAGGCAGTAAAAGATATCACTTCCATTTTACAGATGAAGAACCCAAGCCTCATCCAAGTGACTCATCCAAGGTCACACATCTGGAACTTCAAATCAGGTCTGTGAGCCTAAATCTGGCACCCCACTCTTTGCACCACACCATCTTGCTTTCACTTATACACCCAAGCCAAGTCCTCAGAAGGCAATGATGCTGCTGTGCCCTGAACAAAGACTCTGGTAACTGGAGAAGTCAAATTCATATTCAGGACTTCTACAGGGAAGATCTCTTCTGAAAAGGGAGGGTGGAGAAGATGGGCCTGGGAAACACCTTCATCAGGACACTGACAGAACTCACTTACTGTTCACTTTTGGTTATACGTCAACTTCTCCATTTAATCCCTCGTGCCTTGGTTTTGATTGCTTTTGGTTGAGATTTCAGAAAGCAATCTTCAGCTACACTTCAGGCTATTCTTGGGGAACCTCACTGGGAAATGAGACTGAGGCACTAAGCCCAAATTCATAGGAGATGTCAATTATACCTTAGGAACTCTTGTGAAATGCACTGTTTTCCCAAATTCTAGAAGCTCAAATCATCAACAAAGAAGAGGACCCAGGCTTAACTCAGATCAGGGTCATACTTCTAAAATAGCTCTAGTGGAGAGCAATAGAAATTAGATAGATTTAGGACCCAGGGCAATGCATGTTTATTACCAAGCAGTCTTTCAAAGCTACCAAGAGACAAAAAGGCAAGTTATCCAGGTGAGAAGTGTGAAATCACAACATGATCACAGGGAAAAATACATACAAACAAACCCAGATATACTTAACTTCCTGCAGATTCTACTGTGGGGTCTCTTCCTCACTGTGCCCCTATGTCTACCCCCATACCAGGAGAAAACTTGGACTATAGCCTAAATTAGACAGCTCAGAATGAATGCTGTAGTTCTAATCTAGACCATGGAAATCCGTTTACAATCACAGACCTCTTTGACCAGGATCAGCTACTCCCCCTTCTAAAGCTATGAACACAATTTCAATCACGCACTTAAGGCATCTGCAATATTCTGGAATTACTTGCTTGGCTCATCACCCTGTTTTGGAAAGGGCACACCTGTCAGTGATCAGTAGTCAACTATCTCTACCTTATTCTTCTGGCACAAGGAAGGTGAAAGATCAAGAATCAACACGTTGAAGAAAGCAATCTTTTCTTGAAAATTGTCTGAGATAAGACTTCCATTTAAATATACCCAGATTACGTACCCTGCTGTGATCTAGACAACTGGGAAAATGTGACGGTTAGTCACCGTAAATCTTCAAATTTCAAAGGACCTTTGAGGTTGTACGTGGTGAGTACTGGCAAGAAGTGGTTTGGTTATTATTCCTTCTCTAGCATCTGGCCTAGGGCCCTTTCTAACTAACTCCCTTGGCCAACAGCTTCGCCTCGTTAATAACGACTTACGCTAACCCTGATGACTCGGCACTTCCCCTTTTCGCTTGCTACATCTATAGCTGGAGAAGAGCTGGGGGCAAATCCCAGGTCTGCCACATATGTGTGTACCCTTGGACACTTTATTTAACTTTCCCGGGCCTCCTCCTTTAGTTTCCTCTCATAAAATGAGAAGTATTGAAATCCTATAGCATAGGGCCTAATTTGTCTCAACTATAAAGAAAACAGGCCAGGAGGATGGAAAAAAATGTGTATGTAGGAATTTGGAGTTAAGACACCAAGCAGGTACAACCAGCTGAGAAATTCAGCAAAATAATGACCTTCATACTGACATTCTACTCCCTTCAGCAAACATTTTGTAGGAAAGCAGCAATGTTGTAACATGGAACATTTATTACATGATTAGTCCCTCAATAGGGGAGGTGCCCTATAGCATCATCTGCCTATGGCCAATATTGTTTTACTATGTGGAATGTAAATTACTGAGGATATGCATATTCTCTCCAGAAGGGAATGGCTCCAAAGTACTCACAACACTGATAATGTCTGTGATATCTTACTTCCCTTAATATGCTATCTGGATTTCACTTTCAGGCTGTCCTGTGCCTTTTCTGGTTCCAGAGCTGCTCTTACGTACGTCAGTCTCTTTGGACAGTTCAAATGAAAGGGGATGGCTACAAAAAACATTCCCCTAAAAGGAGGTTATGCCCAGCAGAAGGTAACTCACTGAATGAATTCTCTTCCCTTTCTGCTTCCTTCTTTCCATCATTCTCAGCTTAATAAGACATACATGATCAAAAGCTTAAATACAACAACTAGTTATTACCATACCCCTCCTTCTCCCATCCCAGAGCACCAATATACTTTAAGTGTTCACAAAAATAAGTCATCTCCGACCATAAATGGCCTAACACTGACGATCATACCCAGCCAACAGGCCAGCTACCGCCCAGAGAGGAGAGCTATCCAGTTTCATTCACACCCAATACAAAATATCTACTCATTAGCCTCCCAGAGCCCACCATTCATACAGGTCTCAAAGGAACTATACCTGGATATGGGATGGAGAGAAGTGTGAAATCAGCATATCGCTGGGCCTTGTCCACCTTCTCAGAAGAAGTTACACTAAGACAGGAAGATAACATGAATCAGGTTCAGTCTCTACTTTGCTCCCTACAGTTTATGCTCACAGAACAGAAGGGACCAGAGTGACTCCTTTTTAATACCACAGCAATATGTGACAGAATATAAGGGGAAGTGGGACTCTCTTATGGCCACTTGAATCTTAAGGCTTAGATATAGCAGTCTGCATATGTTGGAGTTGCATGTGTGAAATCTGACCCCCTTTTCCCCACCACCTCATTATACTATAGAGCAGTGGTTCCTTCCTAATGCTGTAACTCTTTAATACTCATATATGGGCATATCTGCATGTGGGTAGACCTGCCTGGAGACGGATAGGAGTGGTGTTTTGGTTCCTAAGACCATCCAAAATATGTGTTTTCTGATGGTCTTAGGTCACGTGACCCCTGTGAAAGCGTCATTTGACCCCCCAAAGGGGTCACAACCCACAGGTTGAGAACCACTGCTCTAGAAGATCATTATCAGGGTAAAGACAAACAGAGAATAGGAAAAGGGGAAAGATAGTATCTGGTAATATTTTTAATAGAAATTAAACAGAAGGCAGTACCAGGCTAACAAGTTAGTTGCTGCTACCTACTATACTGGCCTCGACATGTATCACTTCTGAATAAAACCACTGTTTCTCTTTAAATCTTGTACAGATAAATTCTAACTCATCTGAGATGATTTAGGATTTAAGATTGAGGGGCCAGGAGATGGTCTCAAGTAGCCTTTTCTCAGCCCTGCAATCCCATGAAGCCACTACTCACACATTTATGTTAGTGTGGGCCCACACACCATACTCACTTTAGGCCAAACTTAACCTTTTTGTTCTCCACCATCAGGTCACAGATGTATCTGACTGACAAATATCGAAGCAATTTGATGTCATGTCCTCTAACCTTATCAAAAAGTTGATTGTCAGCACTTCTGAAACAAAGAAAACCAAGGGGACAAGTTTCACAAGGAAAGGAGGCCAGTTTCTAATTACCCAAAGGCTGAAGGGAAAGTAACCAATTGGTTCTAGGGAGTGTTAAGACGAACAGAGACTTTTGAAAAGTCTGCATTTCAAAGAACAGCAATTGTGCAGCATGGAAATAGGAAAGCAAGCTCTTTCTGACAAGTCAAGATAGTCTCAGCAAGCTGATGTGAGCCAAGCTGGGGATGACACTTTCATTTCTATTGGAAGATTATCTTCCACTTTTGTTTACAGCCTTCAAGTCAGTTTTCAATCTACATGACTTAGAAACCAAATGAAATGCATAGGACACTGTGAAACCAGCAGGTCCATTCATGTCACTAAATACTTCTACAGAACAAGACTAAGATCACATCTGTCTGATCCTTAGGCTGTCTAAAACCTCAGAGCAGTTTGTGCTCCTAATTGCTTATTGTTATCATCCCTTTGATTCACTATGAAGCTGGGCAAGTTAGGGAAGATGAAGCAGCCATGACTAAATGTTCTTTTCAAAGCATCCACTGTTCTTTCTCTTTCTTCTCATCCAAATACTGCTCAGAAAGAGAGTATAGCAGACAATATACCAGGACTAGGCCTGGACCTGATGATCCCAGATGCCTGCCACTCCCAAACACAAGCGAGGCTCTCTAACCTTGTGGGGAGGCCATTAAGATCATGGAAATACAATTCCACTGCGAATCTGATAGAACCTAGGAAAGGGCATTTGGTAGAAGGGCTCTGAGAAAGACAACATGGAATAGTGGAAACACTGAACCATAAGACAGAAGACACATACTACATTCCCGGCACCACTATTTTCTAGACCTAAACAATTCACTTCACCCCAACTTCCCCATGTCATAAAATGAAAGGGCAGGACTAGATTATGTCTTCATTCCCTTTCAGCTCCAATAGTCCATGCCTCTATGATCTACTTGCAGGACCAGAACTGGAAGCTAGAAGGGATCGTAGGTCATTTGAATTACATTTCCTATTTTACAGATGAAGAAAAGGAGGCCTAGAGGAGTGACTTCCAAGGTCACAGAATAAAAGAGCTCAAACAAGACAATGTGGAAGTGCTTGGGAAACTGGACGGTGCCTAGGAAGAATCCTGGAAAGGTCTGCCTGTCCTCAGAGCAGAAGTGCAGGGGAAGTCTGGAGCTTCTGTGTGAGGTGCTCCATCCTACAGCTCCAGGCATCTAAGGCTGTTCCTCCCCAGACTCCAGAGCTCATGGAAGTGCTCAGTACATTCACAATACCTTGTTTCACCAGAAGTTGTACTGCTTCTTCTAGATAAGGAATGCTTTTCCCTCCTCCCATCCCCAACTTCCCTCTAAGAAGTTTGCTCTGTGATAGTTATTCAAATAACTATTAAAATGCTGCCTAGGAAAAAGTAGGTTTTACTTAACATTCAGAAAATCCTCTAGTCAGTTTCTCCTCCTCCCCTCTCTCCCCTTCACTCAGTCTCCTATGCAGGGCAAAGACATCAAAGGAATAAAGTCAGCTTTCTATATTATTCTGCCAGGTAGGATTTTTCCAATAAGGACTAGAAAAACCCATGTTGAGGGAAAAAGAAATTGTGGGTGAGAAGCAGTGAATCTAACTTTAAGAACTATCATTTATTCTAGGTAAGCAGTCAGAAGTAGGAAATGAAGAAAAGTTTCACTTGAATTTTGTTCTTACTTTGAAAGAGTCTTTTCTAGATTCTAAACTCCAAAACATTTTATGTGCTTACCACATTCTAAATTAAATACTGGTCTTATACTTATCTTCCCTACTAATTAAACAAGGTTCTCAAGGGCAGAAAACATGTCTCAGTCCAGTGTAGTCCCTGAGTGCCTAGCTCAATGCCCTACACATGGGCACTTCACCTCAAAAAACAGAATAGAAAGTGAGTGAATCCCTCCCCCAATCTTCCCAACTCCAACTCAATACTGACCGAAGTGTACAGTCATCCTCTGTAATGTCCTCTGCATCTGCCCAAGCATCATCTGAACCCCCTGTCAGAGAAATCATTCTGTCAGAGTCAGGTACCATTGACAAGGACATGGGTATTCTGTCACCATTCTTTCCCACAGCAGTGCCACAGACTACACACAAACTATGTCTCCCCACTAAGATGAACATTATCTACCCAGCACTTTCCAGGGCAATATCCCCTTTAATTTAAAACAATTCTTATGATATTTCCTACATGTCCACTGTCTACTGACTCCATTTCTGATGTGGATGTCTGGTTCTTCCCGTTCCTCTACCACTAGAGGAGGAAAAACAGCCTGAGATGGGAATCTTTAGAAGTCATATTCTTCTTCTCATTCAGGGAGATCTTTGTTGAGCACTCACTCACCTGAGAAGATATAGTTGTACCCAGTGCGCCCATACAGCTCCCCCCAGCCAGCCAGGGTTGCCGACCTGCAAATGTGCTAAAAGAGAAATAGCATTTTCAGAGTTAAAGGTTCATCCTAAAAGCACAAAGCTTAAGTAATTGGGGAGGGTGTGCAGACTCGGACTTCCCAAATCCAAAGTCAATCAAGAAGGACTCTTCAAAAACTGACCAACAAAGTTATATAATCCAGGATGGAGAATGCCTACAAACACTACCTGAGAATCACAACATAGAGAAATTCTTTTTCTTTAAAATATAAAGTTTAAGTCCCACAAACAAGCACAGGGACATACATGAGAGCACAAGAAGAAACCCACAAAATGAAATAAATGACTAGAATTGTGTTTATAAACTTTGTGACAATCCAGTGTCCTGGATTCTGTGGATTTTTTTTTTTAACTTACATGCATGGATTTGTTGCTGTAACTGCTGCCTTTAATGCCCTGGTTTATTCAACATGGACATTCCCAGAATTTCAGAGCTGGAAGAGACCTTCTTATTTATCTAGTCAACACATACTTTTTTGCTCAAAAGTGGTCATCCAGCTTAATTCTAATGAAAAGCACCACACAACCTCTAGCTGTAGCCCATTTCATTTTGGGGCAGCTCTCATCTTTAGAAGTTTTACCTAGATGGCAGAGTAAGCAATAAATAGCTGTAACTCTCCTATATTCACCTCCAAACAACCATAATGCCCCCAAATGAATCCTGAAATAGCAAAACCAGCAAAAAGACAGGGTGAAACAATCTTTGAGCCCAAGAAACTTGGAAGATTGACAGAAAAGGTCTGTCTCTTTCAGGTAAAAGGGGAGTGCAGTCCAGGGCAGGAAGCATTCCAGCAAGCCAGCAGAAAGCCCTGCCTCAGCAATCCTGAGCTCCAGTATAGTGGAAAAGGCAAATACCAACACCAGGACTGCTGTGTCCCATGCCCACCCTCCCCCAAATAGCCATGGGACTGGGCAAAACAGCCCTCCACTTGCTTCAGCTGTAATCCTGAGGAAACGCAGAAACACCCCACCAGCCTCAGCCACCCCAAAACACCAGCACTAGGCCCCTCAGCATCAGGTAAATTGTCAGGGAAAACTGCCCTGATATTGTAGAACCAGAGGGTAAAAGAGAAATTGAAAGATTCCATTGATCACCTCCTGAAAGAGATCCCAAAATGAAAACCCCCCAGAATATTATACTCAAATTCTAGAGCTCCCAGGTCAAGGAGAGAATATTGAAAGTAGCCAGAAAGAAACAATTCAAGTGTTGTGGAGTCATAGTCAGGATAACACAAGATTTAGTAACTTCTACATTAAAGGATTGGAAGGCTTGGAAGATCATATTCAGAAGGGCAAAGTAGCTAGGATTACAACCAAGAATCACCTACCCAGCAAAATATAATCTTTCAGGTGAAAAAATGGACATATAATGAATGATAGAGGATTTTCAAGCATTCTTGATGAAAAGACAAGAACTGAATAGAAAATCTGACTTTCAAACACAAGACTCAAGAGAAGCATAAAAAGGTAAAACAGGAAAGGGAACTCATAAGGTAAAACTTTATATTCCTACATGGGAAGATGATACTTGTAAACTCATTAAAAACCTTCTCGTTATTACAGCAGTTAGAAGGACTATATATGAGGGCACAGGTGAATATGAAGGGATAATACCAAAAAAATAAAATTAAAGGGTGAGAAAGAGGAAAGCAAAGGGAGAAAGGAAAAGGGAGGGGGTTAGAATAGGGTTAAAAGAGGCAAGAAAAAGCTTTTACAATGGAGGGGAAGATGGTAGAGGTGAGGGGGAGTGAGTGAACCTCCCTCTCATCAGAATTGGCTCAAAGAGTGAAATAACACATCCACTCAATTGGGTATGGAAATCTATCTTACCCTAAAGGAAAGTAAGAGGTGAAGAGGTAAGAGAAGGGGTGGTGGTGAGAGATGGGAGGACAGACTGGGAGAGGCAGTAGTTAGAAGCAAAACACTTTTGCAGAAGGACAGAGTGAAAGAAGGAGGATGGAGGGAAAATACATTTAGCAATCATAAGTGTGAAAAAAATTTTGAAGCAAGTTTCTCTGAAAAGGGCCTCATTTCTCAAATATATAGAGAACTGAGTCAAACTGATAAAAACAGGAGCCATTCCCCAAATGATAAATGATCAAGAAATACAAATTGTTTCCAGATGAAGTAACCAAAGCTATTTATCACCTTATGAGAAGGTGCTCTAAATTGCTATCAATTGGAGGAATTCAAATTGAAACAATTTTGAGGTACTGCCTCATACCATTAGACTGGCTAACAGAACAGAAAAGAGGAATGACAAACACTGGAGGGACTGTGGAAAAAATGAGACATTAAAGCACTGCTGGTGAAGTTGTGAAATGATTAAACCACTATTTTTTTCTATAAAAGTATTCCCTCCCCTGCCCAGTTACATGTAAAAACAATTTCTAACATTCATTTTTAAAACTGAGTTCCAAATTCTCTTTCTTCCTCCCTCCCCACCCCCCTTGCTGAGAAAGCAAGCAATTTGATACAGGTTATACATATGTAGTCACGCACACCTTATCTCCATATTAGTAATGTTGTAAGAAATCAGACAAAACAAAGCTAAAGAAAAATAAAGTAAAAAAAGTATGCTTCAAAATGTCTTCAGACAGCATCAGTTCTTTGTCTGAGGATGGGATAGTATCTATAGAGCATAGGATTGCTCTACAGAATGGAATTTAACTAGGCCCAAAGAATTATAAAACCACATACACCCTTTGACCTAGCAGCGCCACTACTAGGTCTGTAATCCAAAAGAGATTTAAAAAAAAGGAAAAGGACTTATATGCACAGAAATATTTCTTCTCCTTAAAAAATATTTATTTTTAGTTTCCAATATTCACTTCCCTAAGCTTTTGATCTATAAATTTTCTCCCCCTCTTTCTTCCCCTGTCCCCTCCCCAAGACAGTGTACAATCTGATACAGACTCCACACATACATACATATTAAAAATATTTTCACATTAGTCATATTGTAAAGAAGAATTAGAAACAATGGGAGTAACCAGAAGAAAGAAACAAAACAACAACAAAAAAAGGGCAAATAGTATGCCTTGATCTGCATTCAGACCTCACAGCTCTTTCTCTGGATTTGGACAGCATTTTCTTTCATGAGTCTTTTGGAGTTGTCTTAGATCCATGCACTGCTGAGAAGAGCCCAGTCTATGAAAATTAATCATTGCAAAATGTGGTTGTTACTGTGTACAATGTTGTCCTGGTTCTGCTGACTTCACTCCATATCACTTAATATAAGTCTTTCCAAGTTTTTTCTGAAGTCTGCCTGCTCATCATTTTTTTTATACCATGATAGTATTCCATTACATTCATATACCACAACTTGTTCAGCCATTCCCCAATTGATGGGCATCCGCTAAATTTCCAATTCTTTGCTACCACAGGAAGACCTGCTATAAATATTTTCGTATATGTGGGTCCTTTTCCTGTTTTTATGATCTCTTTGGAATACAGCCCTAGAAGTGATATTGCTGGGTCAAAGGATATACACAATTTTATAGCCCTTGGGCATCATTTGCATGGAAATATTTCTAGCAGCTCTTTTGTGGGGACAGAAAGATGGAAATCAGGAAGATGCCCATCAACCGGGGAATGGCTGAACAAGTATGCTATATGACTGTGATGGAATATTATTGTGCTATAAGAACCATGATTAGGATGTTCTAGGAAAAATCTGGAAAGACTTGTACAGGCTGATGCAAAGTGAAAAATATGGTGGACAGGGGGGTAGGGCTAAGATGGTAGAAAGGAAGCAATAGTTTTTCCAAGGTCCTCTAAGAATTCTGCTGCTAAAAGCTAAAAAGTGAATTTGAACGGATTTAAGAGCAACAGAACCTATTGAGAGAAGAGCATGGCAAATTCCCAACCCAGGAAAGTGCCTACTCAGGTTTAGGCAGGAAGAAGGCGGAGTACACAGGAGCTGCACCAGCATGGAGCTGAGAGCAGAGTAGGGCAGACTGAGAAGAAGCCCCAGCCAGCCAGCAGACTCACCCAGGGTGTCCAGCTGTCTCATCACAGGACAGAGGATCATCGAACCGGGTAGGAAAAAACTTGGGGCCCACAGTAGGGACAGCAGCTTTTCCTGGGGCAACCTGGATGTTTAAAATTACATACCCTAACCTCCAGAAGCCAAGAAGAAGGAATAAAATTTAGTTGCTCTGATCCCCCCTGCCTAACCCAGAAAAGTCCAGAGTTAAATGCCTCACCCAGAGTAAAATCTTGAATTAGTGGAAACAGTCTCAGGCTTGGGCATCACTGAGAAAAGGAAAAGGGAGAAAGCACAGAGTCTAAGCCCAGAAGGGTGTAGCCAGCAAACCCTAACAACAAAAGCCCAGGTGTGCTTTAGCACCACCTGGTCCATCAGCAAACAGCAGCCCTGCCTCTGGCCTCCAGCTACTGAGCCGGCCTGAGCTATAGCTCAAATACACAGAGGTGAAAACCTGAAGGGGCCAGATCACCCTACCCCCATAGATTACTCTGTAAGCCTCAGGGTAACTCAGAGGAATCACTGAGAGTCCTGGCCTTGGCCTCAGTCTATACACTTGGACACTACAGCTCACAAAGTTTGACAACCAAAATCCTACCTCCCAGCCTGAGAAGCTCAATACTTCGGCACCCCAGAAGCAGATATCCACTCTAAAAATCCAGGACATAGGCGCCCACAATGGGAAAAAGAAAACTGCAAAGGCTAGGACCATCAAATCTTTTTATAGTGAGTAAGAACAACCAAATTCAGAAGGCAACACAGACTCTATACTCACACTGGAGACCACAGAAGGAAATGTGAATTGGTCTCAAGCCCAAAAAGCATTCTTGGAGGATCTCAAAAGAGATTTTAAAAAGGAAATTAGAGACGTAGTAGATAAATTTAAATATATGGTGACCAAATTGGAAAAAAATCTCACTGAAGAAAACAAATCTTTAAAAAGTAAAATTGGAGAACTAGGACAGGAGGTCCAAAATCTAAACGGAGAAAATACCTTCCTAAAAATGAAAAATGAACATATGGAAAAGGAGCTCCAAAAACTGAGGAAAATAATTCACTAAAAATTAGCATCAGTCAAATTGAAGCTAAGGACTCTATGATGCAATAAGAGTCAGTCAAACAAAAAATAAAGACTGAAAAATTAGAAGAAAGTGCAAAATATCTCACTCAAAAAACAACTGACCTGGAAAACAGATTCAGGAGAGATAACCTAAGAATTATCAGCCTACCAGAAAGCCATGATGAAAAAAATCGGCCTGGACAGCATCCTCCAAGAGATTGTCAAAGAAAACTGTCCTGAGATCCTAGAATCAGAAGGGGAAATGGTTACTGAAAGAATACACTGATCTCCTCCTGAAAGAGATCCCAAATTGAAAACTCCAAGAAATATAGTAGCCAAAATCCAGAGCTACAAGGTCAAGGAGAAAACACTGAATACAGCCAAAAAGAAACAATTCAAATATCGTGGAATTACAGTCAGGATTACACAGGATTTAGCAGCTGCTACATTAAAAGATGGGAGGGAAAGGAATGTGATATTTCATAAAGCAAAAGAGCTAGGACGGCAACCAAGAATCAATTACTTGGCAAGACTGAAAACATTTTTTCAGGCAAAGAGATGGCCATTTGATGAATAAAGGACTTCCAGACTTTCCTTATGAAAAAGCCTGAGCTCAATGGAAAATTCGATCTCCACTTACAAGACCCAAGAAAGACATAAAAAGGTAAACAAGGAAAATATACACTTACGCATACACACAAAGATGCTCCCACATGCACCTAACTTGGGACTCAAAACAAGGAAAATATACACTTATGCACACACACACACAGATGCTCACACATGCACCTAACTTGGGACTCAATAAGAGCAAACTCTTTACATTCCTTTATGAGAAGCAGATACCTGTCAATACTGAAATTAAGAGATGTACACAGAAAGAGAGTGTGGGTATATAATCTGAAGATTAAAAAAAAACTTATTAAGAGGAAGAAAGGGATTGTAATGGGAGAAAAGGAAAGACAGAGGCAGAAGATGGTAAATTACGCCACAAGAAGAGGCATAAAAACATACTAAAGTGGAAGGGTGGGAAGGAAGGAGATGAGCATCATAATGATCGTTATTCTCAGTGGTTCTGATTCAAAGAGGGATCAATAAAAACGGCTAAGTTTAGATTCTAACATGAAAAGACACAAAAACTCATAACAATAGAGGGAAAAGAGGGAGGGAGAAGAGCAATGTATGAAATTTACTAGCACTGGTTTGAGTTCAAGGAGGGAATAACATACTCTGTTAAGAATAAAAATCTACTGTGCCCTATAGGCAGTAGGAGGGATAAGGGGGAGGAGTGTAAGAAGGGGAGGGTAGTCAGTAGGGAGGGAAAGAGTAGGTAAAGAGGGGGGAACACAGGGAGGGAATACTGAGGGAGGTGGTGATCAAAAGAAAAATTCTTAAGGAGGGGAAGGGAAAAGGAAGACACAAAGATATAAACAGGGGAGGGAATAAGATGGAAATAAAGTCACAGATGGTAATCATAACTGTGAAAGTGAATGGGATGAACTTGCCCATAAAACAGAGGCAGATGAGCAGAATGGATTAAAAAACACAATCCTACAATATGCTGTCTAAAAGAAACACATCTGAAACAAGAGGATATGCACAGGGTAAAGGTAAAAGGATGGAGTAGAATATATTATGCCTTAGTGAAAATAAAAATAGCAGGAGTAGCAATTCTTATCTTAGATAAAGCAAAAGCTAAAATAGATCTAATTAAAAGAGATAAGGAAGGAAACTACACCATCGAGAATGAAGCAATATCATTACTTAACATATATGCACCAAGCGGCACAGCATCCAAGTTCTTAGAGGAAAAGTCAAGGGAATTAGAGGAAGAAATAGATAGCAAAACGATACTAGTGGGGGACCTCAATCTCCCCCTCTCTGAACTTGATAAATCTAACCTCAAAATAAACAAGAAAGAAGTTAAGGGGGCAAACAGAATTTTAGAGAGGCTAGAAACGATAAATCTCTGGAGAAAACTGAATGGGGATAAAAAGGAATATACCTTCTTCTCAGCAATACACGGCACATACAAAAAATAGACCAGTACGTGGCACATACAAAAAATAGACCATATACTAGGGCATAAAAACCTCACAATTCAGCGCAGAAAGGCAGAAATATTAAATCCATCATTCTCACATCATGATGCAATAAAAATTATGTGCAATATAGGGCCATGGAAAGGTAGGAAAAAAACTAACTGGAAACTAAATAATTTAATCCTAAAGAATGAGTGGGTTAAACAAGAAATTATAGAAACAATCAATAACTTCATTCAGGAGAATGACAACAATGAGACATCATACCAAAACTTGTGGGATGCAGCAAAGGCAGTACTTAGGGGAAGTTTTATATCCCTGAAAGCACACATGAAAAAATTAGAGAAAATGGAGGTCAATGAATTGGGCATGCAACTGAAAAAGCTAGAAAAAGAACAAATTGAAAATCTCCAATTAAATACTAAATTAGAAATAATGAAAACCAAAGGAGAGATTAATAAAACTGAAAGTAAGAAAACTATTGAACTTATAAAT
>CM053599.1:40721652-40743119 GCA_028646575.1 Pseudocheirus occidentalis | reverse complement strand
GTTCTGACTGTCTTGTCTTCCTCCCGTTCCATGCTTTGATCCTTTTTGTCCACAAAAAAAGGATTCTAGAGTTTTATTGCTGTTCTTATTTTGCTTCATTTTCCTCATGTTGGCCAGTCAATTAATTGTTTGGTTTTTTAGGTCTGTATTGCTCTGCTTCCAGGGGTGAAAATCTCTGTCCCAAATTGCTGGGGTTTCCACAGCTGCCGGAGCTATTAGGGGGGGTGCTGCAGTCCCTACTAGCTTTGGCTTGTTGAAAGTGCACCCCAGGACCATCATCCAAGACCACGATCCGGATCCAGGTTGCTCAACGCAAGAGCCCTTGGCCCTGATCAATCAACTCAGCCCCCTTGCAATTGGCAGGCCAGGGGCTCAGAAGCAGCCCAGTGGGGGCAGGTGCTGGTTATAGCAGATCCTGCCGTTTCCCCTGCTGCTTCCTTGCCCTGGTGGCAGATTGGACAAACTGCTTTTCCTCCAGCAAATTTAGCTTGAAAGCTTGACTTTCACTGACCTTTCTCTAATCCTCTAAATCCTTCCTGGCTTGATAGATGTGGAGATTGCTCCAGGTGCTGTAGATCTGCTCTCTGGTAGACTCACTCTGCGGCTTGGGAGGCTTGGCTCCTCCCGTCTGCCCTGGGGCCTGGTTGGCCTTGGCTCCCAGCTTGCCGTGGTGAGCCCCTCCTGCCGAGCTCTTTTCCGCACGAGATGTGTTTTCTGTATTTTTGTGAGTTTGGGAGCCCTAAAATTTGTTTAGAGTCATATTTTATGGGTATTTAGGGTGGCTCTGTGGGAGCTGCAAGGATTCAAGACAATTCAAGACTTAAGATGAAAAATGCTAACCATCCCCAAAGAACTGATGGTGTCTGAAGACAGATCAAAGCATACTTTTTAAACTTTATTTTTCTTGTGTTTTTTTGGTCTGTTTTCTTCCACAACATGACTAATAGGAAATTATGTTTTACATGACTATACCTGAAATACTCAATTTTTTCAAAAAGTAGAAATAGAAAAAGGTCAAATAGGAAAGAAAGTACCAAAGCTAATTGAGAAAAACAACTCTTTAAAATTCACAATTGGGCAAGTGGAAGCTAATGCCTCTCTGAGACTATGGAAATTGTGGAGATGCCCATCAGCTGTGGAATGGCTAAACAAGTTGTGGTATATGAATGTAATGGTATCTTAATGTACAATAAAAAATAATGAATAGGCACATTTCAGAAAAACCTGGAAAGACTTGTACAAACTGATGCAAAGTAGAATGAGCAGAAGCAAGAAAATGTTATATGTAGTATCAGCAATACCGTAGAATGACTCAGTTCTTCTCAGCAATAACTAGTTAAAAGGACTCAGAAGGAAAATGATTATCTACCTCCAAATAAAGAACTGATGGATTGTAAACACAGATTAAAGCGTATTTGTTTCACTTTATTCTTTTTTGTGGGTTTTTTTTCCTTTTGATCTGTTTCTTCTTTCACAACTCTAATAGCACATGTGTTTTATAATGTATGTATATGTTATATATATAATAGCACATATATAACTTCTATCACATTGTCTACCATTTTCAGAAGAAGAGGGAGAAAAATTTCAAACTCAAAATCTTGTAAAAAATGAATGCTAAAAATTGTCTTGATATGTAATTGGGGAAAAAAATAAAATACTATTTTTTTTAAAAGAGAGAGAACATAAAAACCCTAAGAAGCACCCCCCACAAAAAAGTTTTACCTTACTCTAAGTTTAGATCTGTATTTCCACTCATGATAGCTCAGCACATTTTTAAAGACATATATTACCTAATGATGATCTCCTCTGCAGAGTAAACATACTTAGCTCCTTTGATTGATCCTCAAATGGCATGATCTTGAGGTCCTTCCCAATTCTGGCTGCCTACCTGTGGGTACTCCTCAGGTTATCAATGACCTCTTAAGATGTGGTCTTCAGAAGTGAACATAATATTTCATGTATGATCTAACAAGAACAGAACAGGACTACCATCTCCTTATTCCTGGAAACTATGAGCTGATCTTAAAGTCTCTAAGATCACATTAGCTATTTAGGCTGTCATACTGTACTGCCGATTTTTATAATCAACAGTTGGGTGGTTGTTGTCCTTTGTTCTCAAAGAGGAGCAAAATGACTTCACTACATTTGGAGTCAAGGTACAGTGTGTCTGACTGGCTGATCAGATCAATAGGAGCTGGGAAGACTCTACCACAGGTCAGATACAAATAGTCCATATGAACATTTGGAGTGAAGATGGCTCTAAATTTGTGCATCTCATGTTTCTTTAGAGTTACTTCAATTATGCTTTGCTCAGAGTACAGCACCTTCTTTGATGCAGGCATACCAAATGACAAAATCCAATTTCATCTTTAAACCCTAAACCAAAGTCTTCTTCATAGAAAAAAATGCTAGCAATACTTTCCCCATCTTACATATGCAAAGTTTTTGTTTTGGTAAATGTAAAGACTTAAAATTTATTATTACCAAATTTGATCTTATTCAATTTGGTTCACTATTACAGTTAGTTAAGACTATTTTTTGGACCCGGACTCTTTCAACCAATCTGTTAGCTATCTCTTTCATGTCACTTACAAAATTGACAGTCATACCATTTATGCTTTTATCCAAGTTGTTAATAAACACATGAACAGCAACGAGTCAATTGGAATCCTGAAGATCTACTTGATACCTCCTTTAAGTTCACATTGAACCAATAATGATGACTTCTGGAGGTTGGCCATTTAACCACTTATGAAACCAAATCTACTATTATACACCCTATATATCACTAACCTACTGTACCAAAACAGCCTAAGACACTTTACCAAATACTTTATTCCAGGTAAAATGTAGCCACAACATCCCCCTGATCAATCTGTCTAGAAAGCCCACCCAACAAAAGGACAGAAGGTCTGTCAGGCAAGGCCTATTCTTGACAAGCCATGCCTGATCACTGTTTTCTTTTCTAGATGTTTACTAACCATCCCTTTAGAAGAAGTTCTATACAGAAAGTAATTTGGAATTATATTCAGTAACTAGATGTCCACCCATTTTGTCATAAGATTCCACTGCTAGTCATACTCCAAAGATGTCTACGATAGAAATGTCCCACGAACTCTAAAATATTCATAGTAACACTTTCTATAGTAACAACACACTGAAAATAGAGGATAGATGGCCACAGATTTAGAGAGCATGATACAGTGGACAGAAATTTGGACTTGGGAGTCAGAAAGAGTTAGGTTTAAATACTACTTCAGAAACTTTAAAATCATTTATCCTCTGTGCCTCAGTTTCCTCAGTTGTAAAGAGGGGGTTGGACTCTAATGTTCTTTTCAGCTTTAAGTCTATGATTAAGAAATGGATAAACAAATTGTGGTACACGAACATAATGGATATTACTGTGTGGTAAAAAACAGAGAATATAAATAAAACATGGAAAACCTGATCTAGAGTAAAGTAAGCAGAATTAGGAAAACTATACAATTATAACACAAATTGAAATTTTAAAAACTGAATGCCATGTTTAATAATAATAAAGCCTAACTTCACAGAAAAGTTGAAAAAAATTGCCTCCCTTTTTCACAGACTTGGCAGGACCATAGGTGAGGGACGCTGCATACATATACTGTCAGACTAGGTTGATATGTTGGCTTTGCCGAACTATCTTATTTTCCTATTTTTTCTTTGTTACAAATTTTCCATGGGGAGGGGAAGGGGAAGGATATATATAGGGATATGAAAGCAACACAAAACATTTTTTATAACTTCTAGAATTTTCCCAGGAAACTAAGTAAAACTCAACCATCTAAAATTTCTAGATTCCCCCTTCTCCTTCCCCCTCCTGCCCTTTTTTAATCTGACATTTATTCTTCTCTAGTTGTCTGAGACACCTTTCATTCTCCATGACCTTTCAGGGACTGCCAAAAGTGGTTCAGCAATCACATTTTGGTATCCAAGAACATAGCTCATTTGGCTGAAGTAACCTGAATTCAGGAAAGGCAACTAACTTGTTGAACAAAACTAGCAAAGTATGAAATCCATTTCTTTTTTTTTAAGCTCTCAGTCACTTGGCCAGGCTCTTCCCTCCAGTGAATTCAAGACATGAACAGAGTGCACTTCAGCCCAGCTTACACAAGGTGGCAGCACATGCTAGCAGAAAGTATCTAGGATGACTATGATAGAAGAAACGGATTTTAGTTTCCATTCTAGCACTGAGACAAATGGATGCAAACAAGTCACTTACATGCCATCTGTGGGTGTGCAAGTTAGGGAAGCCCTCGAGCACACTTGGTGGAACAGGCCTTCCCTCTTTACCTTCTTCAAAAACCAAGCCAATCTTTGTATTAACTCTTTTCCTCCTCTGAGGTACCAGGCTTGTCTGATTTTCACTAATTATCCTCAGGAATGTATGTCTATTCCTGCTCTCTTTATGTCCTTTCCACAAATTCCCTTACCCTGCCACAATTGGGCAGACTGTTGCAATAGCCTTCTGGTGGATTTACCTACGCTGCGTCTCTCCTTACTTCTATCTACCCTCCATTCAGCAACCAAAGTGATTCTCCTGAAGACCAGCTCTGACCATGTTACTACCCTAATTCAATAAACTTTGGTGGCTCCCTATGACTTCCAGAATCAAACAAAATTCTGCTCAGCAATCAAAGTCCTTCATAACCTACCAGTTCTACCTTTCTAGGCTTGGCACCTTACTCCCCTCCATGTATTCTCCAATCCAGTGACACTGGCCTCCAGGCTGTTCTATGAACAAGACACTCCATCTCTCTATTCTGGGCATTTTCTCTGGTTGTCTCCCATTTCTGGAATACTCTCCCTCCTCATTTCTGCCTACTAGTTGCCCTGGCTTCAAGTCCCAAATACAATTCCATCTTCTACAGGAAGCCTTTCCTAAACTCTCTTAATTCTAGAGTCTTTTCTTAATTATTTCCCACTTAATCCTTATATACAGTATGTACACAACTGTTTACATGTTGTTTCTGTCATTAGACTGTGAGCTCCTTGAGGGCAGGGTCTATCTTTTGCTTCTCTATTGTATCCCCAGCACTTAGTATAAACTCGGCACAAAAAAACTGCTTTAGGTTTATTGACCGAAAAATTTGGCTTCTCAAAAGCTCTAAGTTTACCAGGGACCAACTACATGCCAAATTAAGCTGTTCTCCTTTTCCTATCTTCCTACTTCCTAAAGCAGGACATCAAGAACTTACTCCCTTAAAAAAAAAAAAAAAGCTACTCTCCCCCACCCCAGGTTCTCCTCTTCCCCCAGTTCGTATCTGAAGAGTAATCATTTCTGCAGCATCCTTCACATGGATTCTATACAAGCTCTGCTTAAATACCTCCAATGAAGCCATAGCAGTAACAAATCCCAACCCACAAAGCACTCTGCTTATCATGGCCTGCAGAGGCAGGAAGTGCTAACCCTTACTTCCCAGCTACAAATGGGTAAACTAAGGCTAAAGTTAGATTGCTTGCTCAGCTGACATCTGTCAAATGGAAATGCCTCAAATTGGAGTTTCCTGATCCCAGTATGTACATTCTTTCCAACAGACTCCCTGATAATAAAAAGGAGAGATCAGAACTAGTCACAGAAAGTACAAGTGTCTACATGAAGAGGAGTTTGTATGATTCATCCATGTGCCAATGCCAGGAGTAACCTTAGAAATCATCTAGTTAAAAGCCCTCATTGTCCAGAGGGGCATTTCCAAAGAATATATATTCTTGCCAGATAAACAAACTGCAACACTGTTCTGCAAAGTAAATTCTTTTCCCTCACTGATTCCCATAACAGAGTCAGATTTGTTCCTACACAAAATACAAGTTTTCTTCCTCTGGCAAATATGGATCTAAAGCACACAGGGTACTGGCAGACACAAGCAGAGTAATGCTTTCAGGAGGCTATATTTCCTACGTCCTCACCCAAATCAGAGTTCTCTTCCAAACACCTCACTAACCCTAGGGTCCATAAGCATTCCCTATATGGTCAAAGAGCTCCAAATTCCAAAATATTTCTCCCTTCTAACAAAAGTGGGGGGGGGGGAGGGGGCAAGGAAGAAGAGTGCCCAGTACTAACATGTGATATTATTCTTTGGTACCAAAGGATACTTCTTAATACATGTTCTCCAGAAAGAAACTCTTTAAGCTTAACATTTACAGGTCTGTAATATGAATTAGTTCCTTATTTTATCAATGGTTTCAGTTTACAATTCAATACACTGAAGTTACTTAGAATAAGAGGTGCCTCTTTTTCTCTTTCACTGCTTTTGCAGTCGTACTCGGTTCCTCAGCTTCCGACATGCAGAACGACGCCGGCGAGTTTGTGGATCTGTACGTGCCGCGGAAATGCTCTGCAAGCAACAGGATTATCGGGGCCAAGGACCATGCGTCCATCCAGATGAACATGGCCGAGGTTGACAAGGTTACAGGCAGATTCAATGGCCAGTTTAAAACCTATGCAATTTGTGGAGCAATTTGAAGAATGGGGGAATCTGATGACTCTATTCTCCGGCTGGCAAAAAATGATGGTATTGTTTCCAAGAACTTTTAATTGAAGAAATCTTGTGGAAAATGTCTTAATAAGTCAGAAAAACATCAGAAAAACACCAAAAAAAAAAAAAAAAAAAAAAGAATAAGAGGTGCCTGAGAAACAACAGGGTATGAGGTTCAGTGTGGAAGTGAATCAACTTTGTTAGCTCTCTTTCATCCTGCTCATGATGTTCAGACACAACTTTCCCCAAAACTTTTCCCTCCTTTTGTAGCAGGGCTCCTTAATCTTTGTGTCATGGACCTGTTTGGCAGTTTGTTGGAACCCAAGCTTAATTATCATTGAACTACAACGAGCAAAATGTTTAAAAACCAAATTCACATAAATGGCCTAAGGATATGAATGGGGAGTTTTCAAAGTCATCAAAGATATCTATAGTCCTATGAAAAAATGCTCTAAAACACCACTGAATAGAGAAGCGCAAATTAAAACAACTCTGAGCTACCGTCATCACCTACCTATCAGACTGGTTAATATGACAGAAAACGAGAATGACAAATGTTGGAGAATATGTGGGAAAATTAAAATACTAATGCATTGTTGTATACTGATTCAACCATTCTGGAAAGCAATATGGAACCATGCCCAAAGGGCTATAAAACCATGCATACATACTCTTTGACCAAGCAGTACCACTTACAAGGTCTGTATCCCAAAGAGATAAAAAACAAAAAGGAAAAGGACCTATATTTACAAAAACATTTATAGCAGTTCTTTTAATGGTGGCAAAGAACTGGAAATAGAGGGGATGTCCATCAATTGGGGGATGACAGAACAAGTTGCTGTATATGATTACGATGGAATACTACTGCTGTGGTGTAAGAAATGACAAGCGGGATGCTCTCAGAAAAACGCAAAAGATTTACATCAGTGGCTCTCAACCTGTAGGTCACGACCCCTTTGGGGGTCGCCTAAGACCATCAGAAAACACATGTATCCAATGGTCTTAGGAATCGAGACATCGCTCCTCTGTCTCCAGGGGAGGCCACCCACATGCAGATACCCACATATGAGTATTAAAGGTCAAGGCATTAGGAAGGTTGAGAACTACTCATATACATGAATTGATACAAAATAAAATGAGTAGAATCAGGAGAACATTATACACAGTAACAGCAATACTGTGGAGTGATCTACTGTGAATAACTTAGCTATTCTCAGCAATACAATGATCCGACAATTCTGAAGGACTCATGATGAAAGGTCCTGTCCATCTCCAGGGAAAGAACTGGTAGAGTATAAATGCACATCAAAGATACCTTTTCTTTTTCTTTTTTTTTATTGGGGGGCTGTGTTTTCTTTCACAGCATGACTCACATGGAAAACATGTTTTGCATGATTACACATGTATAACCTATGTAAAATTGCATGCCTCCTCCAGGCATGGAGGAGAGAATTTGGAGCTCCAAATTTGGAAAAAGTTAAAATTGTTATTACATGTGATTAAAAAAAAAGAAAAATTCACAGATTCCAGGTAAAGAAACTCTGTTGTGTGTGTGTGTGTGTGTGTGTGTGTGTGTGTGTGTGTGTACAGTCTTTTCATGGACTCATCTACCCTTTATGGCTTTGACTGTTACTACCATGCAAAAGACTGCCAAGTCTACATCTTGGATGCTGGGCTCCAGTTCCTATTTCCACCTTTGTCTATGATTTCTCAACTTAAATGTACTAGCCTTCCCCCTACCCCTATCACCTAACACTAGATGTGTTTAAACTTGAATTTATTTTCCCCCAGCTAAATTGGCTTGGTTTCCCTTTTCAACTATCCTATTTCTCCATTCTTCTAGCCTCAAGATGATAATCTTGGGGTCATTTTTGCACATAAAAGAAAAAGAATGAACCCAGCACAGAGTTCTGCTGTTTCTCCCTGCAATCGCTCACATTTCCCTCTTTGACAACCCTAACTAAGGCACTTATACCTAGAGATCACTAACAGTCTCTAAGCCAGTCTCCATGCTTTTAACCTCTTCCAATTCACCTTGCGTATCATTACTAGAATAATTTTCCTAAACATAGTTCTATTAAGTCACTTTCCCAATCCAGAATCTACAATGACTCCTCATTGCCTACTAAGTCTACAATTTTCATCCAGCTTTTTCAATGTCCTGCATAACACAGATCTAACTACATCTTCCAATATGCTTAACGTGTATTTCTCCCCTAAATCAAACTGGTCATCATGCTGTCCTTTACAAATTACGACCCCTTTTGTCATCTGGACTCTGCTCCTGCTACTCCCCATAATACCAAGAACACTACCTTCTATTTTTCTTTAAGTACCCCAACACATTTGGCTCAATCCCTCCTCTGCACTCCCATAATCATATGAGATCATATTTATTTGTAAAAAGATTAGCACCATGTTGGGCACTTAGGAGGTACTTAAATAAGTGCTTGTTCTTTCCCCTGCTCCCCTGATACTCAGGGCTACCTAATTTAGCAACTAATTTACTCCTAATTGGCCTACTATTAGTTCTTAAATATCTGAGTGCTGTATACATATCATTACCCTGGAAGATGTGGTAGCAATGAAGACTAATGTAACCTGCACCACTTCCACAGGAGCCTGGTTATGCTCTCTAGATGTTCCTGGGGACAACTTTACCTTGCCCTTGTAGAGGATGACTGGGCAGACAAAGCGCCCTCGGCACCGGGCCATCTTGCTTCGATTGACGAGGTCCTGTAGTCTGCTCACCTGCACAGTGCTTTCAAACCTGCTCAACAGAAAGGGGGCAATCAGTACTAACCATGCTCTTTAGGTCCTCCACAAGGCTAGGCAAAGACATGGCTGACTAATAGTGATTTGGCTGCATTTTGAACTTTCAAGTGCCCAAGTGAATAAAGAAGGATGTGTGGAAGGAGAGGAATTGCCTCTAACAGCATTCTAAGACCCTTTCTGATGATAACATTTTTCTCAAAAGTCTGAGAAACACTAGCTCAAATCAGAAAAAAAAAAAAAAAAGAATGGGACTTAGCAGAAGGATAGAAGGAAGGTGCAGGACAGTCAAGTCACAAGGAAGATGTGCTCTGCATTTGCAGCCTTTGGTCTGACAGCAAAGATGCTGAGTTTAGTAATGGTGCCCCTCAATATACCTAGGGACTAGTTTCAGCACTGAATGAAAGCAGAACACACTTTCAAATGCCACTTCCCCAAAACAAAGAATTGCTGTCACACATCTTCACCCAAAGTCACTAGCCAGTAAATATACCATACTGACCCATTACTCACTTCCAGTAATAGGAGGTGGCCAAGGGGAAGCAATACTTTGGTCTCCTCTCTTACCCCATCAAAAACTTTTTTTTAAAAAAGAAGCTGAATCCCTTCCCCCTTTCTTCTATACAGAATAATCAGACAAGTATTTATTAAGTCTCTGTGCCAGGGACTAAGAATACAATGAAAAAAACAATTTTTAGTTACAAGAAACTTGGATTCTAAAACAGATTAGGTGTGATAGAGAAATGGGGAGGGATACAATTGTGGTGTTTTTAATCACCTGCAGATGCTGTTTCAGGGAAAATTATAAAAGTTATATTAATTTTTCCCCCCAGTTGTTTCCAACAGGTTTTAACTTCTGCCCAAGAACCAGACCAGTCAGGACTCAAGCCTTAATCTAAGCTCTTGTTTTTTCTAATGTCTATGAGCTGCTTTAACCCCCTCCCCCACCCCCACCCCCCAAAAAAAGAGAGAGAGAGACCAAGTCACTATGCAATTTCCTCATTCAGGATTGCTTCCTTCACTCAGAGTGGGATATAATCAAGTTTGCCTTTTTTTTTTAAATAAAGGACTCAGCCAAACCTTTTCCCTACTACATAACTTTGTCAACAAAAATAAAGGTTTAAAAACTTAAACAGGTTCTATCACCACATAGTTTTCAAACTCTCACAACCCTTCTCTCCATAAGATTCCCATTTACTGGGGTTTTCTTTCCCAAGACATAAGGAAATTGGGATATAGAGCTGAATTTTCCCCATGTTGGATCACCCATTGTCTAGGCCTCTCCTCTGAGTAGACTGGCCTTCTTCCCTCAACTCTATCTGCTCTGTTTGGGATTAGTAATTTGTCTACCTATTGCAGGCAATGGTACAATCCTTCTTCCTGGACTGTTTCTAAAATTGATGGAGTCAGAACCTACTTAGTTTAGTCTGACGAAAATCCAGCTAACAAGATCAAAGTCAGTCTTGTCTAAGAAACCAAAATTATACTGCTTTGCTTTTACATGCACAATCTCTTCCCCTAATTTCCCCTTCAAGGGCAACACCCACTCTCACTGCCACCTCAAGCACCTTATTACACAGTCTTATAAAAACTAACTTTAAGAGCTTTTCTTGTATAAAGGCTTTAACAGAGAAACCTCACTTGCAGTGATATGGACAGAGTAGCACCAATGTGCTACAACAGCCCCACCCTTCAACAAAAAGCTAAGTTAAACCTTAGAAAACTGAATTGGGTCAAATGTCTAATGCCCTCCTTTCTTGGAAATGATCTAGTGGCTGTGGGCTTTCCCCCGAAACTGGCTAAGGCTGGACCTAAGAGAATGCCACTAATGTTGCTACTCTCCTTCAACTACAAGTATAAGAATGCCCTTCTTTCAACTTTAAGTAACAACAATGGAATTTTAATTTGTATATCCCACAAGGAGGAAAAGGAAAGGTTGCCCATGAGACACAACAGAACTATACCAAAGTCTAATACTGCGAGAAAAGAGGTCTTTAGACTGTCAGTATGGATGAGACAACCCATATTGCCTCATCAATAATTCTTCCTTTGCCTGAACACTCCTAGTGACTGTATAAACCCTGTTTCGGCCCCCAAAGAACCATGGGCACCTTTATCAAGGTTCTTTAGGTCGTAATTTGATAAAAGATTCCTTCTATCTCTCTATTCTCAAATGGGAAAAACTGATGACTGAGTTCTCCACATCAAGGGTAGTAACTTCATGAAGTCTTAGAATATGTTTTTCAGTCATATTATTGGTGGGCGGTTTTTCCCCTTTAATCAGCTTAAACCCCAACAGTGGAACAGTGATAACAATAATCTTTTTTTTTTAATTGTTGGTACTATATAATTCCTACTCCTAAAGCTTCCTATCAATGAGAAAACAATGCAGTGAAAGTACTCAACAACCCAGTGAAGGTGCTAGCCTGTAATAACAGTTGGCTAAATGCAGCTCCCACTTTAGAGCAGAATCTCACAAAGCGTCTTACATATCTACTGTCAGTAAGCACTTACGTGTCTTTCTCCTTCTCAGAGCTCTCATACTCCAAGAACACAATGTACCGGGGATAGTGGCCACAGATTTCTCCATTCACATTCTGGATCACACTGTAACAGTAATCTCTGCCAAACAACTCTAGACATCTCTTCTCAATTCGTTCAACCTGAAAAGAGGTTAAAACCTAACTAAGTACTCAGTGCTGTTTTTGCTGGGCACACAGTGGAAGCTACTTGGAAGAATCTGTCACTGCAGGACATTAACAGGTTAACTCACCTGAAATATACACTTGCTCATGTACCTTATGCCACTTTGAGTCCCTTTCTAGTCTTTGCCAAGACTGCGGCTATAGGTCATCATATCTGTCAGAATTCATAAGATTCACCAGCCCTAGATTTTTCAGACAGGCTACTGGGCAGTGACAAACATCTAGTCAAGGAGATCCCTAGAGGCAGCAGTGTGAGCACATGGTTCTTAATAACTTAGTGCTTATTGAAGGGAGAGAAATCATCACTTTAAGATGTTTTGTCTACAAGCTAAGTAAAGGCTCGCTGAGAAGGAATTATATGATGTACGGTTTGTCAAAGACTGCAAGGAAAAAAATAACTGATTCTATTTCAAACAGGTGCCAAAACAGTAATAATGTAAATAGCAGATGTGACTTCAGGAAATCTTAATTAGGAGGGTAAGTCACAACCTTTTTCAACAGCAAAAATGAAAGGGATGGTACTTGTACCAGGATTCTGGAGAAAGTGTTGCCACCTTTTGAGTACTACATAAAAGCTATTATTAGGAGTAGAATCCACAGCAAACATTAAAGGCATTTGCATCACCGAGCCTTCTGAAAGTAGGCAGAACTCTCAGATGCTGTGCAGATATAAAACTGACCGTCCACAAACTAAATACAGAGAGACAACCCAGAGTTAACAGAAAATCAAATTCACTTTGGACATTGAGATACGGAGGGATACAGAATGCAGTCCTACCTAAACGAGTCCTGGGCACTCAATAACTTGCAGCCCCAAAAGGTTTTAACAGCATGTCTGGGCAGGTACAGAAAACTGACTGCTTACCTGACCCAAGCCAGAGCTTGCCTGTCTAACTCCCAGAAGCATTCACTGAATTACCTACTGCTACACCTGACTATCACAGGCAGTCTGACAGGCAACAGGTATTTATTAAACCCTTACTACTACCCGCCAGGCACTCTGCTAGAGATTCAAAGAAAGGCAAAAGGCGGGGTCTGCTCACGAGGAGTTCTGTCTAATACGGGAGACATTCCTCCTAAGAAAAGTATGAAGGAACAGACGGGATAAATTGGGGATAGTTTCAGAGGGAAAGCACTAAAGCTTCGGCCCTTTCTGGTCTAACCCCTTCCACTTACAGATAGGAGTGTGTGGGGGGTCTCCACTGATTATCAAGCGTCTAAGGGGGGCTGGCACTAAGCTAAGCTCTGGGGGAATAGAGAGCCCCTGCCCCGACGCGGCTGCCAGTCTAAGGGGAGAGCGGGCAGGCCATACAACCCGGCACAGAGCCAAGAGGCCCCTTCACTTCGCGGACTAAGAGCAGCTTCTGATGGGGTAGGGCAGCCCGCGGACGAGTCAGGAGTCTCTTCTGATCATCGCCTGGGGTGACCCGGGTCACAAGCTGGCGGGGTCTTTAGGAACCAGAAGAAGGAGACTCGCAGGCACCGAGTCAACAAGCATTTATCAAGCGCCCACTGTGTTGGAAGCTCTTAAGGCAAAATCAACCCCTGCCCTCGAAGGGCTGACAGTCTAAGGGAGCGGGCCTGGAGCCCACCGAGAAGCTGGGGACGAAGAGCGAAGGGGACCCCCAGCCCGAAGCTCGCGGGGAAACAAAGAAGTGCAGGGAGGGGGAAGAGGAAGAGAGCACCGGGGCGGGGGCCTCACAGCCCCTCGCCCTCTTCCCGTACCTTGGCGTTGCCCGCACCGCTGCCGCCGTCCTTGGCCCGGTACTGGGTCCGGGAAAATTCCTCCAGCAGCTCGGCCAGCCCCGGCTCCTGCGGCGGCGACGACGAGGACGACGACGACGAGGAAGCAGAGGAGGAGCCGGACGAGGGCGACGAGGAGGCGGCGGCGGCCCGAGCGCCGGCCATGCCCCAGGCTCGCGTCCACCTCAGCGCGCCGCGCACCAGCCCATGCCGCCGGGCCACTTGCCCGCCCGCCAGCCCGTCCGGCCCAGCCCAGTCCTGCCCAAAGCCAGCCCGCGCTCCGGACTCAGACCGGAACCAACCCAGCCCCGCCTTCAATCCCCCCCACCCCCCCGGCCGCCGCCGCCGCCGTCGTCGCCGCTGCTGCCACAGCCGGGAACGGCTCACACTTCCGCCGACGCCCCCACCGGATGTTTACTCCGGCCCCGACCAATCGGCATCCAGAGCGCGCGCCCCGCCCCGATGACGGTCCACCCCTCCCCCTCCGCCCCCCTCCCCCCGTCCCTGTCCCCGCCCCTCGCCGTGGAAGAAACCACGTGTGGAAAGTTAAGGGGAGAGGGACAGGCCTATTTCCACGTGTTAGGTGGGCAGAAGGAAATTGGTTGAAACCATCGACGCCGCTTTTGGGCTGAAGCGGGGAAAGCGTCGAGAGGGAGGAGCTCCCCATACCTGGAGCGAGCCGTGGGGTAGAGACCTTAATCTTCGCCACGTGGGGAAGCTGTCCCCTCAGGGTAGCAGCTCGGGTCACCGAAGCCCAAACTTCTGGGCTTGTAGTGTACCGCTAAGTCAACAAGCCCTTTTTTTTTTTTTTAATTTCATTTAATTATTTAAAACATTTAAAAATTTGAGTTTAAAAGCCCTCCTTCCTGCCCCTCTGTTGCCTCCAGAATAAAATGCAAACCCCACCACCTAGAACAGGGATTCTTTACTTGGGCGTTGTAAACTTTGTTTAAAAAAAGTTGGGGGGCAGCTAGGTGGCACAGTGAATAAAGCACCAGCCCTGGAGTTAGGAGGACCTGAGTTCAAATGTGGCCTCGGACACTTGACACACTTACTAGCTGTGTGACCTTGGGCAAGTCATTTAACTCCAATTGCCCTGCCTTCCCCCTCCCAAAAAATATTTGGATAAGTATTTCAATATAATTGGATTCCTTCTTATTCCTATGTTTGCTCATTTTTTGCATTTATAAACATAACTATCCATTGGGATAGTAGGGGGTCCATGCCAGAAAAGAAAAAGACCAGGACACCTGAGTCTAAGATAAAGCCCTTTGCAATCTTGCCCCAACCTTCTTTTCTTGTCTTATTTCACCATACTTCCCTTTACCCTATATTCTAATCACATTTGCCCAGTAGCAGTTTCCTATCTCCTGCTGCTGTATATTCCCCGTAGGCTATCATCTCTACCTATACAGCACCCCCATTCCTGGAATGCACTTCCTGATTGCTTTTCTCTCATGGGGTTAGAGTATTGTACCTCTTGAACTGGAAGAAATATCAAAGGTCATCTAGTCTAACCCCTTCATTTTACAGATAAAGAAACCAGGACCCAGGGAGGTTGTGACTTGTTCAGCACCTTATAGGCAGTAAGCATCAGAGGTGGCATTTGAACCCAAGTCCTTTGACTCCCTAGCTTGTGCTCTCTTCACTGTACCATGCTGTCAACATCCTCTTCCTCCAAGTTTCAGCTCAGATGCCACTTTCTCCATGGATTCTTTTCTGATTCACTCAGTTGAAAGTGTTGCTGTCCTAAAGTGTATTAGACTTCTTCACCTGGATCTCTCCTTTGAGCTTATCATACCATTTCTTGTTTCAGATTTATCTGTGTGCTTATCATATTTTTCTACCACCCTCCTACTAGATGGTCAGCTCCTTGAGGACAGGGACTGTGTCATGTTTATATGTTTATGTCCAGTGCTGAGTACAGTGTTTTATGCAATAGGAACTTAATAAATATTCATTTCATTGAATCATTGAACTTTGTTTAGGAAAAAAACTATACGTGGAATATCAGTCCCCCAAGAATTGAAGCTGTGGCTCAACCAAGTGCCAGAGAAAGATGCATGGTGGATGAGAGAAGGTTGCAGTGTGTTAACTGTGAAGAATTGTGCAGGAGGAGCAGCATTCAAGATATTAGCATAGAATTATACAAAGAACATAGGAGGAGGCAGTGAGCCCTAGCCACTTAACAGGGTAAAGGAAGAGTTAGAACACGAGTGTTACAATACACAATATTGCATGATAAGTAGAGAATTGCCCCCCAAAAGTGCTATATGAGGTTATGAATAGGTGGGTGGGTGGGTGGAACATGACTAACTAGGGTTAAGGAGAGAAAACTTCCTGGGGAAGGGAGAATTTTAATTGGACTTTAGAGGAAGGTTAGGAAGTAGGCAGTTCTTGCAGTGAGATAGCAGAGCCAGCCTATGTGCTCAGTTGGTCTCTACATACCATCAAAAGATCTAGAGGCAGAGCCCCCACCCCACTAGGTGGATCCTAGTTCTCTGGATATGGATACAGGTATGGATAGACCTGAATAAGATGCAAATATATGGCTGAGCTGTTGTCTGCTCCACGGGAGAGGTGTACCCACACCAATGAATGATGTGACAGATTTGGCAAGTAATGAAGTACAGAAATGAAAATATTACTTATTCAGATCTCAGCAGTAATGTTCATATATACCAAATTAATATTTATTTTGCTTTTAAGGGATTTAAAGCCTTTCCCTTGTATATACTTCCCATCTTCTCAATCCAAGTGGATATTCTCTTGGGGAGGTAGCTGAGTCTATTTAAGAGGCATTGAAAGCCTTTCACAATCTAGCTGTGGAAGCTATCTTTCCTGTTTTATTTCACATTACTCCCCTATATACATTCTGTATAGCAGTAAAATTGGTTCATTAATTATTCTCCATATACTTCATTCCATCTTCCATCTCTTTACCTTTGCACAGGGTGGGGGTTCCCCATATCTGGAATGCACTGCTTTTCTCAATCTTTGATTTATATAGTCCTTAGCTTTCTTCAAAGCACAGTTCAGCTACTGCTTCCTATTGAACCCTTCCCAGTGAAATTACTTTGTATACACATCATATTTGCTTATTTGTGAACAGAGCTATCATGTCCTCCTAGTAGAATGTAAGCTCCTTGAGGGCAGGGACTAGTTTCATTTTTGCTCCTCCATCTCCAGTACCTTGCATGTAAGAGGTGTTTAATAAATGCTTGGAGAAATGACATTGTTGAATTGTGAGCCTCTCCCTATCTTGTTGTTGACACAAGGAAAACTTATTAAATTTTGCTTATTTTCTCTTCTCTCTTATGTGATCTTCTTATTCCCATTTCCTGGTATGACTGTGGTCCCTTCTTCCCAGGTTTGCAAGGATCTGGGTTTGAAACATTTTTTTTGAGCCAATCTTCACCAGCAAATCATACTCAATTGCCTTCTTCCCTGACTCTCCACCAGTTAGCATGTATTAAGCATTTAAATTTATATGGAGCGTCCCTCAGTTTATGAATTGGTTGTCTTCTAAAAGTCCTTAAGTCCATTTTTTGGAATGTATTTGGACATAGATGGATGCATTTTTGCATAGAAATAGTGATTCAGCTCCCAGACTAGCCCACAAAAGCATATTTATGTAGTCAAAACCTATAGGAAGCAATAGAAACAGAAAAAAAGGATGATTTGTAACACTGTTTCTATGAGAAAACTCACTCTGACTCCCAAAGGGAAATGCTCTTGTCCTGTCAGCTTAGCTGCGAGACCTTAGGCAAGTCACTTCCCTTCTCTGGTCCTCAGTTTCCTTCTCTATGAAATGAGGAGCTTGGACTAGGTGATATCTAAGGTCCCTTCCAGCTCTGAAGTTCTAGGTTTGTGCATTCAACCAAATTTGACTAAATGCCTACTGAATGCAAAGTACGTTAGATTTTAAAGGAGATACAAAATGTAAATAAAACACAGTCCTTGTACTCTGTAGGGGTCATTAGATACCAAAAGGGATATAAATTCAGGCAACATTTATTAAATGCCCATTCCTATATGCAAAGGATGCTTGAAGATATGAAGACGAAAAGGAAGATTCCTTCCCTCAAGGACTTTTAAAAAAATTAATAAATTAAAATTTATTTTCTTGTTTACATCATTCATTTCCACAAGATCTTGAGCTACAAATTTTCTCCCCATCCTCCCCAACACTCCAAAACAGCCATCCCACTGTATAACCCCTCCCCCAATCTGCTCCTTCCCTCGTCCTCCTCCTCACCCCTCCGACTTTCCGATAGGGCAGGGTGGATCTCTGTCAGGGTCACTTTCCCTGGTTGCAGGGCTCCCATAGTTTGCATGGTAGCATTAACCTCCTGCAGATCAGTCAGCATTCTAAAGGCTCCTAATTTTTTTTCTAATAACAAAAACTGGGGAATTCCATGGAGACAAAGATTATTCTATATTTCCTAAAGCCAACTGTTCTTTCGCTATCTGATGTAAAACCTCCAGCTTGTCCTTAGCCAATGGCCACTGATCTACCCATATGGGCTCATTTTTTTTTTCCATCTTATGGGTGGACAGCTAAATGTGATCAGCGACCTTATCCAAAATTTGTCACCTTCATGTTAATAAATTTCAGTACATCTCTTCCCCAAATATATAATCCTAAACCAGGTGCTACTAAGGAAATGAACATCCCTTGGTATTGCTCATAACACCATTGTAATGGCTTGGCAGACTCCAGGACCTTAAGAGTCCCTCCCACCCCTTCAATTTCTTTTTCTTGTTCCTTTAATGGCCAATTCTCAGGCCATTTCTCAGCTTGTAGCACAGTTCTGTCTGCCCCAGTATCCAGCAATCTGGGGAAATAAACCCCTTCCACTGCCATAGTGATCATAAGTCGGGAATTCTCTATATACTGGGTAAACATAACCTGTTCTGAGGGAGAGAAGGGATGAATGGGAAAGGCCAAAGCAACAGGATTATCTTTGCTAATATATAGGTCATCAATACGCGCCTTGGTAACAATACAGTCCTTAGTACCTCGCTCTGGGATGGTACTGTGCACTACAGTGGCACTGCGAGGATGATTCAACATAAGACATTTGGCTGGCAAAGAGGCTATGGGCAAAAGACTGTAGTAAAGGGGGCTATCTTCTGATTATCTAAAGGGATTATTTCTAGCTCTATTGTGGGTTCAGAGCTCTGGCCATCTGACAGCCTTCCTGTAGCTGGTCGGGAAAGGCTGAAATCGATTGGGCCACTTGCATAACCTGTTGCAGGACCTGTGAGGGCTCCCCCTCCCCCCAAGGAGTTTCCAGAGTCTGTATTCCTGTTTCTCCCCTTATTTTTCCTGCATTGAGATGCAAAGTGGCCTGGCTTACCACAATTGAAGAACCCACCCATTTCCTGGGTCCCACCCTTTCTTCTGGCCGTTGTTCGACATTGAGCATGCAGGTTCCTCTTCTTTCCACAATTAAAACAGAATTGATCTTTGGACACCCACAAGCCGCTCTTCAAGGCTGCAGCAAGCAGCTCAGTATGATAAACTTGCGAGCCTACACCTCGACACCTTTCTATCCTATCTTCTAACCCTGTATCCTTTTTAACACCTACCACGGCCTTTTGGCAATCCAGGTTAGCATTTTCTCTAACCATAACCTTAAGGTTCCTGGGACATCCCCTAAAGTTCTGACCACTGCTTCTTGCATAAGAGCCACATAAGAAGCAGTGGTCAGAACTTTAGGGGATGTCCCAGGAACCTTAAGGCTCTTGGGGTCCCTGCTTGACCTTTGTCATAGATAGACCTTGACTCTTTTCAGACACCAATGATTTCCAAGCCTTGGCAGCACAAATAGCTGTGTTATTATAATCTGCTGCCTGGAAATGTAGCTGTTGGGCCAGGACGGAATACACACCATTACCCGTCATTTTCTCTAACTCCTGCTGGGGTCTAGGAAGCGTTTGAGCCATCTTTTTACATTCCTCTATGTAGGCAGCATTCCAAACAACATTTTACCCAGGGGTCAAGCAGGCACGGGCCAGGGCATACCAGTCACAAGGACACATGATGTTAGTATCAGCTATATTATCTAAACAGCTCATTGTATAAGAAGCATCGGGGCCATAACATGCACAAGCATCTTTAAACTCCTTTCCTAATTTCCATGAGAGAGCAGTGTTTCCTGTATCAGTTTCTGAAAAGGGATCATTCTGGGAGCCGTGGGGGCGTGAGACATATCCAAACGGGACTCATATGGAGGAGCTGTAGGACACAGTGGATGTGAATCTGCCTCTCGTTTGGCTGATTCTTGGTTACTTAAGATCTCTTTCGGCCATTCTACCTTCAATTTCACTTTCACTGCTCCCTCCCTCTGGCTAAGCCCCTCGTTTTCTGAGTCAGAATCTGTATCTTCCCCATACTTCCTTACTGGTTTGTTGGGACGGTAAAAGGCAAATTTCAAAATATTCCACAAAACAAAATCTTTGATAACAAATCTGGAAAGTCCCTGTCATAACTAGTTGTCTGTTCCCCCACTATTCCCCACTTATCCCGATCCAACCCAGTATCATGCAACCATGGAGAGACTTGTAAGATTATGTGCTCTATTGGGTGGAGATATTCAGACCTTCCTTTTTAACAAGCGTCTCCACCTGCTTAGCATAGACCTCTAAATCCTGAGCCTTCATAACCATATTCCCCATCCTGGGCTTCTGGGCCAAGTCCTGCAGTGACTATTCCCAGACTCTTCTGAACTCTCAAGGAATCTTCCCTGCAGGCGTTCGTATCTTCCCTGCTCTATTCTCCATCCCTGTTTGGGCTCAGGGTCACTTTCTCTGATTGCAGGAGCAGCCGGTTACTTACCAGAATCGAGAAGGCACCAGCGCGTTCTCAAATACGGAAGAGTCGTGGCTCAAAGGTGCAAACAGCTAAATTTTATTGTCTTCTCCATGGTGAAGCTTTACAGTCAGATCTCAAAAAACCCCTCCTCCCCCTGCCCAAAAAACTGAGCCTTATATATTACCCAGATGCAGGTACTACATGTGATAAAAAAAAAAAAAAAAACAAGGTCTGGCTGCAAGGAGCAGGATCTAGCCAAATGTGGGGGTGGGATGTTAGGGGCTTTACCTCGCCCCGGGGTAAGGAGACATCATCTGGAAAACTCAGTTTCTACCCAGGAGAACTCCAAGCACCTCTGCTCCCCACGCCCCGAGGGACCTGGAGAATCCAGAGCACCCCATCTCTGTGTGACCCAGGGTTTTCCAGGGCCTCGATTGTCCCGTGCCTCATCATAACCACCTGCAACCTGTAAGTATTTCTGAACCTTCACAGATCTCCCCACCACAGTGTCTGTATATCTTAATTCCCAGTTGGATGTAGTTAATCATCATCATCATCATAATATATACATATATATATATTTTAACATTTGATTATAGAACTTTAAATTCTAGATTCTTTCCCATCCTCCCTCGTCACCCACCCCCAACTGCTTGAAGGACAAGCAATTAAATACAGGCTGTACATATGTAATTATGTAGAACATCTCCACAGTGGACATATTGTGAAAGACTGATTATATGTCTCTCCTTCCTATCCCTGCCTCCCCCCTTGTTCTATTCTCTACCCTGTTGCTGTCCCTGTCCCTTTACAGAAGTGTGTGTACTTCCAGAAACCCTCCCCCCCCTCCATCATGCTACGTCTCATCCGCATCCCTCCTACTCTCCTGTGTGGCAAAATACCCAGTTTAGATTTTATTTTATT
>CM053599.1:40708383-40721152 GCA_028646575.1 Pseudocheirus occidentalis | reverse complement strand
GGTTAATCATCCCATAGAGAAGAGGCAAGGGATAACTGTTACAACTTTAGTTTCATTTACTCTCATTGAATCTGGCTTAGGGAAGAAATGGCATAAACTCTAAACTGGGCATCATGCCACACAAGAGAGTAGGGGGCATGGGGATAACAGAGGGGAGGGCAGGGTCTGGGGGAGGGATGCTGGAAGCTCATACTTCAATAAAGGGATAGGGACAGGGTAGAGAACAGAACAAGGCGGGGAGGGATAGGAAGGAGGGACATATGATCACTGTCATAATATGTCCACTATGAAGATGTCCTATATAATCACACATACACAGCCTGTATTGAATTGGTTGCCCTTCCAGCGGGGGTGGGTGACAAGGGAGGAATCGAAAGAATCTAGAATTTAAAGCTCTGCAATATCTGCAACCAGCAATTAAGATATATAGGGGCTGGGGTAGGGAGACCCTCCCTGCACTACCAGAAAGTTATAGAGCAGACCAGAGGAGGGGCTTTACAGTGGGATTGCTGTTTTGGGGTTGGGGTAGGGGAAACACAGGGAGAAAATATGTAATTAAAAATCTCATGAAAATGAATGATATAAACAAGAAAACAAATAAAATTTATTACAAAAAAAAGAAGGAAAGAAGTAAGGAAGAATAAAGGGGAGAAGGAAGGAAGGAAAGGAGGGAGAAAGAGGAGAATAAGGGAAGAAAGGAAGAAGGGAAAAAAGGAAGGAAGGAGGAAAGGAAGGACAAAGGAAAGAAATAAAAAAGAGTTTAAAGAAAAAATAAAAAATAAAATTCTAAACTGGGTATCATGCCACACAGGAGAGTAGGGGGGACAGGAATGAGAGGCAGGATGATGGAGGGGAGGGCAGGGTCTGGGGGAGGGTTGTTGGAAGCACACACTTCAGTAAAGATACAGGGGCAGGGTAGAGAATAGAACAAGGAGGGGAGGGCAGGATAGGAAGGAGGGACATATAATCAACCTCTCACAATATGTCCACTGTGGAGATGTTCTGCATAATTACACAAGTACAGCCTGTATTGATTTGCTTGTCCTTCCAGTGGGGGTGGGTGACAAGGGAGGAATCGAAAGAATCTAGAATTTAAAGCCCTACAATACATGCAACTGGGAATTAAGATATACAGGGACTGGGGTAGAGAGACCCTCCCTGCCCTACTAGAAAATTAGAGGGGCATTGGAGGAGAGCATAAAAGAGAGAAGATTGGGGGGAGAGGCTTTACAGGGGGATCCCTGTTTTGGGGTTGGGGGTAGGGGAAAGACGGGGAGAAAATTTGCAACTCAAAATCTTGTGGAAATGAATGATGTAAACAAGAAAATGAAATAAATCAATTTAAAAAAACCTTCCTGGTGATATCCTTTGAGCAACTGGGGAATGGTTCTAATTCTTATAAATTTGATTCAATTTCCTATATATTTAGAAATGAGACCTTTATCAGAGAAATTTAGTGCCAAAGTCTTTTTTCTCAGTTGCCTGCTTATCATCTAATTTTATCTGCATTGTTTTTGTTTGTGGAAAAATGTTTTAAAATTTTATATAGCCAAAATTGCTCACTTTATCTTCTGTTTGTTCTCTCTCCTTTCTCTCTCTCTCTCTCTCTCTCTCTCTCTCTCTCTCTCTCTCTCTCTCTCTCTCTCCTCTCTCTCTCTCTCTCTCTCTCTCTCTCTCTCTCTCCCTCTCCTTCTCTCTGTCTCTCAATCTTTTCCTCTATTCATAGGTCTGAAAGATAACTTCTTCCTACTCCTCTAATTTAATTTTTTATTTTAATTTTTTAAAATTTATTTTAAACTTAAGTACAAAATAAGAAAAGAAAAAAACCATTGCCATGTACATAGCAGAACATAAGAGAATATTCATTATAAAATGGATAAATTTCCATTTCAAGAAAACCTATTTAATAAATACTATACTACAGCACAGCAATATTCCAACCCAATCACATTCTGTCTTTCAATTAAATCTATTTTAGTTTGAACTTTGTCTGAAATTATGATGAATATCCCTGCCTTTTTCATATAATAAACTCTACTCCTGATCTTTATTTTATGTTTGTGCATATCTCTCATTTTTATAGCATTTCCTGAAAGCAATACATTGTTGAATTTAAATTTTTAATCTGCCATCAGTGTCCATTTTATGGGTAAATTCATCCCATTCACATTCTAAGCTATAATTATTTGTTGCATATTTTTTCCTTCCTATTTTTCCTCAGTGTCCTTATCACTCTATTCCTATTCCTCTTCACTCCTCTGCTTTACCTTCTACCTGTTACCTTTCCCTGCTATTCCTTAACCTGCCCACCTCTCCAAGAATCCTTCCCTTATCTTCTCCCTCCACCCTATCCCCTTGCCCTCTTCTGAATTTGGAACACTTCTATGCCCTTCTAGATATATGTCATTACTTCTTTAACCCATTCACAATAAGAGTAAGATTTCAGCACTACCTGTACTCTCCCCTACTAGGTTCTTTTGAATCCATTTTTCCTTTTTTTTGCCTCATTTGCATGAGATAATTGCTCCTTTTTATCTCTCCCTACACTGTTTTATTTTTTTAATTCCTCCATTATATTCACCTTAGCCCAAGCCTTCTTTCAAACCACTCAAATAAAAATGATAGTCACAGAGCTGATAATATTTTCATATATAATAAATAAATGATTTGAACTTATTGCATCCTTTATCATTGGTACTTCTCTTCTCTGTCCCCATAGTAGCTGTCTGGGGGGCCATCTCTAGTCATCCTGATCTATATCTTGCTACTGAACCTAGATGTCTCTGGAGGAAAAAGTGAGGGTGGCAACTTTGCACAGCCCTGCCTCACTTAAATCCAATTCACTTGCTAGTCAAGGCATCACCTTCCTAAAGTCATGGTCTTCTTTGGGAACAAAGAACAAACAGCAACAACAAACCCCTCCTCTCCTGTCCTATTGATGGCCAACAACATTGGTCCCAGGTCAAGCCCCACTTAGTGGTCATTATTTGGGCCCAGATTGGTTCAGAGTTAAATGTAAATAGCAATTGTTTCTGTTTGGGTCAGAAACCCTGAGGGTCTTCCCCTCCCAGATTGATTTTTTTTTTTGACTAGGTGAAAAAGAGGCTATTCTTTGTCTCATTTCTTACCTAGCCTTAATCACTGAATAGCCATTGCCTCAGACAAATTGAGACCTGGAAAGACTTTAGCTTAAAAAGGTCAAGGCATCCTACTGCATCCATAGGACCCAGATGACTCTGGAGGAGAAAGTGAGGCTGGTGACTTTGCACAGCCCTACCTCACTTAAATCCAATTCACTTGCATGTCACGGCATCACCTTCCAGATGCATAGTCATCTTCAGATACGAAGGACAAACAACAAGAGTAGCTATCTATGCTAGGGTTCTTTCTTCTTTGCTTACTCATTTTTTTTTGTTCTATTTTGTTTTTAGCAGCTATTAGTGTGATCAAGTTCTCATCCCAAGGTATGGGGAATAACACCCCAAGCCTCAGGTCCCTCTTACTGCTATTTTCTGAGGTTTGTCCCAGGGCTCAACCTTGGACTGTCCTCTCCATTCCAAAGCCACAGCTAGACCCGTGGTCATGCTGTCCCACAAATGATCTTACTCCCCTCACTCCCTCTAATAGCTGCAAAATACAGCTGTCCTCCTTTCCCTGAAATTGAAACCAGGGACTTTGCTCTCCTGCAAGTGCCCATGCTCAGCAGGGTCCCGCCCCTCTGCTACTGGACTCACCAGGTGTACGCTAGTCCCTTCTTCCCAGCATGGCAGCCTGGTCCAGGACATGAAGGGTCAGCACAGCTGTGCTTGGTACCCCTCAACAATGGAAGGTCCTTCAGTTTTCTCCTCAGACATCAGACCCCAACACTGGGAGATGAAAGTTTGTGAGGCAGTGGCTACCTCTCCACCCAGCTGCCCCCAGGGCTTGTGGTTTGTTGATTCTGCAGAGTCAGCCTGGAGGTGTTTACACTTCAATCAGGCCTAACCTCTGCCCCCAGAGGTCAGGTCTTTCCTGGGGTTGTCTTTGGAGAATAAAATTCTGATTTATTTATTTCAGCTGCTCAATGTTACCTCTGAGGAAATGCTCTCCCTTTTTCTGTGGAGGCAATTTGGAGAGCTGAAAGTTTTCTGACTTACCTCACCACCTTCCTAGAATCCTCTTATCTTGGTATATGTCATGAGACGTTGGCCTATACTTTTTTTTTTTTTTGCTGCATTCCAGTTTTCCCAGTCATTTTTCTCAAATAGTTCTTTCTTACCTCAGTAACTGGAGTTTTCAGGTTTATCAAACACCAGACTAATGGCCTGTTTGCTTCTGTACGCTATGTGCCTAACCTGTTCCACTGGTCAGCCTCTCTAGTTCTTAACCAATACTAAATTATTTTGATGATTACTGCTCTGTAGCAAAGTTTGAGCCCTAGCACTACAAGGCGCCCTTTCCCACTGACCCCTCCTCCCCCCATGATTTCCTTTGAGATTTTTCACTTTCAGTACCTCTCAGTGAATTTCATCATCATGGCTATTTTTAGCCTATAAAATAAGCCTTTGATAGTTTGATTGGTACGGCACTGAATAAATAAATGTATTACTATTATGACTGGAAGGGACCTTTTAATTCATCAAGTCCCACGGGCTCATTTACAGACTAGGAATCTGATTCCTGTGAGGAGAAGCAATTTTTCCAAGGCTATATGAATTGGTTAGCTGCAAAGTTGGGGCTAGAAACACAAGGACCCTCATTTTCACTCCTAGGATGTTTCCAACATACCGCATCCCTAGAAGCAGAGGCAACCAGATTTAGAATATCTTTACACAGGAAGCAGCCAGGCATAATGACTAGACTGTTGCTTGTGAAGTCAGGAGACCTAGGTTTAGATCTGGTGTGACACCAACATGTGACCCTGGGTAAGTTACTTAACTGTTAACTTCCTAGTACTTCCGTATTAAGTCATAAAGGAACTGTGACTGGTGGATGGCCGTCCTCAAGATGGCAAAAATCACATGGATCTTTCTTGTATTTGCCTAATCTTACACAAACTTTAGAATGTGGGAAAACTCAGCAACTTCCTAAAAATGCTCAACACCAGCTCCAAAATATTTCTGCAGAATTCAAGGAGTTCACTGAAAGAGCCCAAACTAGACATCTTTTCCTTGAGACAATTGACAGATAAACAGTGTATTTGTTAATACAGGAAGGGCTAAGATTCAATGTTTGCTTTTCATAGTATACAATGTAACAGTATTGGGTGAGGAAAACAAAGAACTGAGGATTATACAGTGAACACATTGACCATTCATCACTTCTTTCTGCAAATATTTATTCCTAACCTAGGATAGATGCATAGATTCAATATTTATCTTGTACACAAGTAAAGAGGAAAGAACAAAAACATTGACTGGGCCAGGGCAAGTCGGGCTTTCCTCCCATTTCCTTCCCTCTGCCTATCCACCCCCAGTAAAATGTATTCTTTTATTTACTCTTTTCCCTGCTTTTGGGACCTGTCTCCCAGAGCTTTCTTGCTGCCTTAGTCTTTCTTCTTAGGGCCAAGAAGGTGTTACTAAATTCATTCATACTTAAGCCCAGTTTAGCAATTAGCTTACAGTGTGGTCTGACCAACTCTTGTCACCTTTCTGGGAGGTGAGGGAGAGAGAGAAGAGGGGAGGGAGACAGAGAGAGAGAGACAGAGAGGAAAGAGACAGAGAGGGAGAGAAGAGGAGAGACAGAGAGACAGAGACAGAGAGATAGAGAAGAGGAGAGAGACACAGAGAGACACAGAGAGAGAATCAACCTAAAGGAATAAATTTCTAACGGTGGAATTTTAGGTGTGGATGGGAGCTACATTTTAATGGGGGAGGTAATTTCTTGGAGTCGCTCTACTCAAAACACCCAAGGAAGGAAGGAAATAAATATTTATTGAGTACCTGTTATGTACCAAGCACTGTGTTAAATGCTTTGCAAACATTGTTTTATTTTAACCTCACAACAACTCTGGGAGGAAGGTGCTAGTATTACCCCTAGTTTGCGTGCATGGAAACTGAAGCAAAGGTTAAGTGACTTAACTTGCCCAGGGTGACACAACTAGTAATTATCTGAGGCTGAGGCCAGCCTCTAGCAGGGCACCAATTTGTTAAGCTGTCTCTGGAGCTCTGTAGGTGAGTATTAGAATTAGGAATGGGGTTAATATCACACCATGCTGGCATGGCTTCCATTTTCTGAGGGAAACTCTTCTGATCTCTCCCTTCTCTCATTCCCCCCTTCCTCCAGTCCCTTCCACCAGTCTCTATGTTGTGAGAATACCATGACTCCTCACCTTTAAACTCCATAATGGACATAATTCTGGGCAGTGACTGTATGCCTTCTGGGAGTGGGGAGAATAATCAGGACTAAGCAGATCACTATGAGATCTTGAGGTCCAGTGTGGAAAAACCAGTCTGAGAGATCCTCAGGGCTGAAAGGAAGAAACTGAGGAAGAGCCTCATAAGACCATGAATTATGGGTTTAGAGATCATAGGGTCCAATCTTCTTACTTTACAGAGGACTTTACTAAGGTCCAGGGATTAAGAAAACGTTCCCAGGACAGGAGAGAGTTAGAGTGTAAAGGGTGAAACTGTCTTATCCCTTACACAACTGCCTGTAATTCACACTCAGACTAGGTGACCCAGTCCATAGTATAACCTGAAAAGTTTTTAGAGGATATCTTTAGTGAGGTTTAATAGCTTAAACCTTTTAGAACACAATATGTTTGTAAACACACATATGTAATATTATATATGATGTATACATACATATACATATAGGCATATATACATATTTGCATGTGTATATATACACAAATAGATGTGTATATATGTGTGTATGTCTATATATGTGTGTATATCTATCCATCCATCCATCCATCCATCCATCCATCTATCTATCTATCTATCTATCTATCTATCTATCTATCTATCCATCCATCCATCCATCCATCCATCCATCCATCCATCCATCCATCTATCTATCTATCTATCTATCTATCTATCTATCCACCACATTAGACACCCTAGATCAGGAGTTCTCAACCCATGGGTTATGTTCAATTTGTAACAATGAAAATACATCCTGCATATCAGATATTTACATTACAATTCATAACAGTAGCAAAATTACAGTTATGAAGTAGCAGCAAAAATAATTTTATGGTTGGGGGTCACCACAACATGAGGAGCTATATTAAAAAGTTACAGCATTAGGAAGGTTGAGAACCACTGCTCTAGAGAATAGTTTTAATGAAGGAAGAAGAAGAGCAGATGAGATGCCTAGAAGTTCATAGGAGACAAAATTCAAGAAAGAAGCTAGTGTGTCAAGTATCAAGCTCATGATCACAAATATCTAGACACAAGTGCCCACAATTTAGGCAACAAGCAAGAGGAGCACAACACAAGGTTGAGCCTAAAACAAAGAGGCAAATTTGACTTTAGGTATTACTGAGACTTGATGGGATGAAACAGATGCCTGGAATGTGACTCTGATTGGTTATACTCTTGTCAAAAGAAGCAAAATTGGGGCAGTTAGTGGTCCAGTAGATAAAGCACTGTCCCTGGAATCAGGAAGACCTGAGTTCAAATTAAACCTCAGACACTTACTAGCTGTGTGACCCTGGGCAAGTCACTTAACCCTGACTGGCTCCTCTCACCCCCACAAAAAAACAAGATAAGTGAGAGGAGACTGGGGGTGGGATAGCATTGTATATTCAGAAGTTATAGTTGCATGAGGAAATTCAGGGATCAAGGGGGATAAGCATGGTGGAAAGCATCTACGTGAATGTCAATGGAGAGAGAAATAGAAGTAATATTGTATAGTTATCCCTTCCATATTGCTGGGGTTAGGGGTGTGGTGCCCCCATGATCTGGAAAATCCATGTACAATTTTTTTGGCCCTCCCTTTGTACCAGAGAAGAGGTTTGATTTTTTTCATTTTCCTTTATGGGGTGTTTACAGTACCCTATTGGAAAATTTCGGTTAAGTATTTGGTCATAGGCTCTGTGTCACTTGTTAGCCTTTGCATGTTGTCTGTGGCTTCCACAAAACTACCCAAAATTCGCACTCAGTTTCTTATGCCAACCCACAATACATCAAAGTATACTATGGATCACCTAACCAGAAAGAGAAGATGACTAAGGAGTTTAGGAAGTGACTTGTAGGCCAGATAAAGGAGCAAATCATAGTAGTGATGAGAGACTTCAAAAACCCAGGCCTTCATTGGAACTTTCTCTCTGCTTAAAGCAGAGCAACTAATAACTTCTTTTTTTTGGAGGGGGAAAGGCAAGGCAATTGGGGTTAAATGACTTACCCAACATCACACAGCTAGTAAGTGTGTCAAGTATCTAAGGTTGAATTTGAACTCAGGTCCTCCTGACTCCAGGGCCTGTGCTCTATTCACTGTGCCACTTAGCTGCCTTACTTAACAACTTCTTAATTTTATTCTCATTGCCAGTGAAAACTGGTTTCTGGGGTAGAATTGATGGGAACCTGAATAAGAAGTACCCACTTCCTCTTAAGGTTTGTGACAGAGGAGAAGAAATCCAGCTTGATATTGATATACACCTTAGATTTTAGGAAAGCAGATTTTAAAGAGTTCAGAGGAAGGATGAGTAAAATCCTATGTACCAAAATTTTACAGGGGCAGTCAGATGAAGGGAGTCTGGACATGAAATTCTGAAGGCTCAAAGTAAAAGGACTCCAGTGATGAAGAAAAATGGGAGTTGACTGAAGAGACCAATGTGGGTGCACTGGGGCCTCATGAACCAACCTGGAATTTTTAGAGAGAAGTGCAGATGAAACAAGAGTTTGGCAAGGATTACAGGCACATACCACTACACCTTCTCCATGAGATTTTGCAAACAAGTTTATATTATGCTGTAACCCCTTTCTGACAGATTTCTTGCTTTATCAAGAAGATGTAGCATTTATGATTTGAGGTGGTTTCTGTACTCTTTTTGTCTCTTTATCATGGTAAATGACTCTCCAGTTCAGTTAAAGTTCTTTAGGTAATTGTTATAATCAATGCAAATTATAATATACCAGAAATAATATATGCCAGTAATCAAGGGAAATTGACTTTCATCTCCAAATTACTTATGCAGGAAAACTAAGCGTATTTTAAAAATAAATATGTTTTTAAATCTCAAAAAAGAAATCCAAGTCTTCCTGGTGCCTTTGATAGCTCTGAGGTGTGTGTGTGTGTGTGTGTGTGTGCAGGAGCATTGAACCTGGAGGTATGGGTCAGAGGTAGGGAAGTCTAAGATTGAAAGAGGCAGAAAATATTTCAACGTTTTGCTTCCTGATGGTTGTGGGGACCTAGGGAATGTCAAGAGGGTTTAAGGCAGAGAACAGAATGACATATCTGAAGTTCGTTGAAGGGGACAAGAGCTCTTTCAAGGCTCCCAGGTCTGTGTGTATGTTTTCGGTAGTGAGATGGAGAGACAGCACAAAGTTAGTATCCAGACAATTGCAGATAAATGGGACAAAGAGCTTCTCTATGTAAACCAGAGAGGAATATAAACTCTAGAAGAGAAAGCATAAAGTAGTGGGGCTTATGGTGGTGAAAGTACTCATTGGCTTTGGTTTTAATTCAGCTTCACAGTCACTAGGTTCAGTCCAATTCAACCCAAACAGCATTTTATTAAGCACCTCTATAGATTTCTTGGTTCTGACTCAACTTTACTTTCATCAGGTCTAATCCAGGTCAAGCCAAACAGCATTTGTTTTTGCTTTTAAATTTCTATTGATATATTTTATTTTTCCTTACTTACATTTTCTAGCATGTCCCTTGTCTCTACCCCTCTTCTGGGGAGTCATCCCCTTATAGCAAAGAAGAAAAAAGGACAAAAAATAGTTTTTCAAAATTAAGCAAGCCACCAGTCAAGTCCAAGGTTATATGCAATGTCCCCCACCCATTGTCTTCCTCCTCTTCAAAGAAGGAAGGGAAGTACATTCTCATCTCTCTTCTTTGGGGGTAAAACTTGATCACACAATTTACAGTATCCAGTTGCTTGGTTGGTGTTCCTTCCATTGACATTGTTTGTAGGCATTGCAGTGATTATTTTCCTCTTTCTGCTTGCTTCATTTTTCATCTTCAGTTCATATAAGCCTTCCCATGCTTCTCTGTATTCATATTTATTTTTTCTGATAGCATAATAATATTCCATTACATTCTTGTACTCAGTCAACAAACATTTATATAGCACCTACATGTCAATCACCGTGTGCCACAATTTGTTTAGCCATTCTCCATTCAATAAGTATCTACTTTGTTTTTAGCTCTTTGCTGCTACAAAAAGTGCCCCTATAAATATTTTGGGGGTATATAAGACCTTTATTTTTATCACTTACCTTCTTGGGGATATATACTTTGTAATGGGAGAGAGAGTGTGGGCATTTGGTTCACTCTCTTAGCATAATTCCAAACTCTTTTCACAGCTTTACCATTAGCATATTACTCTACTAGTTTTTCCACAACTCTTCCAGCACTGTTCTCATCTTTTGTCATCTTTGCCAGTTTGAGGGGTATAAGCTGGGTGGTGCAGTGGTTAGAGTCCTGGGCCTGGAGTTAGGAAGACTCATCTTCCTGAGTTCAAAAATCTGGCCTCATACATTTATTAACTCTGTGATCCTGGGCAAGTTACTTAGCCTTGTTTGCCTCAGTTTCCTCCTCTGTAAAAATGAGATGGAGAAGGAAATGGCCAACCACTCCAGTATCTCTGCCAAGAAAACCCCAAATGAGGTCACATGAAGAGCTGGACACGACTGAAGCAATTGAACAACCAGCCACAGAGATGCTTTGATTTGCACTTTCTTATTAGTGAATTGAAGCAGTCTTTTATGTTGTTGCTAACAGTCTCCACTTCTCTTGAGAAGAGATTGCTCATATCCTTTGACCATGAAATTAACCATGTAATTCTCATGTAATTGAAATAATAGACTTTATCTCTATGATCATTGCTATCCTTTCAGTTAAGAATTATTTCTCTAGTCACAACTGTAAAAGGTATCTGATCTAGTCCTTTTCTAATTATTAACATTAATATCCAGCTTATACATCCTTTAGGGGCTTTATTGTGTAAAATGCTGATTCAAAACACATTTATGTCAAATTATATTCCAGTTTGTCTATCGATTCTTGTCAAATAGGGTGTTCTTTCCCCAAGAAATTTATGTACTCAGGTTGATCAAACACTAGTTTATTAAATTATATTTTTTCTGCCTCTTCCCTATCTAGTCTGTTAAATTAATCTACTTTTCAATTCTTTAAATAGTGTCAAATAATGTGAATGATTATTGGATTAATATAATTTTAACAAGTAGGAAGTGCCAGTCTTCCTTCATTCTTCCTTTCCCTACTCCTACTCCAGGTATTTCTCTTGAGATACTATATTTTTGTTCCTACAAATGAATTTTGTTATCATTTTTTTCTAGCTACATACAGCATCTCTTTGGCAGCTTAAATGGAGAAGCAATAAATCTATAACTTAATTTGGGTAGCATCATCACTTAGATTATGTTTTTGTGCTCTGGTTATGAGCATTGGAATAACTCTCTAGTTATTTAAATTGTTCTTTATTTTAAAACCATTTATTAAATATCTATTTTAGGCTAGGCACATGATTTGCAAAGGCAAATTCATATACCTGAATTTTTGTTTGCAATAACAAAAGAGGAAAACGGAAGATTAATAAATTGAACATGCATCTTGAAAATCAAGAAATAAATATCCCCCAAACAAGTACAAAACAGATAGTTAAGAAAACTAAAGGCAAGACAGGAATAAAAACTGTATTAATTTGAAAATTTCAATGAAATGAATATCTATACAATATAAAATATTCACATCAATAAAGGCAGAAATAAATCATGTAAATAAGCATATTTTTGTTTTTTTTTTAAATCTATGCCTCAATTTGTACTTCAAATTTATTACCTCTCTGTTTGGAGGTGGGTAGCCTGTTTCATCATGAGTATACTAGAATTGTGATTAGTCATTATGTCATCAGAATTCCTAAGTCTTTCAAAGTTATGTGTCTTTATAATTTTATTGTTATTGTGTTCATTGTTTTCCTGGTTCAGCTCACTTTACTTTGCATCAGTTCATATAAGTCTTCCCGGGTTTCTTTGAAACCATTCCCTTTCATCATTTCTTATAGCACAAAAATATTCTATCCCAATCATATACTACAATTTCAATACATCAATGAACATTTATTAAGCACCTACTACGCTTAATCACTGTTAATCACTGTTAGTCACTGTTAGTCACTGTTAATCACTGTTAGTCACTGTTAATCACTGTTAGTCACTGTTAATCACTGTTAATCACTGTTAATCACTGTTAGTCACTGTTAATCACTGTTAATCACTGTTGATCACTTAATCACTGTTAGTCACTGTTAGTCACTGTTAATCACTGTTGATCACTGTTGATCACTGTTGATCACTGTTAGTCACTGTTAATCACTGTTAATCACTGTTAATCACTGTTGATCACTGTTGATCACTGTTAGTCACTGTTGATCACTGTTAGTCACTGTTGATCACTGTTAATCACTGTTGCTCACTGTTAATCACTGTTTATCACTGTTGATCACTGTTGATCACTGTTAGTCACTGTTAATCACTGTTAGTCACTGTTAATCACTGTTAGTCACTGTTAATCACTGTTGATCACTGTTGATCACTGTTAATCACTGTTAGTCACTGTTAGTCACTGTTAGTCACTGTTAATCACTGTTAGT
>CM053599.1:40682460-40708283 GCA_028646575.1 Pseudocheirus occidentalis | reverse complement strand
AATGAGACAAAACTAGGAGCTTATTTTTTGAACAATAAAAAATTTAAAAATAACTAATCTGGTTTAAGAAGAGAGTAGGAAACCAAACAAGATAAAATATATATAAAAAAGAATTCACCACAAATGAAAGTATCAGAAATTTTTTCTGTTAAATTATGTGTCAACAAAATGGATAACTCAGAGAAAATAGCTGAATACTTATGCAAGTATAAAACACCCAGATTCTGAATTCATCTCCGGAACAGCCGAACCAGGTCGCACCTCCACCAAGGTGCATTAATGTACCTGTTTTCCCACAGCTCCTCCAGCATTTGTAATTTTCCTTTTCGCTAACTTTATTAACCTGCTGGGTATGAGGTAACACTTAGCAGTTATTTTAATTTACATTTCTCTAAATTATTAGTGTTTTGGAGTGTCCCTGCCTCAACAGCGAATGCTAGCTTAGTTTATTTCCTCTGAAAAGTACCTGTTCACTTCTGCTCACTATTTGTCAATTGAAGAAGAGTTCTTATGCTTATATATTTGAATCAGTTCCCTATACGTTTTAGAAATCATTTCCCACCTGACTGCTCTCCTAGATTTCATCATGGTCTCCAGAAATTCATCATCCTGCAAGATGGAATCAGTTCTGAAGTTCCTCATAGATCCTTAGTACCCAAAGCCCTTGAAACTCCTTCCTCTAGCTGGAGAGGGTAGAGGACGGATATCTGAGAGCTCCTCTCCCGCCCTCCATTAAGGAGGGGGTCCAGGCCAGCAATTTCATCATTTCCCACCTGTATTGCAATTTCATCCCACTCTCTTGGACACTCATCTTTTCAGCTTCTTTTTTAGGATATTTTTGAGTACAGGGACCATCTTTTGTATCCCTTGGGCTCACCACTGTGTCTGACACAGAGTAGGTGTTTAATAAATACTTAACTGATTGACAAACTGAAACGAGATCTTTATCAGAGAAATTTATCACAAAGATTTCCCCCCAATCGTTTATGTCCTTTCTAATTTTAGCTGAATTGGTTTTGCTTGTGCATAAATTTCTAAATTTTATATAATTCAAATGGTCTCTCATCTCCTGTGAAGTAAAATATCTATCATTTATTTGGTCATAAACCCTTCTTCTATCATAGATCTGACAGGTAATTTCTTCCATGTTCTTCTAAGATGTTTATGTCTAAATCGTATACTTTCTAGAGATTGTCTTGGTAAATAGTAGGCAACACTGGTCTATCCCTAGTTTCTGCCAGATTGCTTTCCTGTTTTCCTGACAATTTTTGTCAAATAGTGAGTCCTTGCTTTAAATAATTGGAATCTTGAAATTAAAATTAACCTTCCCCTCCCCCCAAAGCAAAGTTAAACAAACTGTACGTCAATGCCTACATACAAAAACACCAGTATCAGATGAATTCACAAGCAAATCCTAACATTTAAAAGCCAAATATTCCCTTTGCTATATAAACTGTTTTTAAAAGTAAATATGATGCTTCAATGAATTGTTCATATTTAAAAGATATAGTCTTGATACCCAAACCAGGAAAGGATAAAGTAAAAACAAAAAAAAATAGACTGATATCACTGTTATTAATGCAAAAACATTAGTATTAAAATATTGAGAGTGCCTTTTTTTTGCATGTTAGAAGTAAATAAAAGGGAACAGCAAAGCTTTGTTGCTGGAAAACATGCATACTAAATGTAGTAAATGTACCCCCAGGGGATTATGGCCTTAGATTCTTCAGTTAGTTTCAGTTCTGGCCCCTAAATTCATTTACAAGCCAATTATTGAGGACATTAGGATGAATATTTATCTTAGATTCTTAGCTTCCACAGAGTTCCTATGAAGTTTTCCCCCAAAATCCCTGAACTTGAATATGTTTAAGGGGACTGGTTTCTGATAGGGGTAAAACAAAGGTTAGAAGGAATTTCTAAACCCTGTCAGATATTGTCTATACTACAGACTTCAAATCAGCAACAGACATAGGCAGCTAAATAATTTTAGGCTAGGGATTTTTGCTCGTTTTAGTCGGCTGTCAGAGATGTGGTACCTCTGACAGGTAAAGCTATAACTAGCTCTTGCACCTCTGCAAAGAGGAGTAGGGAGTGACTTGGAGGTCATACCAGTGGAGAATTCCCAAGAGATATGGTTGGTTATTGTCCTTCATTCTTGAAGAGGACCAAAGTGACAACTCTATGCTAGAGTTAAGGTTCAATGTATCCACCTGTGGCTGATCAGACCTATATGAGCTTGGAATGCTCTACCACAACTCAAATGTCTGAGGCCCACCAAAGACAATATACCCAGTGTATAGTAGAGGTGGAATGACCAGAACAAAACAAAACAAAACAGTGGAGAGTCCCATAATAAGGACATTAGCTCTTCAGCATTAAAAATGTGGGTTGGTTAAGTATTTGTCTTGACTGTATGGGTTTCTAGCATATGCTTCTTTATGTTCCCTGGTCATACATGTTTCTCACATGTATATCCTCTCTGATTATTCACTAGTCATATTTCCTCTGCAAGTATTGATGTGGGAATGTTTAGTCCATGAGTACAGAGGGGAATAATTTATTTTCAGTTTATTTGCTATGCTTTTGTTGTTGTTGTTTTGAATTACTGTGTTTCTCTACATGTCTGATAAAAGTAAATACATTATTGGAAGTAGGTGATGATCCATATATCATGTGGTTTTGAGTGGGTGGTGACCCACAAAGTACCTTAAATCTGAAACAGTTTTTCTGGGAGCCCATCAGCAATGGGTACTATGTTGGCAAATACAATTCAAATACACACACAGACTATCCACACACATATATCTTACATACATAAATATAGCATTTTTTTCATTTTGATCAAGTTAAATATGTGCTGGAAATATAAGCATGCTTCAACATTATGAAAATAATTACCTTAATAAATCTCATCAATAAAAACTCATGATTAAAGCAATATAGAAAAAGCTTACAAGGGGTGGCTAGGTGGCACAGTGAATAGAGCACTGGCCCTGGAGTCAGGAGTACCTGAGTTCAAATCCGGCCTCAGACACTTAACACACACACACAAAAACTAGCCGTGTGACCTTGGGCAAGTCACTTAACCCCAACTGCCCTCCAAAAAGCAAAAAAAAATTAAAATTAAAATTAAAAAAATAAAAAATAAAAAAATAAAAAGCTTACAAAGGAATATGATAGTCATCCATGTTAAAAGACTGAATATGATAAAACATATTTTTTTGTGCTTTTTTTTTGGAGGGCAGTTGGGGTTAAGTGACTTGCCCAAGGTCACAAGGCTAGGTTTTGTGTTAAGTGCCTGAGGCTGGATTTGAACTCAGGTCCTCCTGACTCCAGGGCCTGCGCTCTATTCACTGTACCACCTAGCCACCCCTGATAAAACATATTAATCTAAAATGAAGAGGCAGAATTTTAAATGGAGAAATATTAGAAACTTTCCTACTAAGAATAGGGCTGAAACAAGGGCATTTGTTTTCATCAGTATTACTTAACATAATTTGAGAAATATTAACTTTAGCAATAAGATACGAAAAAGAAATAAAATGAAATAATCATGGACAAAGAGGAGGTTTAAATTTCTGCAGATACTATGATAGTTTACTTGTAAAGTCTAAGAATTTTAAAAAAGCTAATCAAGACAATGACCTTTTTTTTAAACCAAAATAAGATATAAAAGAAGCGCACAGAAATTGCTATTTATAGCTAACAAAGAAGAAATATCTGGGAATTAACAATACAGACAGGATTTCTATAAATGCAGCTACAAAATAATTTTTACAGAAATGAAAGAACTAAGTAATTCTAAAGGTATTCAGTATACATGGGGATAGTTGCTAATAGGATAAAGATGAATCTGTTACTTAAATAAATCTATAGATTTGTAGAACCAAACAAAACACTAATAGGACAATTCATATATTTAGGTGAAACATTAAAAAATTTAATATGGAAAAACAAAAACTCTTCTTGGTGTCAAAGAATGCTTCATTTTAACCTTTGTATCCCTGACTCCTAACATGATACTGTACATATAATAGACAGAGTAAGGTTTGTTGAATGAATAAATGGAAAAGCATTTAAGTACTTAGCTATGTGTCAACCACTGTATTAAATGCTGGCAATACAAATAGAGATGCAAGATAGTCTTTGCTCTCAAGGAGCTCAAATTCTATACCTATACCTATACCTGTACCTGTACCTGTACCTGTACCTGTACCTGCACCTGTACCTGTACCTATACATGTACCTGTACCTGTACCTATACCTATACCTGTACCTGCACCTGTACCTGAACCTATACATGTACCTATACGTGTACCTGTACCTGTACCTATACCTATACCTATACCTATCTCTGTCTCTATCCATACCCATACCTATATCTATATATATGTATAATCTATATCTACCTATACCTATACCTATATCTATCTATACCTATAACTATATCCATATCCATATCTATCTATCTATCTATCTATCTATCTATCTATCTATCTATCTATTTATCTATCACCTCCCTAGTAGAATGTGAGGTTTCATCTGCAGGACAGTTGGAAAGACCCAGAGGCTCTTAGGTACAACATTCTAGGTGTCAGATGATGAGGTTTTGTGCCAGGATAGTGGCAGTGTCAGAGGAGAGAAGGTGGGGGAATGTGAAATATGTTACAAAAGTAGAAACAATAGGATTTGGCAATTGATTGAATACAAAAGATAAGAGCAAGGAGTTGAGGATTGACATCTAGGTTGTGAGTCACATGGGTGGTTGGGAAATGGTGGTTCCCTCCACAGTGACAGAAAAGTTGGGACCAGAAGGACCAGAAGAAGGTTTTGGGGGAAAGACAATGAGTTCGGTTTTGGACATATTGAATTTAACATGTCTACAGGGCATCCAGTGTGAGATGCCTAATAGGCAATCGAAGATGCAAGACTAGAAGTCAGGACAAAGGTTAAGACTGGGCAAGTAGTTCTAAAAATCATCTGCACAGAGAAAAATAACTGAATTCAGTGATGAATCCTACGAATGAAATACGATAGAAGGACAAGAGAAGACAGCCTAGGGTAGAGCCTTGGGGGATACCTGTGGTTAGTGGGTGTGACCTGAATGAAAACTCAACCAAGAAGACTGAGGAATGATTAATCAGGTAGGAGGAGAACCAGGGAAGAGTCCTGAAAGCCTAGAGAAATGACAGTTCCCAGGAGAAGGAGATGGTCAGCAGCTTTGAAGGCTGCAGAGAAGTCAAGAAGGATGAGGTCTGAGAAAAGGCCATTAGATTATGCAATTAAGAGATTGTTGGTCATTTTGAAGAGAGTAGTGTCAGTTGAATAATGAGTTCAGAAGACAGACTGTAGAGTTAAAAAGAGAGTGAGGACAAAGGAAGCAGGATCCTTGTTTAGAGATAACCTTCTTAAGGAACTTAGCCACTAAGACAGGAGAGACATAGGATGATAGATAATGGGAAATGGAAGGATCAAGTGATGGTTTTTGAGGATGGGAGAGACACAGATGTGTTTGTAGGCAGTAGGAAAGCACACAGTAGATAGGGAGAAGTGGAAGATTACTGAGAAAGTAGAGACAATCCTGCTAGAGAAGACAGGATGGAACAGGATTACTCATGCATGTAGAAGTCTTGTCTGGTCATCTCTTCATGTGAAACAAGGATGAAGGACAGAATGATGGAAGGCTTCTGAATGATGTGAGGTGAGGAGGGAAGAAGAGAAGCTTCTCAGTGAATGGCCTTTTTTTTTCCCCCAGTGAAATATAAAGCAAGGTTTTCCATTTTGAGGATTTAGGGGCAGGGCGTGGGACATTATGAGAGCTTCAAGGAGGGATAAAAAGGTTTGGAAAAGTCACTGTGGTAAGCGAGATAGTGAAACAGGTAGATAGGAAGGATTTTCTTGCCACAGTGAGGGTCCAGTTGGAGTTATGTAACATAAATTTGTAGTAGTAAACTTTTGGGACAAGAACTCACTATTTGACAAAAATTGCTGGGAAAATTTTAAAGCAGTTTGGCAGAAACTAGGTAAGGCCAACATCTCATACTGTATGCCAAGATAAATTCAAAATGGGTACATGATTTAGATATGAAGGGTGATGTCATAAGCAAATTAGGGGAACATGGAAAATTTTACCTGTCAGATCTATGGATAAGGGAAGAGTTCATGACCAAAGAAGAGACAGAGAACATTATAGGATATAAAATGGATAATTTTGATTACATTAAACTTAAAAGTTCCTGCATAAAAAATACCAGTGCTTTTGAGATTAGAAGGACAGCAGGAAATTGGGGTAAAATTTTATAGCAAAGTTCTCTGGTAAAAGCCTCATTTCTCAAATACATAGAGAACTGAGTCAAATTTATAAGAATATAAATCATTCCCCAATTGACAAATGGTCAAAAGATATTAACAGGACATTTTCAGAAGAAGAAATCAAAGCTACCTATAGCCATATGAAAAAATGCTTTACATCACTACCGATTAAAGAAATGCAAATTAAAACAACTCCGAGGTACTACCTATCAGATTGACCAGTATGACAGAAAAGGAAAATTACAAATGTAAGGAATATAGAAAAATTGGGACACTAATGCATTGCAGGTGGAATTGTGATCTGATACAAGAATTCTGGAGAGCAACTTGGAACTATGACCAAAGGGGTGAAAAACTATGCATAGTTATTGGCCCAGCAATACTACTACTAGATATGTACTTCAAATAGATAAAAGGAAAACCTATATATACAAAAAGATTTCTAGCAACTCTTTTAGTAGTAACAATTAGAAATTGAGACGATGACCATTAATTGGGAAATGGCTGGTTATGATGGAATACTATTGTTTTATAAGAAATGACAAGAAGGATGGTTTTGGAAAAGCCTAGAAAGACTTACATTAGTGGATATAAAGTGATATAAGCAGAACCAGGAGAACATTGTACATAGTAACAGTAATATTGTACAATGATCAACTATGAATGACTTAACTATTCTCAGTAATAAAAAGATCCAAGACAATTCCAAATAACTTATGAAAAATGCTATCCACCTCCAAAAGAAGAACTGAGGGAGTCTGAATGCAGATAAAAGCATACTTTTAAGAACTTTATTTTTCTTGTTTTTGGGGGGCCTGGGGCTCTGTCTTTTCTTTTGCAGAATGGCTAACATGGAAATGTTTTGCATGACTGCACATGAATAACCTCTATCAAACTGCTTGCCCTCTTGAGGAGGGGGGAGAAGAAGGAGGATGAGAATTTGGAACTTCAAATTTAAAAAAGGAATATAAACTTTTTACATGTAATTGAGTAAAAAAATAAAATGAGAGAAAAAAATTTGTAGTGGACTGTGTCAGTAGAGTTTTGTGATTTTTCACTAGCTTCATTTAGAAGCACATGAATAGAAACAAAGGTAGTGGATAGACAAGTAATCCATGGTTGTGGTTGTCAGGGCAAGGTCCTTGATAGGATGAAGATTCAAGGAACTCAAGAGAAGAGGACAATTTAGAGTTTAATTGGTTCACCAAGGGGTCAAGATGGAGAAGAGAATAGAATGAATGAAAGAGGGAAAATGAAAAATTGGAAAAAAATTGTTGGGCTTAGCAGATGAGAGGTCATTAGTAAGCTTGCGGAGAACAGTTTCAGTAGCAAGACGGAGCCAGGACTCACATGAAATGGGACCGAGAAGTAATTGGGAGGTGAATAAATGGAGGCAACAGTTATAGATAATTTTTCTAAAGAATTTGGCTATTAAAAGGGAGAAGACATATAAAATTATAGACTGAAGATCTGGGCTGGTTTGTAAATTTAAGGGAAGGAACTAGTGAATAACAAAATATTGAAGGAGAGAGAGAGGAGGAGGAGGAAGAGAAGGAGAAGAAGGAGGAAGAGGAGGAAGAAGGGAGGTAGGGAGAGGTAGAAAAAAAAGATGAGATCAAGAGCACAAGTAGAGTTGAGATAGTCTACATCTTCCTCAGAGACTGCAGAAAGAATAAACCTCACTAAACTGATAAGTCCCCAGAAGATGAGGGGATTGCCATAGGACAAAGTAGCATGATTGTAATGAATAACTTGTGAGTGTCAAGAATCACCTCTCAGTTATACAGTTAATATGGTTAGTCAGGGAAATATGGGCAACAATCAGGAGCAGAAAGAGGGTGGCTCCATGTGACTGAGCCATTTCCTCAGGTATGAGTCATAAACACCAAAAGAGAGACCATCAAGGAACAACCAGATCCTACCAAAGATGGTCAGATGAAACCTATTACAATCAGCTGGCAGAGCCTCAATAAGAATTATTCCTTATCCCACACATTATGGTGCAAATTGGCCTCTGTTCTTCACATAAAGCATTCCATTCCCATCTCTGGACCTTTGCCCTGGCTGTCCCTCATACCTGTAATGCTCTCCCTCCTCATCTCCACTTTTATCTCATAGGATCCCTCTATTCCTTCAAGATAATTTCACAAACCAACTATATGATGTCTTCCCTGACCCATGAACTGCTCCCTCCCTCCCTGGTTTTCATTATCTTGTATTTATTCTGTACGTACTTATGTCTAGGATCTCCTCCTCTGATAAAATGTGAATTCCATGAGGACAGGGGCTTTCATTTTTTGTCATTGTGTTCTCAGCACATAGTAGGTGATTAACATGCCTGTTGATTGACTGAAGATCAAAGGGCCTTGGAACCAAAGTCCACAGTCATTCGCTTTGGTAACAGCACCAATTGACCAATGAGGCCAAACTGGGATTGGTTACAAGATTGGACAAGATGGACATATGTATAGGGTACACTGGAAAGGTGAATTCAGCCTTTGCTTTTTAGGAGCTCAAGTCCACTAACCATCATCAGGATGCAGGCTTTGAACTGGTGTTGCCTGAGACCCTGAAGAAATAATCTCTGCCCCCACTAAGTTCTGCTTGGTCATTTCCACCTGGACTCATAGGAGCAATGGTAAGGATTAGAGAAAATTGAGTGTCCTGCTGTACTGGATGAATCCCAAGAAATCTATTCTGGTCATCTTTTTGAATAATAGTTTTAGCATATACCTCTATGACCGGTGTAGGACCTGCACAAGTCCTATGGACTAAGTCAAAAGGAGCGTTCATGCATGGATTATATCAGGGTAAATTTTTAGGGAACCTCTAGGGAATCTGTAGGTCTCAGTAACTGCTTTGACTCTTAGATGTTCAGGTCCAAACAACATGCCTGGAGTTTCACCATTGATTTGGATGAATTCTAGTCCACTCAAAGTACTAACATAAAATTGTAGCCAGTGAACTGAGGCTTAAATACCTTAAATGCAGCTTAAATACAGAGTATCAAAGAGACACTGAACCAGCAGCTTACTGGTGAATATTTAACAATCAGCTCTTCCAAAAAAGAGTACCTGGCACACTTTCCATTTTAATCTGTATTATTAACAGTTTCTGCATCACTTTCTTAAGTCGAGACAATATTGTTTGCCCTTCTATTTCTAAGAGGCCTAATGACGCCACAGGATGATGTCCTGACACATTTGTGAATTGGATTTAAGTGGGGCAGAGCTGCACAAAGTTGTCAGCCTCCCTCTCTCTTCCAGAGTTGTTAAAATCCAGTAGCAAGACCAAAGTCAAGCTCACTAGCCCAGGATGCAGCTCCTTCAGCTGCCTTCATGGCTGGGAGAACAAATTGTTTTTACCTGCCTATCTATCCATCCATCCATCCATCCATCCATCTATCTATCTCTCCATCTATCTATCTATCTATCTATCTATCTATCTATCTATCTATCTATCTATCTATCTATCTGTCTGTCTGTCTGTCTGTCTATCTATCTATCTATCTATCTATCTATCTATCTATCTATCTATCTATCATCTATCATCTGTCTATCATCTATCTATTTATTTACTTATGTATGTATGTATTTATTTACTTACTTATTTATCTGCCTATTCCACCAGAGAAAGTCTTTATGTGCTTGGGGGTAAACCCCCTAACTCATTAATGGGTTTGTGACACATTAGTTACCTTCAACCTAGAAATAGTTTACCACGGGAATGGTACAGCCTGTATGTCTCTTAGAGCCACAGGTGAGAGTTGGGTGACAAGTTGGAGCCCTGAAAAGGGCTCATCAGCCCTCACACCAGGGCACTAGTCCTCCTTGAATACCTATTACCCCAAGTCTAGACAATAAAATTTTTTAAAATATCTAGACCATTAAAAAATACACAATAAATCAAGCCCAGATTTGTATTGTTTGCCAATTTCCAAGGTGTAAATGTTCACACTGAAAATTTAATAATGGCATGAGCCAGTTTGAACTAGCTCCAACATACTCCTGCGCTGATCCTTCCATCTCAAGGATGGATTCAGAGGAGTTGATTTTGGAGGTTCCTCAGCATCTCAAGGATGGAAGGATTATCTGAGGAAGAGTCTCACCATGAAGGTGGGATATGAAGCATGTTGACAAACTCTCATCACCCTCCACACAGAATCCATCTCAGTGATTCCTGACCTTTCTAGTAGTGGCATTATAAAGTCACCCTGCTGGAGATGTGGAACTCAGGAACTCAGGAACACCTGAGATGTCAGTCAAGAGCACCATCAGAGAATCCTATAGCCTGTATGTTTCACCTTTAGTGGTGATACAGAAGAAGACTGATAATACCCTGATATGTACTAGCTATTGTGCTTTGAACAAGAGAACTGAGGTGGATAAGTACACCGTGCCAAGAGTACAAGATGTCCTGGACTGCCTGCTGGGAAGCCAGTGATTTTCATTGTTGTACCTGCACAGTGGATTCTGTCAGCTCTGAATGGTAGAAAAAGATAAAGAAAAGACTGTTTTCAATTGCCCACTAGGATCCTAAGAGTTTGTGCATATTCCTGAAGGAATTTCTGAGCCCTCTATCACTTTTCAGTAGCTTCTGGAAAAAGTCCCTGGTGAAATGTTCATTCCAAATGACTGGCTAAAATATATCTTCTTCTTTATGAAGAAATGGCAAATTTGAGATGCAGTGATACAGGATGGGCTGGTCAGTTGTGACCTACTCTAGGTGACCCCATGGACTTTGTTCATGGAGTAGTTTTGGAGTAGTTTATTGGAGTTACTAGAGTAGTTTGCAGTTTCCTTCTCCAGTGGCCCCCCTATTTTACAGATGAGGAACTGAGGCAAACAGGGCTTTAGTGATTTGACCAGGGTCACACTGCTAGTAAGTGTCCGGGGCTGGATTTGAATGCAGATCTTCCTGAATCCTATATTGTCCTGACTTATAAGGCGTTCCACTGCTAGAATGCATAGCCATAGATATTTGGGATAGAGAGTCTGGGAAGGTCATATTTGAAGATGGCTAGGATCAGATCTCAGAGAGTTCTAGTAGAGCAGGGGTGGGGAACCTGAGATGCCCAGGGCACATGTAGCCCTCTAGGTCCTCAAGTGTGACTCTTTGACTGCATCCACACTTCACAGAACAAATCCCCTTAATAAAAGGATTTGTTCTGTAAAACTTGGACTCAATCAAAAGGCTGAACCCAAAGACCTAGAAGGCCACATGTGGCCTCAAGGTCATAGGTTCCCCACCCCTGTGGTAGAAAGATGTCTCGAGGAGGAGAAAGCCAGACCCAGGAAGGAAGGTTGATCTTGAGGCCTTATGAACTTTGCAGACTCAAGCACTTAGCATAAGATTTGTGCTTCTCTGCTCCCCTCTTAAAAAATTCTGAAAGCTGTTGCTAATGCAGCGGTAGCTGCCCTGGGGACAGAGGGGCTGGTGGAAGGAATGAGAAACCTATTGGGCCAAGTTGAATGAGATGATCCCTGCTGACTCTGATGTCAATACCCTCCTCCCATGGTCCTGAGACGGGGAGAAGGCAGATACCATTAACTCCCTGCTCCCCCCACCCCGGTTTGTACTTTGCCTTCATCCTTGTGAGCAAGAGGAGGTAATGCAAGAAAGCCCCATTTCCTGTGGCAGCTATCAGTATTTACCCAGGATTCTCCTTTGACCTCTGTGTATGTTGTATATTCCTCTTAGCTATCAGATATCCCACTGCTAGATAAAAGAAAAACTTAGTGTGCTAATCTGAGTTTGAGTTGCTATTTGAGAGCAAAAGACAGGGAAGGATTATGCAAGTCTGGAATCAAAAATTATGGATGTCTTTAGCACCTTGTCTGAAGCTGGAAAATGGGGAGGCCAGAAGCAATGGGCCTGGCCCAGGGCACTTCCCACCTGGTTCCAGCCAGCACAAGGTGGTAAGCAAGGAGAAATAAGAGAGGAGAGGGGAGATTTTATTCTGAGCCTTCATTCCTTACGCTACGTGTATGTGTGTGTGTGTGTATGTATGTGTATAAATATTTTAGCAAATGGAAAAGGCTAAGAATAAAGAGGTGATAGAGGAGAAGGAGTATGCCAATATCCTAGTGATGACAGACCATAGGTTCTAGTGAGAGTACAGGCCTACAGCCCTGGACAAGAACCAGAAGCCTAAAGCATTATGGGAGTATTTCTTTGTCCATGTTTTCTCTGCTAGGATCCATTCTGATTGAGGCTGAGATTTGAGATCAAAAGACTCAAGGAAGGACTGGCCATGGCAGGAGTCAAGGAGTCAAGAGTGCAGCTCAGAGCACTTTGGGTCACTATGTAGCCTTCCTCATGCATGTATAGAATGTCACCCTTAGCCATTCAGAGAAGACGGGCTAGGTGTTCTCTAGTGAACACTGCCACTGTCCCTTCCCCTTCTCAGGACAAGAGTCACTGGGAGTATTTCCTCAGGATATGCTGACCACCTAAGCCACCTAGTTCAAGCTCTGTGCTGCCTATGACACCATCAAAAACAATGCTCTAAGCTTTATTCCATACCTTGATGTTTGGGGGATAAGAATCATATCTTCCCATTATTCTGTGTCATGGAGTTTATAGATTTGTAGAATCATAAAATTAGAGTTAGAAGATCACTTAGACCCCATGAGTTCTGACTCCCTCATTTTGTAGATGAGAGAACTGAGTCTCATGAAGGTTAAGTGACTTGCCCAGGGTCACACAGCTATTACGTTTCTGAGGCAGAATTTGAATTCAGATCTTTTGGATTCAAAGTCCAACCCTCTGTCCACTACACCCCCACCTACCATCAAAAAACTACCACCAATGGGATTGAACCACCGTCTTTCAATTAATAGCTGAATGTGCTGATTACCCCACAGAGAAAATTTTGCTGGAGTTACAAACTAAGTTTTAGAAGTTGGAAAACATGTGGAAATGTACAACTAAAGCATCTCTTGACCCAGAGATCAATGAATAAAAGCCCGTTTCTTAAGCTATAGCCACACACTCAGGGATCATATGACTAAAAAAGTTTTATTGAGATCTATTGTTTTTACATCCCCTACATTTCCCAGTGTATCTCCTACTGTTTCTTTCCAGGGAGCCATCTTTTATAATGAAGAATTTTTGAGAAGGAAAAAAAAGTTCAACAAAATTCACCAGTGTATTGAAGAAGTCTGACGTTGTTTCATACCCATAGTACCCAACTTATGCAAAGAAGGGGTGGAGAAGGTACCTTCTTATATCTTACCTTTGGCCAAAGCTTAGTCATTATGATCTTGCAAGATTCATTTTCAGTTGTACCATTGCTATTTTTTCCATTTATATTTCTGTGGTCACTGTATATATTGTTTTCTTGGTTCTCCTTATATCACTTTGAATCAATTCATTTAAGTCTTCCCATGTTTCTCAGTCTTCATTATTAATATAATTTTTATATCCCAGCAATATTCCATTATATTCACATACCACAATTTCTTTATCCATTCTTCAATTGATGGACATTTGCTGAATGGAGCTAGAGGAGATGATGAGTCTTGTTGACTGGATTCACTGTGAATTTATGTCACAAAAATCTCAGCTGGGACCTCACTTTGTTGTCCAGTCATTTCCAACTCTTCATGATCCCATCTCAGGTTTTCTTGACAGATACTGGAGTGGTTTGTCATTTTTCCTCCAGTTCATTTTACAGATGAGAAATTGAGGCAAACAGTGTTAAATGACTGGCCCAGGATCACGCAGTTAGTAAGTTTCTGAGATCAGATTTGAATTCAGGAAGATGAGCCTTCCTGATTCCAAGCCCAGTGCTCTGTCCACTGCACTGCCTAGCTGCCCTACAATGTCATTGATGCAAGGCTATTCTTTTGTGTCTTCCCAATTGGTTCACTATCCCACTCACCATAGCACCTTATCTAAACATTCTCATTTCTCCTCAAGTCCCCCATGATACCCTTTCACTCACCCTCTTATCTGAGAGCTTTGCTACATACTTGACCAAAACAAAACACCAAAACCAAATTAATGCCATTCACAGAGAAATACTTATTTTCCCTTATTAGTCAGACATCTCCCAGCCTGCCACCTCCTTCACACCTGAGAAGATCTGCCACGCTCTTCTACCTGCCTTTATCTCATCCCCTTTCAGTTCTCTAGTGGGCCACCTGCTACGTTATCTCCCAACTCACTATAATTTTCAATTTCTACTATCGCTTCCCTGCTGCCTATAAACTTGTCTATGTTTCCCTCAACCCAAAAGAAACTGTCACTTGATCCAACTATCTGTGCCAACTACTGTCCAATAGCTTTCCTTCTGAAGGTAGCTAGGTGGTGCAATTAATACAGAGGTAGGTCTGGAGTCAGGAAAACCTGAGTTCAAATTCAAACTCAGGTACCTACTAGTTGGGCAACTCTGGGCAAGTAACTTACTGCTGCCTGCCTTAGTTTCCTCAATTGTAAATCTGGATAATTACAGCACCCACCTTCTAGGGCTGTTGTGAATATCAAGAGATGGTATTTGTAAACCACTTAGTACAGTGCCTAAGGGCACACAACAGGCATTTAATAAATGCTTGTTTCCTTCCTTCCTTCCTCAATTAATCTAGCAGCTTTGATTTTCCCTTTTGTTTTCTTCTTTCTCTCTTCTTTCTCAATTGGGTTTAAGTGACTTGCCCAGTGACTCATATACCTAGAAAGTATCTGAGGTTGGATTTGAACTCAGGTCCTCCTGACTCCAGGGCCAGTGCTCTATCCACTGCACCACCTAGGTGCCTCACTTTCATTGACTTCTAAGCTTTCTACGATCTGCTTTCTAAGTTCATAATTTACCTGAAACTGCTCTCTCCAAAGTTATCAGTTCTCTCTTAATTGCCAAATCGAGCAGCCTTTTCTCAGTCCTCATCCTTCTTGACCTCTCCAAGCATTTGACACTATTGATCACCCTCTCCTCCTGGATATTTCTCCTAGATCTTCTTTCTAGATTTCTTGACATTGCTTTCTCCTCCTACCTGCCAGACCATTCTTAGTTTCTTTTTTTTGGGATCTCCATCTACCTCACAACTACTATGAGTGTCCACCAACAGTCTATCCTGAACCCTCTTCTCTTCTTTCCCCTATATTCACTCTCAATGATCTCACCAGCTTTTGTGAGCTCAATGATTTCTATTCCAGTGATTCCCCCCCAAGTCTCTCCCGTGACTTTCAGTCTTGCATCTTCATCTGCCTATTGGACAGCTCTAACTGGGATCTCCCATAGATATGTCTACATATGTCCAAACCCAAACTCAGTGTTCCTTTCTGCTCCTACCAAACCCACCCTTCTTTCCAACTTTTCTATTCCCATCAAGGTTAGCACCATTTCCCCAGTCACCCAGGTTTACAGCCTCGGCGGCTATCTGCATTCACTTCACATATCCAATCTGTCACCAAGTCTTATGATGTCGACTTTCCCAACATGTCTGGAACATGTACCCCCCCCCTTCTGTCCTCTCACACTCTATTCAGACCATTATCATTTCATGCCTAGGCTATTGAAATAGCTTTCTGCTTGGATGCCTTGTCTTAAGCTTCTCCCCTCTCCAATCCATCCTCTGCTCAGCTGCCAAAGGGATTTTCCTAAAGCACAGGCCTGACTTTGCCATCCCATTGACTCAATATGCTCCAGTGGCTCCCTATTACATCTATGGTCAAATAGAAAATGCCCTGTCACTTAAAGCTCTTCACAAACTGGTCACTTCCTCCCTCTCCAGTCTTTTTTTCCTTAAGTCCCCTCCATTCACTCAACAATCTAGTTACATAATTGTTGTTCCTTGCACAGGACACTCCATCTCCCATCTCCATTCCTTTTTCTTCACTGCCCTCATGGTCTGAAATTCTCTCCAACTTCACCTTTGCCTCAGTTTCCCTGGCTTCATTCAAGATTCAGCTCACATCTTACCTTCTGTGAAGAGCTTTTCCCATTCTTTCCCCATTGTTAGTATCTTATCCTTGAAATTTACTTTCATTTATTTTGTGTGTGTGTGTGTGCATGTGCGTTGGTAGTATATACATAATTTTTTCCTGCATAATCTCTCCCCTATTAGAGTGCCAGCCACTTAAAGGCAGAGGTAATGTTTTTGTCTTTGTATACCTAGTGTTTGGCAGAGCGCCTGGCACATGGTAAGTACTTAAAATAATTGTGGATTGCCTGACATGTACTTTTTTACTTTAGTTTTTTGCTATTATAAAAGTGCTACTATGAATATTTTGATTTTTATGAAGCCTTTCTTTTTGTCAAAGCAATGGCATGATGACAGAATGTCCTACCCTGCTCCAGCCAGGGATAGAGCCCTGACACAAAATTTTGTTGCTCAAAGAAAACACATAATAATAGACTGATGAAGAACTATGCTATGTTAGGTAGATGAAGGATTGAGTAATGTGCCATGCTACAGATAGCACTAGAGAATGGTTGGGAACCCTTCAAAGATGACACATGGTAACCACCTGATGCCTGGGACAACCAGAGCGATAGAGAGCCAATGAAGTGGGTTCCAAGAAAAGTCCTTTTTACCAGTTGTGGGTGGAAGCAAATGATGGCCTCTAGGGAGATCTATTTATATAGTGCTTTAGGTGGCGAGAAAACTATAATTTAGCACCTTTTTAAGCCTGCCAAGATTGCCTGAGCTGAGGATGACCTTTAACCAGGAGAAAGCAAGATGGAAGGATTCCCCCTTTTTGCCTAAAATTATATTGATGTGCAGCCACATGGGACAGTGGATAGAGCTGGTCCTGGAGTCAGGAAGATCTAAGTTCAAATCTAACCTCAGACACTAGCTATGTGACCCTAGGTAAGTCATCTAAACCTGTTTGCCTCAATTTCCTCATCTGTAAAGTGATCTGGAGAAGGAAATTGCAAACCATTTCAGTATCTTTCCCGAGAAAACCTAAATGGGGTCATGAAGAGTCAGACATGACTGAAACACCTAAACATACACGCATCAATGGAAGCCTTAAAAAAAAAGAACACTCTTAGAATGTGATTTACTAGGGGCTAGAAACTATGGTAGTCAAGCCGGGCTCAAGACCAGGACTGTAAACCAATGGGATCTAAGGATATCGAGATTCCAGAATGGAGAGTGGGATCACCACAGAAATGTCAAGACTCTGGCCAGTGACAGACCAGAACATTGGGTTATGCCTCTAATGGGAGAAGAAGTGACAGAAGATGCCTTTTGATGGAGTGTTTATGCAGACTTTGTATGTGTGGAGCCACATAGCTATGCGCAAGTCCCTCAGACCTGTTTGGGTTCACCAACCATTGCTCACGGGTAAATCTCCCCAACCAGCCAGAATTCATTATATGATGTCACAGCAATACAAAAACACTTTTACTTAACAGAATTCACTATATGTGACAAGAGACATGGTACCCTCCCTCTTCCAGACTTCCAGGGATTGTTAGGTTGTGAATCTACTTGGCTTCCACTTCTGTGTCAGTTTTCCATCCTGGCATTGAAAAACAGTGAAAGGAAAAACAGGTTTGTAAATCCACTCTCTCCACATTCTTCAGTTCCTCTGCCTACAGGCATGGCAGGCAGGATGTTAGTGTAACACTCCAAGCAGCAGCATTTCTCAGCTGATGAATCTGAATGGTTGTGGAATCTGTAGGTTGTGCCCTCACTGTCATCAATGAGATCTAAATGTGGCCATGGAAATCCCATTTCTGGAGAAGGCTTGGGAACAAGAGGCTCAGGATGCTGGATCAGATCTTTGTTTCCCTTCATCTCTCTCTCTACCACTTCCTTCTGTCTTTCCCTGTCTCACCAAATGAATTGGACTTAACAATGGCATGAAGAGGGGGATGTCTTGACTTGGAATTGTTTCTATTCCGGCCAGAAATTCTGAGGGTCTGTTTCAGATAGATTCTTTTGTGAAGGGAAACTAGGCCTTTTTTTTTTTGCCTTATTATCTGGGAAAGACCTTAGCTTAAAAAGGCCAGGTCTCCTTTTGCATCTGGGGCCATTGTTGGTTGTCTTGCCACATGACTTTGCTGCTGGACTCTAATGACTCTAGAGGACATAGTGAGGCTGATAACTGTGCACACCTCTGCCTCACTTAAATCCAATTTACCTGCAAGTCAAGACATCACCCTCCTGATGTCATTGGTCTTCTTTGAGAATGAAGGACCACTACCAACAACTCAAATGAACCTGCTTCACTTCTCTATCAAGAGTTCAGTCTACCTAGTTACTGGGTTGCTGTAGTTGCTCACCCCCCCAGTCATCGATGAGGTACCAAAGAATCCCTTTATACACGAAGTCCTAACATTCTGTAGTGCATATAACTTTTGCCCCTTTACGATGTGCAACCCTAATAATACATATTAATTATTGCATATGCTATTTACAACTCTAATTTTGATATAATATTCTGCAGTTGGCCTATAGATTTGGGATAACTGCCTGTGACTGTGCTGTACACATATTAATGGCTGTTTTATAGTATTTGCTTATAGATGTTACTGTGCACCAAAGGAAACTTTTGAGGCTTCTTAGGCAACTAAGGAAGTTACTTCAGTAGGCCAAACCTTAGTTCTTGGAAGCTTCTGAGATGGTTTCCTTACTTTTTAAGGATGCTTAGGGCACAGTTTGTGAATTTCCAGTCATGAAATGGTGACTGCTGTCATGGTTCCTGACCACATTAGTAATAGATAGCACTCCTACTAGAGAAGCCCAAAGACAGTAGAACTTCTACCATGTCTGAATGAAAGAATTATGGCAGGAGATATGGGGACAGTTGAAGAGAGCCAGGGAGAGGAAGCATTCATGGCAAGACCCAACAGATGATTGTTGGGTCTCTTGTTGGTAATGGGTTGAACCGTCCTCAGCTAACAGGAGTGCACATGATCACCTGGGGGCAGAATGTGAAGGCTGCACCTGTTTGCCATAAACAGGATTATCTCTCTGCCTTAGGGGTGATGCATGATTGGCTCACTGTGCTGAGGACATGGCAGGGAGGGGCCCTAAGGGGCCCTGGAGAAAGGACTTAAATACAGGCTACCCAGAGGCAGAAGGAAGTCCAGCCACACCAGGTTTAGAGAAAGTAGTTAGAAGCAAGTGTTGTGTTCTGAAGAAGAGTTCCAGCCACACCAAGCTTAGAGAATGAGAGAGAGTTCCAGCCACACCAAGCTTAGAGAAAGTAGCTAGAAGCAAGTGATGTGTTCTGAAGAAGAGAAAGCTCCAGCCATGCCAAGCTTAGAGAATGTAGCTAGAAGCAAGTCCTGAGTCCTAAGTTTTCTGTGCAGCTGTTTCTCCGGGAGTAAGCGGAAGGGAGCCAGGGACGCCCGAAGCCTGTTGAGGAAGGGTATAGGTGAAACCTATACAGCCTGACCCCTGAAAACCGTAGCAATGATAATGGGAGGGGGGCAGGAAGGAGAAGGGATAAATCACCTATGTATTTGACTTGCTGGCAGTCAAGAGTAAGCTGAGGGACAGGGACAGTGGTACACTGTTGGGAAATCTGTGCATTGGTACAACCATTCTGGAAAGCATTTTGGAGTTTTGCTTAAAAAAAGGCTAAAATTACCATATTTGTTGGCCCAGAAATGACACTGGTAGGAATATACCTACAATGAAGTGGGCAAGAAAAAGAAAGGTCCCATGCACACTGAAATTTTCACAGTAGCAGAAACAAAAGAGAAAGTCATTGTCTGGGAAATGACTAAACAAATTGTGGTACATGAATGGAATGGAATATTACTGCTCCACAAGAAATGATGAATATGAAGAAATCAGAGAATGTGGGAAGACATATAGATCAATACAGAGTGAAGTAAACAGAACCCGGAAAACGATGTAAAGGAGAACTAGAAAAATGTCAAGAGAAGGGACAAAAGCACCAACAAAAACTGGATATTGTGGAATTATGATGAACAAGCTTAGTCCCAAAGAAATGATAAAATGTATCTCCTTCCTTTCTGTGCAGAAGTGGAGAGCTATGGGCGCAGAACATTATATATACTGTCAGACATAGTCGATGTTATAGTTAATTTTGATAAGCTACTCCTTTCCCCCTCAACCTTTTTTATCCTATTGCAAGAGATGGCTTGTTGGATAGGGGAGAGGGCGGGAGAGGGATGCTTTTGGGAATGTAATTAATGCAAAAACAAGGGATATCAATAATAATTTAAAATTAAAAACAGATGATTAAACTGAGGGAGCAAAGAGAAGCTGAGGTGACCTCCTGCTATACCTAGGAATGGAGTCTTTGGCTGAAATAAAAAGGAAGAGAGAGATAGATGAGTCTGCAATGGCATCCTTGAACCCAGCAGATCTAGCAGTATCCTGACACCCCCAGAGCCAGTGAAACAAATGGTAGCATCCAAGAGGAATCTACAGATTTTCAAAAGACAAAATTGGGAGGAAAGAGGAAACTGCCTTCTTCACTTCATGTGTCCCACCCATCTCCATGGCAATTTCCCACCAGTGTCTATGGGGCATCACATCTATTTTTTGCATGGGAGTGAGAGTGGGGGTTGAGAATCATTCTGTTGTCCATTTATTTTTGCTGTTAATTATTTTGTTATTCTGTATTCATTGATTCCTTTTCTGTTTGATTTAGGGCTCCTGCATAGTTTGTGAATAAGGAATACACATTGAATCATATTCGTATATTATTATTATGTTATTAGTATTGTTCAATACCCGCTTTTCATGCTTAACCTGGAGTTATTTGGGGATCTTAGAATAGGAGGAGGAAGGTTAAAAAGAGAAAGGAATTGGGGAGGTGAAGGGTTGATGACTTTGTGTGGCTCTGCCTCTCAAATCCAATTCATGCTCAAGTCAAGATATCACTGGTGATGTCACTGGTCCTCCTTAAAAATGAAGGATGGACAGTAATTAGGAAAGGAAGCAGTGAATGAGCCTCTGGGATTAGTAGGCTGTGAGTTTTCTAAGACAGACAGAAAAATGGTTGAGGTTCCCACTATCCAATGTCCTTTGATAATAATAGTAGCTAAATGCACATACACTGCATTAAGGTTTGTAAAATGCTGCCCACAGATTATTTTATTTGATTCTTGAGACAACTCTCTGAGGTAAGTGCTGTTATTATCCCTGTTCTACAGATGAGGAAACTGAGGGTGGGGGAAGTTATGTGACTTTTTCAAGATGACACAACTACTAAGTGCCTGAGGCAGGGTTTGAACTAAGTTCTTTCTGATTTCAAGATTAGCACTACCTAGCTGGTCCTCTTCCCTAGCTCCACACCCAAAATAACAATCACGGCTAGCGTTTACATAGTACTTTAAGGCTTCCAAAGAGCTGTATCAATGTATTTTATTGGATGATGGGTACAAGCGGTAGCAGTGTTCACTATACAAATACCAGGAATCCAGTAATAGGGGCACCAGATATTTCAGGCCAGATTCTGGGCTCAGTAAATGCTTAATGGCAAGGTGTTCAAAGGCAGAATTTTATCCCTACAGGGCACAACTTTGTAGCCTCACCAGAAGATGGTTGGATAGGAGTCATACACAGGACATACCCTCCAGGTGAAGTTCCTACGTGGCTCTCCAATGAGTCTGAGGACCTGGGGTCCATATGGCACTAGGCATGGCGGCAAAGTTCTAGGCCTCTAGAGGTCTCAGTGTATCATTCATTATAAATCTCCCAAGTGTGGAAAGGGGTAAAATTCTTATCTGTCTGTGATTTAGAGGAAATTGTGAGATTAATAAAAATAGATCAAGTTGATTATATAAAAATAAAAGGCTTTTATATACTTAAAAGGAAGCTATCCAGAATAAGAAGGAAAGATCCAGATAAGAACAAAAACCTTTTACATTAAGCATTCTGATAAAAGTTTCACATCTAAAATTTATAAGGCATTGATTCAAGTTTATGAGTAAGAGCCATTTGCCAAAAGATAAGTGGGCAAAACTATGAATAAGCAGTTTTCAGGAGAAAGACAAACTATCCACAGGCACTGAAAAAAATATTTAAGATCATGAATAACCAGAGAAATGAAGCAAATGAAAACAGAAACCAATGAAGACAACTCTAAAATATAAGTTGACATCCATAAAAGCAGTAAAGACAGTAAAATATTATGAAATTCAATACTGGTATGCCTGTGGAAAAATTGGCACACTGATATATGCTGTGAATATAATATAATGTGTGGTGAATTGTTTTGGTCTTTCTGGAAAACAATATGGAGTTATACAATAAATGCAGCAGGGTTAAGGGGTGGGGGAGAGGTTATATTCAATGTAATGAGTTACCGTAATCAATTAATGAGATTACAGAGCATCTCCTATGGAGCTTGATGTGTGTCTTAGCCCCTTGCTGATATATATATATATTTACTAAAGGACTACTGAAGAAATAAATATGAGTTGGATGTGAAATAATGTAAAGTCTTGGTGGGACAAAGAACAAAATAGAAATAGATCATTTAACAAAAGATAATGATCATGAGGCAACCAAAATTTTGAGAATGCAATCAAAGCAGTCCTTAGGAGAAAAGTTATATCACTTTCATCAATAAAAGAGAGAAAGAATAAATAAATAGAACATATGTTTTTAAAAAAAAACTCCAGAAAAATAACAAATTTTAAAAACCACAATTAAACTCCAAAATAGAAATTTTGAACATCAAAGAAGAGGTTAACAAAATTGAAAGCGGAAAACACATTGATTAGAAGCTATTGGACATTGCCATTCTTCCATATTAATTGCTGTCAATCACTTGTTCAGACAGTGCAAAGCTGAATAGGAAATATTTGTTCAGCAGTTTCACAAAGGGTCTTTACTTTCTGGAGCATTACAATGAGTATAATAGTTTATTTGAGTATATTATATTTCTGTTTAAGTGTTATATTCTGGTCACTTAAGGAAATTTGGCCACATCCTGAAGGCTAGTTATAAAACCAGCAAAGTGGTTCATATCCAGGCACATTTAGTAGCTTAGTGGTAAGGGGTGCAATGGTAAATGTTTAACAACTGACTCTGGGGGAAAAATGTATGCATGACAAATCTTTTAAATTTAATTTGCATTATTAACATTTTTCCCAATCAGTTTTTTAAGTCCAGAAATTAACAAACTGATACTTCAGCCTTGATTTGTAGTGTTTGTCAATTTCTGAAGGATAACTAGTTACCACATTGAAAATTCAACAGTCAGCCCTTGTGAGCTGGTTACAGCATGTCCTCAACTCACCTCCTTCCATTTTTGATTAGAGGAGGATCTTATGAATTTAAAAGGATCTGAATGATTTCCATTATAATTCTAGTACTATCCCTAGAGCTCCTGATGATGGTCAGGAGTAAAGGGCAAATTATACACCCAAAAGGAGGTGAAGTTTCAAGTCTATACAAGGAATCTAGCCAAAAGTGATACCATAATAAGGGCCTCCAGCAAAAGGACTTCCAGGAGCTGTGAGTTACTCTCCTTTCGCTCCCTGTACTCCAAGCTTGAAATTATTTTCCCCTGGACTCTATATATATTTGTGGGAGAAGGAGTCACATACCTTGGGAGAGGGGGAAGGAAATGTATTTTATACCAAGAGTTCTTACCATATCACCTTAGTAAATAAACCTAATTAAACCTTACTAATTGCTATTGTTAACCTTAAAGTTTGGTTAAAGGAGACAAATAAGCTATATGATATACATTTTTATCATTTATTACCTTAAAGCTAGAAGCTTCATGCTGCGTGGAGTTAGAATCGAAGTTCTGACTGCCTGATACAAAATTGACAAAGTTATTTTATATGTTTTAGTACAATCCCAGGACATCTATGTCCCTCGGATTTATGGTCTCCATATGTTTTCTATCTATACCACGGGAAAGAAAATGTCTTAGTTGTAAACACAGATTGACAAGACAACAGACACAAATATGGTCAGTTGGACTTTATGATCTAAGGATTTCTCTGTTTTCCCCCCATATGAAGTATGTCCCCAAGATAAGAGAAATCCCACTGTTTAGCCTTTTCTGGTCCCTGGAGCTGGTGACACAGGAAAGAGCATTTTTAAAGCAAAGTAAAGCAGTAATTGTGATTAGTTCAGACTTTGGCCAAAAAATGATATTTAATGATTATCACTATCAACCGAAAAGAAAGGAAGGAAACCTCCTTGGGAGTGTGTGTGTGTGTGTGTGGGGGGGGGGGTGTTACGAGTTACAATATTAAAGCAACTTTTCTATCCCTAGAAACCTGATGAGAGAAGTAGCAGCCACCTTTTAGGATTTTGATCTGCCAGCACAAATGGAGGTTTGGGAGAATTTATCCCAGAACAGGTGCTAGCTACATCTGTATTTGTTCAGGTGTGTCTGTGACTCCTCAGCATGTTACACAATTTCCATCAAGGAAGAAATAAAAAGTCAAATGTTTGTATGACACATTGAGTACCTTTGTGGGAGTGGACCTTGTTACCTAACTAGACATGAGTTCCACCTAAGCTTTGCAGCAGAGGCAGAGAAGGAAGTTGACCCCTTTAGGTTCAAGGTCCCCAGGATTGGACCTAGATCTGTGTGAACCCTGAGTCCCTTGTGGGCATTGCTGGGACTCAACATGCACTCTACTAACTGAGGGGGGGAGAGAGAATGTAGCTGATATTTAATGTATGTTGAAGTTGATAAAAATCCCAGTCTGATCCTCATCATGTTAAGGATTTACCCTGTATTTATGAAGTCTGTGCCAGTAAAACTTGAGTTTGGCAGGTGCTACTAAGCTGGAAAGACTTTCAATACAGGCTGAGGCGGGACTGGGGAAGGGAACAAGGATTTATTAAGAACCTGCTTGCTATGTGCCAGACACAGTGCTAAGGGCTTCACGAATATTATTTGACTTGATTCTTACAACCACCCTAGAAGGCAAGTACTACTATTATCCTAATTTTATAGCTGAAGAAACTTAAGGCAGATAACAGTTAAGTGACTTGCCCATGGGCACATAGCTAGTAAGTGCTCGAGACAGAATTTGAATTCAAGTCCTCCTGCCTCTAGGCATAACACTCTGGACACTTACCTGCCAGGGTCCATCATCAGGATGGAGGGATGAGACTACTTTGAGCAGTCCTCCACAACATAAGATACTAAAATGTTTGTACTCAATGACCCTATTACAGGGACCCTACCCAAGAATTTTATTTGAGAGAGTGGAGCAAAATAAAAAGACCTATCTGTACAAAAATATTCCTAGCAGCACTATTTCTAATAGGAAAAAAGGGAGGGGGGGAGCAAGCTATGTGCTCAACAACTGGGGAATGGCTTGAATAAGTTATGGTATATGGATGTAATGGAATATTACTGTGCCATAAGAAATTACCAATATGAATAATTCAAAGAGATACAGAGAAATTTTTGTGAAATGATACAGAATGAAGGACTAAGGGAACTTTAGGTGCAGTGATTGCAACTATGTAAGTAAAGAGAACATTGAAAAGCAACAAAATTCTTGTTACACACAGGGCAACTTTGTTACTCTCTTATGAAAGTTGAGAGACTTATCTCCGTTACATAGACAATCATTTACAATCACTTTTTTT
>CM053599.1:40659705-40672392 GCA_028646575.1 Pseudocheirus occidentalis | reverse complement strand
ACTCAGGAGATCTGGGTTTTAGTTGCATCTCTGCCAAGAACCATATGTGTGACCTTGGGGCAAAGGTTAGTGTGCCTCTTAGGGCCTCAGTTTCCTCATCTGTAAGATTAAGGGGTTGGACCAGATGATCCCTAAGGTCTCCTCTAGTCCTAATGTTTTATAAATCTGTGATTACTCAGAGATCCTAGAAAACAGCAACCAAACCAGAAAAAATGTCAAATCCTCAAGATTAAATTTCCATGGATTATGGGGGATTTGAGGACTAGAGAATCAGCAGTAAATCTTTAACACATTGAAAACTTCCCAAAGAATGGCTGAAGACTTTAATACTAAACCTAAAAACCACCTATAGATATTGTCCAGATTGTCACTGGGGGGTTGGGGGGCTGCTGGGGGAAGGGAGAAGATGAAATGCTAACCTAAAAAGGATGAAGTCAGAATCCTCATTCTGTGTACCACAAAGGCTCCCACTTAAGACAACTAAACATAAAGAGACACTGCCTATCCCTACACTGGCCTATTTGCAGACACAAGAGTGTCTATAGAGTAATACGAGGGCTAACTGTAGAGTGCTGACTTCTCTTTTTAACAGGTTAGGATTTATGAAGTGTTATCTATACCAAAGCAGTCACTGGGTGGAATGGAAGGAGAGCTGTGTACTTACTCTAACAAGACTGCCACTCTATAACTTTGTTGTCCCCTTCTTTAAGAATCCTCTTCAAAGTCAGATTACACAAGAAAATCTACTTCATGTTATAACCCTTTCTCATTTTTATCAATACTACCATCCGTACAAACAGACACACACACAAAATATATGAACACACACATACCACTCATACACCAAAATTCTCCAACTTACTCAACAATATTATCTACAAATTTTAACTTCAACTAACTTTGTCTTACTTCCAAAAGTAAAATCCACCCTCCAAGGATCAAGATTTATCATCATTGAAATGTTGTTAAAATGTGTCATAGGCTCAGAAGGCAGCTTCCAAAAAGGAATTTCTCACAATGTGTTGAGCAATGGCAGACTCATGTGTGTGTGTGGCCTCCTAAGGTGATTGCTTTGAAGGGGACAGTCCTCATTCAGCTAGACAAGTTCTGATCTATTTATTAAATAATACTACCCATCACTTATAGTCATACTTTATCATACAATCTACCCCACTCTGATGGGGTTTCCCCAACCATTTCCATTTGTGCCTATGCCTCCTCCCCCACCTCCCAATTCCATCATCCTACTCCACCCCCACCTCCATCCATGCATGCACTCAGACAAATGCAGGGAGGAGCTGAGTCTTCAAATTCTGTTTCCAGTCTAAAAGGGTAACTCTAATGGATTCTGGAAGACATTCATAGCAATCAGTCCTCTTTCCCAACAGCCTTTTCTCTGGCTAAGGATAATGCTTTGGCAAGATATTTCAGAGAGTTCTGTGAGCTAACAGTACCCTCTTTGAAGAAGACAAGACCCAGAGAACCACTTTGATGAGTGATACCTTCTAACTTGAGTGTCCCAAGTATGTGTTTGATGCTTAAGAGATCTCCCTAACTGCACATTCACACCCTTCAAATATATACTTCTCTCACAGACAGCCTCCACAGTCACACACTGAAATGCATTCTCAGCATATACTCTACGCACAAATACAAACACATACACACTCTACACTCATTCCCCCCATGTCATCCCCTAAAGTAACTTTAACTCACAAATAAAGCTATTGCCATATAAAATAATGCCCACCCATTGCACTTCAATTCATACTCTAACACAACCTCAAAGACTGAGCTCAACGAACAGAACTTCCTAAAAAAGTATTCTCTGCACCACACTCTCAGATCCTGAATGATTGTATCAGGTAGAGGAGGTGAGGGGACTTTAAGAAGTGATACTGACAACCCTGGATAACGTGTATTCCTAAGTCCTTGTCTCTTCCCTCTTATAGAGCCAGAGATCTCTACTTACCCCCAAGGCCAGCACAAGCAGACTTGGAGGGAGTCTGGGAGGCAGGAACCCTCAAGTCCACTGTGCATGGGCCCTGGGGTCCCCCGGGCTTCCTCCCATGGCCACCTCCACCCTCCTACCTGCAAGCAGTTGCATCCAGGCACAGATCTTGTAGACTGTGGCTGTGTTGCAGAAGAAGAAGAGGGCGAAACAGGTGATGCAGCCCAGGATCAGCACCATGGACAGCAGCACGAAGAAGGCAGCCGCCTTGAAGGCCCCAGACGGGATGGTGCTGAAGTCGGTGAAGGAGCCGCGGCAGGTGAGCTCCCGGCCAGCCAGCCCGCTCCCCACGCAGTAGTGGAAGAGGCCGAAGTAGCCGGGTTTAGGGGTGCTCACACTGTCGCCCACCCAGTAGGGCTGAATGAAGACCACCACGTTGATGATGGCGAAGCAGATGGTGAAGATAGCCCACAGCACCCCAATGGCCCGCGAGTTCCGCATATAATGCTCATGGTACAGCTTCGAGGCCTCCTGGGATGGCAGCATGGTGGCAGGGTTTGGGGTTGGGATAGAGAGTGATAGCTGGGATGTACTGGGTTATGGGACCAGGAGCCAGGAACCTGATGTTTAGGAGCCTGGGAACTGAGAGAGGGGGTGGGGCGGGGAGAAGGGGAGGGAGCTAAGGAAATGAAGGCCTGAGAGCCTGGAACCCCAGGGCTGAGGGGTGGGAGTGAGGGACGGAAGGGCAGGGGAGGCGGGGCAGGGGCCCTAAGACTAAGGGGGCTGGGGCTGGGAAAGGGGGGGCCCCAGGGCCCAGGCCCAAAGCCTTCCCGGGGGAGAAGATGCTGGGGGCAGGGAGCTGGGGGGGATGGAAAAGGATGGGGAGAAGCTGGGGGCTGGGGGGAGGCCAGAGCGAGGGGACCGGAGGCGTGGGGAGCCGGGCAGGCACTGGGCCGAGCTGAGCCGAGCTGAGCGAGGGGCCGCGCGGCCCAAGAGCAGGGGTCCGGGGGACCAGGCCCGGAGGGGAGCAGCGCAGCAGCAAGCCACGAGCCCCGAGGAGGCGGGCCGGGCGGAGGAGACTGCGGGGCCCCGGGCCGGGGCCGGGGCCGGGGCCGGGGCCGGGGCCAGGGCCGGGCCGGGAGACGAACCTGTCCGAGTCTCCAGGCGGCGGCTGGAGGTCCGGAGGGGGGCCGGCCTGTGGTGGGGGACAGCGTGCGCCGGACCCAGGCCCAGGGGCTGGAGGACCCTAAGCACCTCGGCTCCGGGGCCCCGACGGCGGCGGCATCGGCTGCAGCTTCAGCGTTGGCGGCAGCTTCGGCCCGGCCTCCATCTTTGCTCCGGTTCTCCCCCGGGGGCGCGCTCCCGCGCCGAAGCGCGTCCCCGTCGCCACCCCCCTCCCCAGGCGCGTCCCTGACCGAGGCGCGCTCCTGCCCGGTGCAGGTGGGGCAGAGGAGGGTAGGGAGGGCTAGACTTGTGGGTGCGGCCTTGGCTCGGACGGGAGGCTCCTACCTCTGGCCTTCCTAGGTTTAGCAGCGCCTGGGGGGAAGGGGATGGGAAGGAAGGGGCCTGGGCTGCCCTCAGGGACACGGTATCTTCCGCAGACCCCCGACCTCTTCACTCCCTCCCAGGTACCCTCGCTCTCTCCATTCACAGAGTAGCCGGGAGGGTGCGGCCAAGACCACTGTAGTCCCAGAATCCTGAAAAGGTTCCCTACCACTGGCAGTCTTCTCAGTGGTGCTTGCCCCGCCCCTCTACTGGGCTCTGTTCCTCAGCAAACCCGGGATGCCCGCTCTGGTCCCAGACTGAACCGAGTCCTTCCTTCCAGGCCCAACTTCTCAGGGGTAGGTCTGCCTGGTCTTTGGAATTGTTGGGAAAATAAGATTGTCTAAAATGGGCGTCCTAGAATCATAGAATGACAGGACTGTACGGTACCTTCAAGGCTATATAGTCCAACTCCCTCATTTTACAAATGAGTAAACCGAGGCTCAGAGAACTTGAGTTATTTGTTCAAGGTCATTCAGCTAGTGAATGGTAGAGCTGAGACTTGAACCCAGGTCTTCCGCCTCCACGTTAGGACTCTTCCTACTATTCTTCTGTGGGTTCTAGGCAATGTGAAGAGCAATCCACACCTCATTTTATTCCTTCGTGCATTTGCTCGATCAACAATTCTTGACCACCATGTGCAGAGCACTGTGCCAGGCACTGGGGTTGGAAAGGGAGAGTTGTGAGAAGTTTCTGTCTTTCTTTAGGGATCTTACAAAGCAGCGGTGGTGATCTTTCTGTTCTCCCAAGCACTTGTGGCAATCTACTTTGTATTACAATAGTTTGCATTTATACAGCACCTTGAAGTTTGCAAAACGTTTTCTTCACAGCAACATAGTGAGGTAGATAGTATAAATATTATTAGCCTCATTTGACAGATGAGTAAATTGAGCCTCAGAAAGGTTGAGTTATCCAAGGTTACACAGCTAAGTGCCTTTATTTGTATAGGTATAACGCCCTCTCCTCTCCAAAGAGTGTAAGCTCTCTGAAGACAAGGGCAGTGTCTTATTGATCTTTGTATAAAGAACTTGACAAATGTTTGACAAATTGGACTAAAGATATTTGAACCAATAAATAAAGGGCAAATTAGAAAATACATATCACCTTAAGAGCATTACAAAAATGATGAGAGATAGAGGACAGATTGATATGTGACTAGTCCCAGAACTCACTAGTATAGGACTCACTCCTTATTGGTAGATATCACTGCCCCATACCTGAATCAGGGGCAGAGTGAGAGAGAATTTCAAGCTCTTCAGTATTCTTCAAACTCTTCAGTTTTCTTCAAGTCTCTGAATCTCTTTGGACTTCCAGCACTTCTGGCTGCCAACTTTGAGAGAAATGATGGAAAATGCCAACCCCATTCCAGATTACTGAAGGAATAGACTCTGAGAAGAGCTGGCAGTCTCCATCATATCTCTATCCCAAACTTTCAACATCAGAGACTACAGGAAATTTCCATTTGAGTGAAATCAAGTTTTCTTTCTTGGGTAAGCTGCTCCCAAAACTGGAGTCCCTTCATTCTGTGTTGTCTGGCATATACCTCTTACACTTTCTCTTATTTCTGTTTTCTGCAAGGTTGAATAAATGGGCTTCTTCACTCTTTGCCATAGTGTGTTCATTTGATGTGAAAAGGGTCAAAACTTAGATATAAAGTGAGGGTCATGCTTTCCCTTTGTTTTCCCTCAAAAGCAATCAGAAGTTAGACAGAACCTGGAAAATACATCCCCTAGAATAATGAGGAAGAAGATATAATTCTGGCCCAGCACCTCTTCTTTCTGAAGAGAGAGGAGTGGTGACCTTTTTTTCTTTTTAAAAAATGTACTTATTTTTAGTTTTCAACATTCACTTCTATATGATTTTGAGTTCCAAATTTTCTCCCCATCTCTCCCCTTCTCCCACCCCAAGATAGCTGTAATTTGATATAGGCTCTACATTTACATTCATATTAAACCTATTTTCACATTAGTCATGTAGTAAAGAAGAATTAGAACCAATGGGAGAAGCCACAAGAAAGAAGAAATGAGAGAGAAAGAGAGAGAGAGAGAGAGAGAGAGAGCAAATTATATGCTTCGATCTGTATTCAGACACCATAGTTCTTTTTCTAAATGTAGACAGCATTTTCTATCATGAGTCTTTTGGAGTTGTCTTAGATCCTTGTATTGTTAGGAAGAGATAAGTCTATCAAAGTTAGTCATCACACAATGTGACTGTTTCTGTGTACAATGTTCTGGTTCTGCTCACTTCACAGAGTAGCTTTCCTTTCTGGCAGTAATTAAATTCTTCCTTGGAGAAGTGTGAGAGGAGAAGAGGCTAGAGAGGTCTATTCTGCCCCCTTCAAACCACACAATGATATCCTGTGCCATATGTAGGAGAAAGCTTTAGCCATAGATAAATAGATAGATAGATAGATAGATAGATAGATAGATAGATAGATAGATAGATAGATAGATAGATAGATAGAGCTAGTTAGGCAAAGCACTTATTAAGAGCTTAATATGTGTTAGGCATTGTGCTAAGTGCTAGGGATATAAATACAAGCAAACAAGACAGTCCCTGTCCTCAAGAAGCTTCCAGTCTAATAGGGGAAGACATCATAAAAGGAGTGCTAGAAAGCAAGGGGGAGAAAGAAAGGAGTACCTGTTGATGTTTTGGGGGAAAACTGAACTACAGTTCCCAGTAAACTCAGGAAACTTAGATTAAATGGATATCCCTCACTCCCACCATTTAAACACATAAATAAGAATCCTTCTTGATATATATGACCTCTTTGACACTGTTAATCACACTCATCTCCTTGGCACTCTCCTCTAGGTCATGACTTGGTTCTCATCTTGCTCTCCTCCTACATGTCTGACCGTTCTTTTTTGCTCTCCCTTGTTTGATGCCCATCTAAGTCATTCCTACTAAACATAGATGTCCCCTAAGACTGTCCTGAGACCTCTTCTCTTCTCTCTGTATGTTATTTCACTTGGTGATCTCATCAGTTTCCATAGATTCAATTATTATTTCTATGCTGATGATTCTCAGATCTACTTGTTTTGCCCTAAATTCTCCCCCTAACCTCTAGATTAGAATTTCCAACTCCTTATTGGACATCTTGAACTAGATGTCCTGTAAGCACCTTAAACGCAACATGTCCAAAACTAAACTCATTTTCTTTTCCCTCAAACCCTCCCCTTTTTCTAAATTTTCTATTACTGTCAAAGATACTACCACCTTCCCACTCACCCAGGTTCCCAACATAGTTATCATTCTCAGCTCCTCATTCTCTCTTGCCTCCTATATCCAATATGTTGCCAAGTCCTATTGATTCTACCTTCAAAACATCTGTCCTAGACATTTCCTTTTCTCCTCTAATGTTGCCATCTCCTGACACCTAGACTATCAAAACAACCTAACGGATCTCTTCACCTGAAGTCTCTTTCCACTCCAGTCCATCCTCAGTTCAATTGTCAACTGACCTTCCTAAAGTATGGACTGCTTGTCTGTTCAATAAACTCCAGTGACTCCCTGTCATCTCTGGGATCAAATATAATATTGTTCCTTGAACAATATTATATTGTCCATGTACAATATATATTGTCCATGTCCCAATCTCATGCTTTTTTCACTGACTGTCTTCCATGCCCAGAATTCTTTCCCTCCTCAAATTTGCCTCTTAACTCTCCTGGATTCCTTCAAGTCCTAGCTAAAATCCCAACCTCTACAAGAATCCTTTTCATGTTTTCTTTAGTGCTAATGCCTACCCTCTGCTGATCATCTCCATTTCATTTGCCTCCCCCATTTAACTATCTCTCTGAAAGCAAGCACAACTTTTTTGCCTTTCTCTGAATCCTCATGCTTACATGGTTGATAATATACACAGGGAATATATACACTGGTGGGATCCACCTTGTATTTGGGGGCCAATATGGTAAATAAGAACCATTCTGCTCCTCATCTAGAAAGAATGGGATTTGAAAGAGTTTCTAGGTTGGGAAGGAGTTTGCTCAATAGATTGCTGAGACACTGGGCTCCAGAAACTACCATCCAATATTCCCAGGTAGTCTAACCTTAATATAAAGCCTCTCCCTAAATCTCACCAACTGAGAACTGTGAATGTGTTTATAGAGATGTCTTCAAAAGTAAGTCAAATAAACCACTGTCTTCTTGTGATACAAGAGACTATCCCACCCCAAACTACTGCTAGGCTCCAATTAGTTCAGATAACATATGCCCTGAAGGGATCACATGCATTCACATTTGCACTATTTGAAGCCATAATTATGTAAAATGTAGTCATTAGTTCCATCTCAATGGAAAATTCAATGCAAATCCAAATAATGTGACCACTCAGGGGAATTCATTATTTTCGCTAAGAGGGACCTAACTGTATTTTCCTCACCACCTACTATGGAAGCAGAAATTTCACTTTTTTCCCCAGGGTCTTGAAGGCTTGTTTATCTGCCAGAATTCTGATGCTACAGATTCCTCTGGAAAAGCAACCACTTATCCAGGATCATTTTCCTCATCAACAACAGCAAGCCTTTAAAAAGTGCTGTTGCACCAGGCACTATGATAAATGCTGGAGATATAGAGAAGCAAAACCATGATTCCTGCCCTCTAAGAGCTCACATTTTAATGGTGAAGGTGATATGCAACAACACACCTACAAGATACATACAGTGTAAAGGGGAGGCAATTTCAGATGAAATGTGTGGCAGGGATGGAGTATGGAGAGGGAGAAAGAGATTGGGAAAGATGCCTTAAAGAAGATAACATTTAAAATGAGTTTTGAAGGAAGCCAGGGAAGTCAGGAGGTGGAGGTAAGGAGGAACAGGCATAGGAGACAGCCACTGAAAAAGCCCAGAAAAGGAAGATGGAAAGTCATGTTCAAGGGACACAGAGAAAGCCAATGTCTCTAAATTGTAGAATACCAAGACAGCAAAATGTAAGAAGCCAACAATTTATAGTGGTTATTAGTGGACGTTAAGCTGAAAACAAAGGCCTGGAGAAGAGGAAGAGCTGAACCCTGAAAGGAGGAGGGACACAGTATCAGTTCTCCATTTTTGTTGATGGTTGCTGCTGGATGTCATCTCTTCAGACTCTGTTTTGGTGCTCAAAGAAATGTGGCTTTCATCAGAAGACACTGCATTCCTATGCACTTTCTCCATGTCCCTCGAAGCAATGGACCCAGAAGAAGAGTAAGCATATTATTTTCTTCTCAACTCCACTTCCAAACTATGTCTTGACCACTTTCATTCAGCAGCTTCTCTAAGTAATTCACTCCATTCATCTTTGTCATCAGATTCAGTCTTTGTTACACCCTTTTACCAGGTCATGCTGACTTCTTTGTCCAGGAGTCTAGTACCTAACTCAATCTTTCTCTCTGTCCTAATCCCTGACATCATATTTGGAGATTTCAAAATACATAGCTGGGTCCTTTCCTGGGGATTTGACCTTTTATTTCATGGGTCTCCTAAAGTGCCATGACCTCCATTTTCACTCTAGCTCAACCATGCACATAAGGATGGTCATACCCCTTATCTCACTATCACCCATAAGTGCTCTATTCACATAATCTAAAATTCTGAAACCCCTCCCTTTGATTATAATTTTCTTTCCTTCAATAGTTCCTTCAGTCATAACTTCCAGTTATCTCACCATTCCCTGTTCCACCAGTCTATTATATCTTCTCTGGCATCACCTCCCATCCTTTCATAGTCTTATGGTTGACTAATTCAATCTTACACTATCAGCTACCTTTGAATCTTTTACCCCTTGTCTTATTACCAATCATGTCTTGCCAGATCCCAGTGCTGTGTTACCCTCCACCTACTCCTTCCCATGGTGGATGCTAGTCATGCTGATCAATGATGCAGTGGAAAGAAGGAGAATTGTGCCAACTGGATTCACCTATCTAGTTTCAACTGGTCACTTGCTACATGAGAATTCTTCAGGCTGCTGCTTCCAGAGCTCCAGGCCCACAAATGGTGGGGGGAACAAGAGACTAATCAGAGGGCAATTGCAGGAATATATTTGCTGGCAGAAAGGCAGGATGCTCTTGCTTTGCCTTGCTTGGATCTGGATCACAGTCTTGAGTGGCAGTCCTGGGGTGAGGAGGAGTGCTGGTGTGGCAGAACTTGTTGCAGTCATGGAGAGGGAGTCCTCCTCACAGTTCTGAGGCAAGTACCTAGAAGAAGCTCTGACAATGACTGTGCTAAACCCCAGAAATTTGTGGCACAGCACTCTCCACTCTGGAAGCAAAGTTCTACAAAAGCAAAGAGTTCAAAAGTCAAGTAACTGATTGGGAAAATTAGCAAACAGAAGAAAAGAAATCAGACTATAGAATCCTTCTTTGGTGACAAAGAAGATCAAAACAGAACCAGAAGAAGACAATGAGTCAAAACACCTACATCAAAAGCCTCTAAGAAAAATATGAATTGGTCACAGGCCATGGAAGAACTCAAAAAGGAGTTTGAAAATCAAGTAAGAGAAGTAGAGGAACAAGTGGGAAGAGAAATGAGATACAAGAAAATCACAAAAAACAAGTCAACAGCCTGAAAAAAGAGACCCAAAAAATATTGAAGAAAATAACTTTAAAAATAGACTAACACAAACGGCAAAAGAGGTCCAAAAAGCCATTGAGGAGAAGAATGTTTTAAAAATCAGAATTGGTCAAATGGAAAAGGAAGTTCAAAAGCTCATGGAAGAAAATAATTCCTTCAAAATTAGAATGGAGCAAATGGAAGCTAATGACTTTATGAGAAATAAAGATATTATAAAAATAGGGGGTGGAGCCAAGGTGGCAACATAGAAGCAAGATATTATAAAACAGATCCAAGGAAATAAAAAAAAAGATTATGTGAAATAGCTCATTGGAAAAACCACTGACCTGGAAAATAGATCCAGGAGAGATCATTCAAAAATTATTGTACTATCTGAAAGCCATGATCAAAAAAAGAGCTTAGACACATCTTTCAAGAAATTAACACAGAAAACTGCTCTGATATTCTAGAACCAGAAAGGAAAATAGAAATGGAAAGAATCCACTGATCACCTCTTGAAAAATATCTCAAAAAGAAAAAATATTCCTAGGAATATTATAACCAAATTGCAGGGTTCCAGATCAAGGAGAAAATATTACAAGCAGTCTCATCAACATCCCTCATTTTCTCCTTTGAGTCTCTGAAGTAAAGATGGCTCTTCAACCTACTAAGGCTTATCTCCTCTTACCTCCTTCAGAAGTTTTACCCCCCAGATTATTTCCTTTCTTTCATCTTCAATCTCTCCTTTTACATTAATTCCTCACCAGCTACCTACAATCATCTCCAAATTCCCCAGTCCTCATTTGACCTTTCTCCCCTCCAGCTTTCATCTTATCTCCCATTCACAGTCAAACTCCAAAAAATAACTTGTCTACATTTTTTGTTTTCATTTCATTAACTCACACCCGCTTCTCAACCTTTCACTCTAGCTTCTAACTTCCTTGATCTACTGAAACTACTCTCTTTAAGGTTACCAGTGCTCTTCTAAATAGCAAATCCAATGATCTGTCCTCAGTTTTTATTCTGTTTGACCTCTCTGAAGTTTTTGTTACCTACACCCACTTCCTGGACATTCTGTCTTCCCCTGACTTCTATAAAACTACTTTCTGCTAGTTTCTCCTCCTACTTGCTGACTATTCTTTCTTTGATAGATCTGGGCTTTTTCCTCTTCTCTCCATGCTCTCTCAGTGATCTTATGTGTTTCTATGGACTCAATTAATGTTTCTACATAGATGAGTCCTGAATATTTGTGTATGAGTATGTGTGTATGTGTGTGCATGTGAGAGAAAGACAGAGGGGAGAGAGAGAGAAAGAGAGAGAGAGAGAGAGAGAGAGAGAGAGAGAGAGAGAGAGAGAGAGAGAGAGAGAGAGAGAGTATCTAGCCCTAATCTCTCTCCTAAACTTCAGTCTTACAAAATCAGCTGCCTGCTGAACCTCTCCAACCAGGTATTCCATCAGCAGCTCAAATTCATCAACATGAAATTCATCATATTTCACCCTTCCCCAGAAAGGTCTCATCCCTTCCACAGACTTGCTCCTTTTTGCTGAGGACACTGTCGTCCTTGCAGTCACTCAGATCTGCCACTTTGGTGACAATCTCTCCTTTACTCTTCCCTCTGCCTCACTATCTATATCCAAATTAGGGGCCCAGGCTTGTTGATCCTACTTCTACAAGATCTCTCAATCTGTCCCCTTCTCTCTAGCCACTCAGACCCTTAGGACCTCTTACCCAGACTATTATTACAGTCTCCTAATTTGTCTTCCTGTTTCCACTCTCTCCCCTCTCCAATCCACTGTGTGCTTAACTGCCAGGTTAATATTACTAAGCCATAAATCAGATCGTGACGTCCACCTATTCAAAAAAATTTTAATGGCTCCCTATTGCTCCCAGAATAAAACATGAAATCCCTTGCCTAGCATTTAAGGCCTTTCACAATATGATTCCTACCTACTTTTTCAATCTTATCTCATATTCCTACTCTTTATGCGTTTCCTAGTCAAATTGCTGGCTAGCTGGTTCCCATCACAGCAATCTATTTCCTGCATTTATGCCTTGTTACATGTGGTCCCCTGGGTTGGGAATTTATTCCTTTCCTCATAGAATCCCTTGTTTCTTTGAAAGCACAGCTCAGGAGACACCTCTTCCAGGAGGCTTTCCTGATCCTCCCTCCCCCACACCTACATAATTCTTTTTGCTTTCTCCTTCTTGAAATTATTTTGTCACTTTATGTATGGTTTATGTTTAATTATCTAGAGACACGTTGTGCTCCCACCAATAGACTATAAGCTACTTGAAGGTAGGAACTGCTTTGCTTTTTGCCTTTGCCTCTCTGTCGTCTAGTAAAATGCTGTATACATAGCAAATGCTTTTAAAATGCTTGTTAAACATAGACCATTATCTAACTCCAGATACCAAAATCAAGTAAAAATAGGTGCATGCTCTAGATATAAAGGCTGATATTGAAAGCAATCTGGGAAAGCAAGGAATAATTTACCTGTCAGATTTATGGAGAAGGGAAGACTTTATGACCAAATGAGAGTTAAAGAGCATTATAAAATGCAAAATGGATAATCTTGATTACATTTAATTGAAAAGTTTCTGTACAAACAAAGCCAATGTAACCAAGATTAAGAGGGAAGTGGGAAATTGGGAAAGAATTTTTT